>JAMFRD010000065.1:0-150413 GCA_025502685.1 Pascua sp. PH4015B | reverse complement strand
CCCCCCCCGGGGGCGGGGCCGGGGGGCGGGCGGGGGGGGGCGCTGGGGGGTGGGGGGGGGCCGGGGGATGGGCATGGGGAGGGCAGTGTTGTCTGTGTTGGGTGACCAGTGTGCGCTCCACCACCATAACTCTCTCTCTGGATGTTCGCGGTGCCACCGCCACCATACCATACATCACAAAACGGCAACCACAGCCGGCACACACTCCCGATCGTCCGGCCGCCGCCGCTCCAAACCACACCCCAACCTGAAGTTCACTCCCTAACCCCATCTTTAGGTCTGGCAGCCCTGCAACACAACCCTCGCCCCCCCCCAACCCTTACTTTCTCTCCCTAACCCCATCTTTTGGTGTGGCTGCCGTGAAACACAACCCGCGCCCCCCCCCCCCCCCCCCCCAACACCATCCCCAATGGCCACACCCCCACCAGCACACTACTCACCAACTTCTCATCCTCCTGGCGCCACGGCTTGCCCTGCTGCGCAAACCTTCGTTTCTTGATATCCACCCGCCGTCGCTTGATCTCCTCATAGGTGGCAAACTGGATCGAACCGTTCGAGACGCCGACGAGCGCGAGGAGCGAGCCGCGGTACAGGCCCCGCAGGCCTTCGGATTTGTAGATGCGCCGGAATGAGTCTGGTGTTAGCGAGGTCAAGGGGGTGGTTGTGCTTGTTGGCGCTGGGGGTGCCGAACGCGCGTGGGGCGTTGCGCAGAGGGGTTTGCTTGGGGTTGGAAGAGGGGTGGCGCTTATGGAAGCGGGTGTTGCCGTCTCGCAGCTACGAGATCTCCACTACTTCTACTCTCTGCTTCTCAGGCGCGGCCGTCCTCTAGCCATGGTCTCCACCACAGCCGTCGCAGCCCCGTTGCCATAGTCACGGAGCGGCGGCTGATCCACGTCTGAATCGACCCGCGATTCCTCGCCTTGCGCGGCGCCTGCAGGCGGTTCCAGCCGCGTTGGACTCTACTCTAGCCTCCTACCACACCCAAGTCACACCTGGTCCACACCAAAGTCACACCTGCTCCACACCCAAGTCACACCTGCTGCACACCCGCCAACTCGGACTCACCAAACAATCCACTATACGCATTCGGGTCATTGCGATGACTCGCAAACACGCGCGTCTTGACGACCCAGATGGGGTTGGTGAGCATGGCCGTGATGGCGCTCGCCTCGGCGGCGGCGAGGAGGTGCTGGCCCGCGCTCGGGCGGTAGTCGGGGTCGCCGTGCTGTATCCGTTTCTTGATCATGTTGTAGCTGTGGGTCAGTGTGTGTTCCGCGTTGGGGGGCGTGGGTGACACTCAGAGAGGAGGTCGGTGGGGAGATGGAGTCCAGGAAGGGGAGGGTGGTGGTTAGGAGATGGTGGACGAGGCTGGGTGATCTCTGTGCCATCGATGGCCAAGAGCAAGTCCAGGTCATGTTCAGGCATCATCCCCGTCGGCGCATGGCACTCTGGCCATGACAGACGGGATGTCCTCATGGTCCATGTCCTCCAGGTTCAGTCCCTCCCCCCCTCGCGATCCGCTCACCCCACCACCGCGCTCTCCACCGCTGGATATCACTGCCCGCTCCTCGAACGGCTCTCCTACTCTAGCCCGCCAACTGCTCTCATTCTGCGACCGCAGGAGCCACCTCCTTATCGCGCTCGTTATCCTGCTCTTCCACGGCCGTCACCCCCCGTCTCAACAGTCCCACACGATACCCCAACACATGCCACCCCACCCCCAAACCCCAACGCCCGCCACCTACATCCTCACACGACCCCACACGACCCCACGCACGCGACACCGACGCCAACATCCCCCATCTCCCCGACCACCACCAACTCACAATAAGAAATACAACCCCCAACTCCCCGCCCCCCCAACAAGATTCGGCACGAGGCCGCGATACAGCCCCCGCCACCCGTCCACTTTAACCGCGTCCGCGAGCACATCGTACAGATGCCGTCCGAAGCGGCCCTTTGGTGGGCCCTCGGCGATCTGGAAGCGGACTTTCACCAGGTCGAGGGGGTGCATCACGAGGGTCGCGACGGTGCCTGCGCCGAAGCCTGCGACGGCGTGGTCCTGTCGTCAGCGGGTGTTGTTGGGTGCGTCATGGTGGGCGGGGGGCGGGGGGCGGGGGCTTGAAGGGGTGAAGGGGTGCGGGGTCTGTTCAGGTTGCTTCAACAGGGGTTGGTGTCCCTGTCACGATGTAGGCTGTACACAGTTTGAACGGGTTGAAAGAAAGACGCCGGATACGCACAATGGAGATATCGCCAAATAGCGATGGTGGGTGCTGTGCCCGCGCGACGGAGGGTGCAGGGGCAGAGCTCGAACTCGAACTTGAGCTCGAACTCGAGCCCGAGCCCGAGCCAGACGCCGACGCCGACGACATGGCTGTCAGCTCGGCGGGCGAGGGAGTAGCACGGGTGATTGCGGTGCGTCCAAGCGAGCCTGCGCGCGTATCCTAGCGTAGCCTACTAGAGTAGCCAGCTACCTGCGGTCGCGTGCGGTGCCACGAGTCGGAGAGCGCGTCGGTGACAGCCACGGAGTATGGGAGGCGGGGAGGCGAAGGGGAGGGGCAGGATGAGCGAGGTGCCCGTCGTAGTACTGCGCAGTCGAAGCCGTCAGGCTGTGTAGATTATTAAAGATAACGGTGGAGTAGGCGGAGCAGACAAGAGCAGACGGATGACGGGCGGCGGATAACGGATCGATGGAGGACGGTGACGTTTGTCGGCACGGTATTGACAGCACCAGTTCGAAAAAGTTGGCTGCCTGGGCGGAGTGGGAGTCGCGCTTGTACGCTAGTCTGTCGCCATGCGTAAATCGGCTAAGTCCCGGAGGGCCGAAAGCCGCATTGTCCGCTGCCCTGTGTAGTTGGGGCATGCTGGGCACGTGGGACGGGGCCCCGGTTTGGTATTGCTACGGTAGTGCTGATGCAAGGACGCGGTGGGGGTGGTGAGAGTTCGAATCCTGGTCGACAAGTTTGGAATACTGTCGCAGTGTCTCCGTAGCATGCATGGCAAGCGTGCGTCTAGTCTGCTATTGCGTGATTACAGATTACACGCACACGGGGGATGCATGTTGTGGGGCTATCGAGCGACCAGATGCCATATCAATGTCAGTGTGCCTCCCGGCTACAGTTACGCTGCAGGGGTCGGGCCGAGTCCGTTCATTGTCCCCATACATTGCCACATGATAATGACCAGGGCACCACACCGCAGAAACTGGCTCGTCTATTCCCCCCACACCCTACGACTGGGCCATCATGTCCTAACGTCTACTTCTTACAGTTCTCACGCGTCCACTGCACGATGGCTTTCAGCTCGTCCCACTGCTTGGCTCGGAGCTCGTCGTCGTCATGTCCACGCACAGCAGCGCACGCGTCGACGAAGGCCTTTGCGTCGGAGCGGGAGAGGAGGGGGTGGGATGAGATGGATGAATACCAGCTGCGCGTTAGCGAGATTGGCAGAGCAGGCTGTGGATAGGGGTGCTGAAGAGGGCGATGGTAGCACGGGCTACGGTGAGGGTAGGGAGGGGGCACATCTGTAGAAGCTCGGATGGAATCGAGAAGGAAAGTGAGGAAAAGAGAACATCGCGTTATGGACAGTTGTGCGGAACATGACAGCTGCTCACTATTTGGAGTTCCAGTAGTCGCCTGGCGGGTTAGCACGACGAATGCAACGACGAACCCACCCTCCCGCCGATGCAATGTCGCGTGCAGCAGGTCCGCGGTGGGATCCTGTTGTGAGCTTAGGATCTGCGCGCAAAAATAGCTCACCCCTTCGTCTGCCTGTGCGATGAGGTGGCAGCGTTCAATGTCGTCGTTGGCTAGATGGAGGGCTGGTGTTAGATTGTCCGTCGGGAAAGAAAACAGAGAGAGTAGTGGAAGAATGGATGGATGGATAGTGGAAGAAGTGAAGGAGGAAGCGATGAAGGAAGAAGTGAAGAGGAAAGAGATAAAGGAAGGAAATAGAGAGGATGGGGGGGGGGGGGGGGGAATGACAATGGGTGAGAGGAAGGTAAGGATTGAGGAAGGCGAATAGAGGAAGCAAGGAAGGCCAAACTAGACCAACCCCAACGCTCAGGAAAGCTGCACAGCTGGTACGCACCAGCCTTGACGAACCGATGCTCATGGAGTGCCGCAATCTCCTCCACCAGTTCGGGATCCCACACCTCCTTCGGTTCGAGCACGGGCGGGTCACGCGCGAGGAGGCGCTTGGCAATGGCGTCGGTGGACATGATTAGTGCCGAGAATGTCGAGTGCGAGGTTGGGATAGCGGCGGGCTGCAAGGTGGAGGTGGGGAGGGTGGAGCGAATGGCGGTGTGAACGTGGGTGTGGAGGACACAGAGGGGACGAGTACTTGTGCTGAGCATGCGATACGCAGTGTGCAAGGTGAGGCTTCCAATGGGTTGTTGTGGATGGGTAGATGTGTAGCAACGCGGAGAATGGTCGGTGCTCATTATTGATAACCCGCCGGCCGTGTCATGACGTAGAGGAATGTGGACTCGGGCCAATGATGTACCGCTGATGGACGAGCACTTCGACCTCGCCCGGACATCCTTTTCTTCCCAAACGCAGTGCAACTTGAGACTTCATACAGCTTGCAGCTGGACATAGCGCGGGGTGGCTTGAGAGCATGACTCGCAAGCAGCCGGCCCAGAGCAAGCTTGTGATATCCCGCAATCAGTCGTGCCAACGTGATTCAAATGGCCTATCCGCCGGGGTGGGGCAATCCTATGGCCCAGAGTAGGTTGGTTTCAAAGTCGACTCAAAGCGTAGAGCGAGGCCAAGCAGATGCGGAGAATGCATCAGCGAGCTTACAGTAGCACCATCGAGGGTCGCACTGGTGTAGGCCACGACTCGACTCTATGATGACGCTGCTCGACACGCAACAAGTCGACAATGAACTTTAGGGAATATGCTACTGCTTCTATCTCCAGTGCGAGTCAAGGGAGAGCCGCCTTGTTGTCAGAATGGACTTTGCTGCATTGACATATTGCCTGTGGGCACATTTATCGTCGAAGAGGAAGATGCAGTAATACTATAATACTGGTGTCCATGCGGGTGGCATGATGACAGGTGTTCCAAGATGAACTGGGATGGGAGAAACACACCACGCAAACATTTCTGTCGATAACGCAGCAGCGAAGTGTGTTTTTAGGAGGCCTCCAAACATGATCATACTTAATCTCTCGCAGTCTTCTAACCTTCATTCTGTGGGGGTCCCGGTTGATCTCATGACCAACGATACGCTATGGGGTAGATGACTTGGCATCGCATTAGCCTGTATAGCTCCATATGCTCGACATCTGTACTCAGATACCTGCAAGCTAGATAACTGTTGCAACCCTTGTGCGTTCGAATGACCTAGCCATGCAAACCATACAATTGGGCGCAGTTTGCCAGTCGCAATCCAAAGCCTGTGCAGTGCACCGATGCCAGCATGCTTGCTCAGCCTGTGGCGCCTGCCGAGTTGCCGCTCACGTGGGCTGCAGATGTCCCCTGGCTCATGACCCACGGGCAGACCACGACATGCTTCCTGCCAGGGCGGGCTCGTCCACGATCCTGCTCGCAGCAGTACACCCAACCGTGTCCAGAGTCTGGACGCCAAGAGGTTAGGGATACCCCTTGTGCACAGGAGGTATGGTGGACGAGACAACGCACGCGGCGCACGGCGCGTACGGTACGACGAGTGGCGTCGGGGACTCTGTGGCGAGTGACGCCGTTACTCGCCACGGCCGCCAGGGTGGCACTCGTGGCCAGCGTGCACGCGTAGCTCATTGTTCGGCTGTGATAGCTGTGGGAGTATATTGGTAGGGGCCGTGGCGGCTACCCGGTTCTGCCAGTGCATGCGTCTAAGCGGGGGCCGGACGGTGTCGGCGACGTGCCCTGCAACGCCCTGCAGGCTGCCGTGTAGTTCAACGCCCTGATCCCACGGCCGACATTGATTCCTGTGTGCATGTTTCTAATGCTACTGTAAACGAAGTGTATGCGAACTGTGTTGCATTTGTAAACGATTGAACGCACTGTCGTGCGAGCGAGTGTGCAGTTTGCGCGCAGGCTAGCCAGGCTTGTTGTTGTCTCAAAACGATGCACACTGTCTCAAGACAAGACGAGATGCGGATGGACGGATCCGTCGACGCGCTTCAGGCACCGCACTATCAGCTATCAACCATCACCTGTTCTGTTCTGTTCGGCACGCAAGAGGTTATCATGGGCTAACCCCACGGCCCCACGGGCAAGCGTGGGCTAGCGTAAGCCAGCGACATGTTACACGTTACACCATCCAGTTGGCCAGTTGGACACTTTTGTGCAGTAGTAGTTTCTACCAGAAGAGTGCCCATGAGCAACGATGCCGAGTGGCGCAGACGTTACCCCGCACGGCGACTGATCACCGCGCCACCCTGGGGCGCCTGCGCGCCTGGGCGCTGGCTTGGATTATTGCAGCAGCCAACATTTTTCGAATGCGCCTCGCTGTGGCTCGGTGCGCCCACGTCCCCCGCAATCCTCGGACATGTGTCCACGGGCCGTCCATGAGTCGTACCAGTCCGCATCAACGGGCGCGTCGTGTCGCATGACTCGGTATCAGCTGACTGCAACATTACCGGGGCCCTCTGGCTAGCTACCTAGCGTAGGGTTCGGTTGCTCTCGCGTGCTGCGGGGTACGCGTGCGTGGTCGCAGTGACGCAGCCTGCATGCCTGCAGCCTGGGCGTGATCGGTTCCTGTGATGCTCAAACTTGTTGGGATCGGCTGGTGTACCTTTAAAATACCACCGCACACTCCATCAACCTCGGCAGTCTAACTACCGGCCATTTGTTGTTGACCCAACCCTCTCGTCACCCCCGCCCGGCCTACCACACCACGTCCTCTGGTCACCCGTCGCCAGGCGGTCACTGCATAGCGCACAGGTAACAAAAAGTCGCGTGCACGCAACTTTCACGCATCTCCATCTCCATCTCATCTCGTCACCCACCACTGCATTCTCGCCACCGCACACCACACCGTCCATCGCTGCCCTCGGTCTCGTGACACACCCGTGGCTACACTCGATCGCACACTCCGTGCCCAACAATGTCCACCGCCATCCAGTTAGCGCGGACGCGCGCGTCTGCGTTTCTCGCACGCCTCACTGCGCACAGGAGCACGACGCCGTTGCTCCCATGGCTTCCCAAGCCCTGTACGTACATGTCCCACTCTCCGCTCCAGTTGGTATCTCGAGCTGCGCCGCTGCCTCGGCGCCACACCTCGGCCCAACCTACATCCACATCTCCTCACAGCTGGCGAGATGGCATCGCGCGCTGCTCTGCTGGCGCCTCCATAGCCCCCCATCTATCTCCATCGTGAGCACTTACTAACCGCCACAGTCAAACTCATCGTCCTCCTCTTGCTACTGTGCCACACGTCGTCGTTCCCCTTCTTATGGCACATTCGCGTCTGGCGCTGGCCACTGCGCGCGTACTGGCTCCACTACACGCGCGGGACCCAGAAGTACTGGCTCAAGTGGCGGCAAGAGTATGAATCCTACGGCGGCATCACAAACCACCGCGCAAAGGTGTATCGCCGTGCGCTGTTTGACGACTGCGACTACAACCTCCACCTGTCCAACTCTGCGTACGCAAAGACGTCGGACGCGTGCAAGATGAAGCTCTGCATCGACCTCTTTGCGCCCTCGTTTGCGAGCGGCATGCACATGGCCCTCGGCGCCGGACACAACATCTACCTTCGCGAAATCCCTATCGGATCACAGTATCTCATCGAGACGCGTATCGGCGGATGGGGCGACAAGTGGTGAGTACGGAAATGTGGTGTGGGAAGGTGTCGACATCGGAACGTGGACACATCGGGCATCGGATTCTCGGGGGCGAAGACTGCCGAAGACTGACGAGGGCAACCGAATACAAACCCCACCTGTCCTCGGTACCGACACTTCTGCCGTCTTTCCAACTTTCCGATGGCTTACCCTCTCGTTTTACACGCCGCTGACAACCAGGGTGCACGTCGTGACTGAGTTTGTCATCTTCCCCCGCAAGAAGGGCCACGGCCGCCGCGCACAGAAGAAGGCACACGCGGCCATCGACGCCATCGAGGAGGCGACGCACCACGCCATCCCGTCCATTTCAGCCGCCCCTGCGTCGTCCGAGTGCTCCGACCTGACCTCGTCCTCGGGCTCAGACACGGGCTCGCCGCAGAATGGGTTTGCGAACGGCCACGCCAACGGTCACGCCAACGGCAATGCCAACGGACACGCCAACGGTGCCGCCGCCCACGGCTCAGACACGGACCCGAACTCGTTTGAGGCGCAGGAGGCGGCGCTGATGGCCAAGCTCCGTGCCCGCGCCCGCGAGCCCCGCGAGGACGGCGGCATCGTCTGCTGCCTCTCGGTCACAGACTACTGCTTCAAGCAGGGCCGCATCACCGTCCCGCCCCGCATCATCATGCACCTCTCCCTCCTCTCGCCCGACCCCAAGCGCCGCCAGCACGCCATGGACGTCCTCAGCGACCCCAAGCGTGCCGCCAAGTTTGCCCGCGGCGACTGGAAGAATGACCCCCTCGCAGACGAGTTTGGCATGGATATCGGCCTCATCAACGGCTCCCACTCGTGGGCCGACGGCGCGCGTGAGGCCATGGGCAAGGTCGGACTGGGGCTGGCCCACTTTGGCACCGCATAGGTTCGCAGCGCCGAGTAGCGAAGGAGAGAGAGAGAGCGGGGTGCTGGACGCTGGGTACTGGGTGCCCAGAGGTGTCACACATGGCGTGCATGGTTTAGGCGTCTACTGTATGCATCATCTATTCACGTTTTGCGGTATTGATGGTAACACGGTTCACGCCTGCTCAACTTGACTGTGTTGCGATGTTATTGTCAAGGTCTGGAACGGCTTCAGACGACCGGCCAGTTGCCTCTGAGGCATGTATTGATCACCCAGGTCTCGACACTGTCGCCTTCAATGACCAGAAAAATGTGGGACACGTCAGCTCAGCAGTACAGTATATTGAATGCTCATTTCAGGCAAGAATTGCCATGAGTAAACAAACAAGCCTGTCGCCCAACTACGGTTTCTGTGTAGGTCCAATGCTTCTTATGCCTCAAGATGTTATAGGGAGCCCATCCACCTCCCGCATGAACAATGTAGGTTGAGTCTCGGTTCTTGTAGCAGTTAGTCCGGCAGCAACCAGGCCTCACTTCTTCCTTCCTGCGAGTCCACGACCCACCATCACGATCAGTTGAAAGTCTTCCCAGTTGCTACCAACGCCGGCAAGCCTTTGAAACGAGGGAGCACTCACATGTCGCTGCACCCGTTATCGCCCATCCAAGTGCAAAAACACTGCTAGCTCCTGAACTGAATGAGAGCAAAAATAGAGGGCGGAGGGGTCATCATGTCCTCCGTACCATGCCCGAAGCAGTGCCCAACTGACCTGAAAGACAGAAGGGGCATGGCTAGGATCCGAACGCACGACCGCCGCCAGGTTGGAGGGAAACCCTAGGATGTAGAATCAAGGTGAAACCGTATCTCCAACCTGGCTGAATGATAACTGCAGAGATTAAATGTATTTGAGCATCTTAAAGCTCCTTATTACGTAAATGAAATCCAGTTCACTGAGGCGGGACTACGTCATGTTTCACCAATAACACGCTAATATGCACTACCACACTTGGGAGTCACCACCACCCAGCCCACCCGCGCAAGCCAGCAGCCTCAGCTAGCTCAGCTCACGTGACCGGCACAAGATTTCGGTTTCACCCACGATTACCGTCCAAGTCCTCGGCGTAGAATCGTCAACATTTCTCATCCACCTAATCCGAGACTCGACCTGCACGATGCCGCACCCCGCCCCGGCAGCTGCACGCTCCAAGAAACGGACAAAGCGGGCCGCTTCGTCGTCTAAGCCCAAGCCCGCGTCGTCGTCCAAGTCCAAGGCGGCCCTCGACTATGATGCCGAGGAGGAACAGGACCTCGAGGCGCGGCTGTTTGGTGCGCGCAAGCCCAAGCAGGCGCGCGTGTCGTATCGCGACGACGACGAGTCGGATGAGGGCGAGACGGGACTGGGGTGGATGCAGGATAGCGAAGTGAGTCGTGGCGTCCTTATTGTGCCTGTGGTCGGTCAGGCATCGCCTGAGTGTTGCGTGGTCGTTTGCTTCCTTGGGCAACTGCATCATGCTCAAGTATCGCCTTGTTGTAGTCCTTGTGCTGTACCTTGGATAGGACACGACAATAAAGCATTGCTCTAACAGCACTAACACCAGCTCTTCACGGTCGACCTGCCCACACAACCGCGTCGGGGCCGCGAGGATGGTAGCGTATCCGAGGACGACTTGGAGGCGACGATCGAGTACCCAGAAAACTACATTGACGACAATGACAGCGAGGACGACAACGACAGTGATGATGACGACAAAGAGGAGGCTGGAAGGGACGGTGGGAAATGCGTCTGGCACGACCCGGCCGACGACGCGGTCGCCGTGTCGCTGCAGGACAACAAGCGGTTGCGGAAGCTCGCGCGCGGAAAGGCCCAGCAGCAGGACCGTGTGAGCGGAAACGACCTGCAGAAGAAGTTGAGGGAGCAGTGAGTATTCTCAGGAGGATGTGGGGACGGTTGTTGGTCGCTGCGCAGGGAGGGGTTAAGCAGCCCGCCCAGGAGTGCTGGGGCGGCAGCGACCCCTTGCATTGCTGGTCGCATGAATGTCACTAACGCCAGATTTGAGCGACTCCACCCCAAGCCCCAATGGGCGTCGCGCCGCGTCGACGCCGGCGTTCCATCCATGCAAAAGCTGCTCTCGTCGACGGCATCGTTTGTCGCGGCCGAGGACCGACGGGACCCACTACCCCCGACCCACATTGATATCCAGCGCATGCGCAACGCCAACGAGCAGAACCCGACCGCGGGCAAGAAGAAGGCGTCGGACGCGGGTGCGGGTGTGGTCGACGTCGCGTGGCACCCCAATACCAAGGTGTCGGTCATGGCTGTCGCTGGTGGCGACCGGCGTGTGCGGTTGTTCAACGTGAGTGAGATGGGTGTGAATAGGGGCAGAGGGAAGTGGCCTAGGCACTGGGAATGCCCCAATAGTGTCTGCGGTATCGGGCTGTGGCCCCTTCGATACTGCGTCGATGCTGCTTCGCATACCTTCTCGTCCTCGCCAGGCATGCCATTGAGATGGACAACCCTACTGATACCCAGATCGACGGCCATACCAACGCGCCGCTGCTCACACTGCACATCCCGTCCCTGCCGCTCTCGCGCGCGACATGGCACCCATCGGGGAGCTCTCTGCTGCTCACGGGCAACCGCCCATACTACTACGTGTACGACCTGGCGTCGCAGCGGTGCCTGCGTTCGCCGCGCAACCTGTTCGGCTCGGTCGAGACACCCACGACGCCCAACTCGCTCGCGCGCCACGCATTCTCGCCCGACGGCACCCTCCTCGCCGTGGCGGGACGCAGGGGCGCCGTGTCCGTCCTCGAATGGGGCGCGCAGGGGAGCACGGGTGTCGTCGTCGCCGAGCTCCGGTCGGGCAGGGGCGGGACCGTCGCCGATATGGTGTGGAGCAAGGACAGCGCACAGCTCAGCGTCCTCGGCGGACGGACGGGATCGGACGTCGAGCTCTGGGATATTGCAGAGCGCAGGGTCGTCACGCAGTGGAAGGACGATCGCGCGTTTGGCGGCCTGCTCATGCGCCAGAGCTATGCGGGCGACTATACCGCTATTGGGTGAGTCCGAGTAGAGAGCGGGCGTTGGCGCTGGGCCGAGTACTGGCAAAGAGTCATTACAGCCTGCGGCGACACAACAGAGTGACAACAAGCTGTGAATCTCCCGCTAACACCCAGCGCGAGCACAGGTATCGTCAACCTCTACCAGACGAGTACGCTCCCTGGCGCCAGCAAGAAGCGCGGGCAGGTCGAGCCCTGGAGGTCGCTCGAGCACCTCACCACGCCCATCAGCGCCATGGCGTTCCACCCCACGGGAGAGATGCTCGTGTCGGCCAGCACCGCCAAGAAGGACGCGTTGAAACTGGTGAGTAATGGCTGCCTCCACATTCTTGACGTTGTTCAATACCATGTGTGTCAGCGTACCTCGCGTGCATTGTCCGTATCACTCCTCCATTGCCCCTTCGCAGACTATCCGTTGTGCAATGTCCTCGGATACATGTCCCCGCCTCCCCTCGCTCTCATTTTTGGCCTGCACCATCCTCCACCCTCCACCTTCGCTGACATCAGTACCACCTCCCCTCGGGCACGGCCTTCTCCAACTGGCCCACACCGGCTACGCCCCTCGGCCGCGTGAGCTCGGTCGGCTTTTCGTCGGGCGGCGAGTACCTCGCTGTCGGCAACACGCGCGGCGCCGTCCTCCTCTGGAGCCTCAAGCACTACGCTTAGAGTTGGGGGTGAGGGTGCTAGTGGCTTGTGCTAGCCTGTGCTGGTAGCGGTGTAGATGTATCTCGGTAGTCATTGGGGATGGATAGCATGTTCCCTCGTGCCGTATAGGCGCCACGACTAATACATACGGCGAGGCAAGTGTACATGAGCATCTAACGCGTTTGCCCCGTGATACGGGGGAGTGGTTACACCGTCTTGTCAATCCGATGATCTAAGCGTGACGAATTGACTTGTAGTATCCAACCGTGCAAGACTGTGCAAGTGCCTCTAAAGTGTTTGCCCCGTGACCCATACGGTAGGGTTTTATTGATGGCAAAGTCGTTTCTTCCAGCGCCAACGTGTCAACGCGTCAACAACTGCTGTACTACTGTATCGACAAGTACGTCCGACAAGAACGTCCGACAAGCACGTCCAGTTCGTGTCTATGACTAGTCGTTACGCTGTGACAAGCCTACCGCATGAATTACACCATCTTGTCAATCGGATTCAGAACATGACGAGGTTTGGCAGTTGTTGCGAGGGACGCTGTTGACTATAGGTTCTAAAAATGGAGAGCACACACTCGACACCAAGCACAGTGGTCATGGAAATGGAGCGCTGACCAAGCTGCTACAGTGAGGTCGCGACGGGGTTTTTTAAAAGGTCTTCTGTCTGTCACTGGCGACTCGTCGCAGAACGCGTACACCCCGCACCCCGGCTAGCACTGCCAAGCCCTATGATATCTATGCATACAGTCCTGCCCTGGACGAGCCTAGATGGCACGCGCGAGCACGCTCAGCGCCGCCTGCGCACCCTGCCTCACGACCTCTGCCTCCTTCTCGCCGACGCCCTTATCCGCCGTCTTGCGGATACTCTGGAGGACCCACGCGAGCCCGCCTGCCAGTTCGGGGTTGACGAGCGCCCGCTCAAACGTCTCCTCGACGGCCTCTGTATCCGTCTCGCGCGGGTCAAAGCCGCGGGGTAGCGTGAGGAGAGGCGATGCCGTCTGCGTCGCGACGAGGAGGGAGCGGAGGAGCGTGTCGACGAATCGCCTTGTGGGCTTGGACAAGTCTGTAAAGTCCAGCGCCTTGAGGATGGTCACGTCCACGCTCGCGCGGGCGATCAAGAAGGCTAGCGCGCGCGCGACGTTGGTCGCGCGGTGCTCGGGCACGGTCGACGACGCGTCGGCCAGGTCGCGGAACATGTCCCACAGCGCGTACTGGAGCGTGAAGCGGTGGTCGTAGCTGTTGGTGCACAGGTGGTTCAAGACGAGGGTGTAGTACGGGTTGTACGTTTGTTCCTGCTGAGTCAGTGCGACTTGGGTGACTTTTCGGTCTGGATACGGCCGCACGTACCATGCCACAGCAATGCAATGCAACGCGCACAAACTCGCGCTGCTGCACGTCGGTAAGTCGCGCCGTCGTGAGGCGCTCATACGCATGCACATAGTCTTCGCTCGTGAGGAGGACGACAAAGACGCTCCGGCGCACGTCCGTGTTCATGCCCTGCTTGCGTGCGAGCTCTAGCAGCACCTCTTCGTCCTCTTGCTCCTTTTTCGCCTTCTTCTTGCCCTTATCCTTGCTGGCTAACGCCTCGGCGCGCTCGACAAGCGGGTTGCCCGACCAGCCAGCGCCGACCAGCCACCACTTGCCGCGTGCGTCGGCAGAGAGCAGGTCAGACAGGCCGACACGCAGCGGTTCGGGTGCGAGTACTAGGCGTCAGTACACTGCATGTATAACGTTCGCCTCTAGTGTCAAGTGGTGCTACTCACGACGACGCTTCTTGCCGAGACCAGAGAGGAAGCGGCGCATGCGCGCCACGTCCTCGCGCTCGGCGCCGAGACCCTTGGTCTTGCCGCTCCGCAACGCCACGAGCGTCTCCACCATGAACCGCGCACGCGTCGTCATTTCCTTTTCCTTGCCGCGCGTACGCTCCTGGACGAGCCCGACAATGTCCTTGAGACTCGCGGGGTCGTCGGTCCGCAGCTGCGACCCGCAGCACTTGAGAATCTTGAGCAGGCCCTCGACGCTCCGTTCAGACATGACTGTCGCATCGTCGTCGCCGATAAAGCCGCGGATCAGGTCGTAGACGAGGCCTGCACCCACCACGCCTGCATTGTACAGCTCGGCAATCAGTGTCAAGAGGTTGAATGCCTCCCTGTGCGCGTCGTTTTCGTCGTTGGCAGCGGCTGCCGCACTCGGTGCCGTGTTCTGCGCCAGCTCGTGGTACTTCTTCACGAGCGTCTGCACAAAGTGCGCCCCGAATTCGAGGCCCACCACGCGGTGAAGCGCACCGACTAGCGTCGCGTACAGCACCACAAACGAGTCGAGCAGGTTGGTCTTGGATCCGATCATCTGGATCACCAGGCTCGTGAGTGTCGTCGTGACGTCTGCTGTCAGCATAGTCCGCTTTATGGATGCTCACCATTTCGGCTGTATTCGCCAAAGAGCTTCTCCACATCGGCAAGGATGGACTCAATGTTTGCCTCCGACAGCCTGTTGTTAGTACCATACCATGATGCAAAACTCACTTGTTAAGGAGACCCTGGGCCTTGCGTTCGAGCTTGACACGTTCGGCGGCCTTGACGCTGTCACCTGCAGCCTTCTCGCCGAGCATTGCCGCACGCAAGTGTGGTGGGATGTACCGGCCAGCGGGGGCAGACTCCACAGTCGCCGGTGCGTCGGATGTTGAGGCGGGTTGAGTCCCGTCTTGCGCACCCGCGTCGTCTTCTACCTCCTCTTCGCCTTCATCCTCGTCATCGCCCTCACTTCCCTCGTCCTCGTCCTCATCCCCGTCCTCCTCGTCATTCTCCTCTCCACTCTCCTCTTCACCGCTCCCGTCCTCATCTTCATCAGAGTCAACGAGGAAGTCGTCCCCACTCTCGATCCCCATCCACTCGTCGCCCGCGTCGCTGTCGTCGCTCACTTCCCCTCGTTGGAGACCCGACCCTCCAGGACCGAGCTTGTCCGCAAACCCAAGAATGTCTTCCGTCAGCTGTGCGCATGCGATCAACTCACCGTCCAGACCATCACTGAGGTCGTCGTCGCCCTTTTTCTCCTTCTTGAGCATGTACTCAAGCCATGCAATCTCGCGGTCTTCCGCATCGCCGTCGTCCTCCGGGAGGGTGAGCTCCTTCTTCTTCTTTGCGTCCTTCTTTGCGTCCTTGCTGGTGTCCTTGGTATCCTTTCCGTCCTTCTTCGTGCGGGTCTTGTTCTCCTTCACATCCTTCTCCTCCTTCTTCGACTTGCTCTTCTTCCTCGGCTGCTCCTGTTCCTCGACATCAGGCGACGCAGGCCGTTTCCCTCTCGCCTTGGCTTCCGGGGCCGCCTGATGCTCGTCGTTCTCGCGTGGGCGCCGAGCCTGCTCGCGGGGAGGTGGGCCCTTGCGGTCCGCCTTGCGTGCCTCCTTGCGCGCGCGCGGTCCGTTGTACTTGGACTTTCCGGCCGTCCCTATACGTCAGCTACATCCACCCCAACGAGCAGAGACGTACCGTACGCAGCATCGACCTCGTCCTGGAGAAGCGCGGGGAGCTTGGGCCCACCGAATCGCGGGCCCGGGTTGCGTCCTCGTCCGCCACGTCCTCCACGCCCGCCGCGACTGTTTCCTCTGAACGACATTCGTGCAGGTTTGGTTTTGGAGTCGATGAGTGTGGGGTTTGTTGTGACGTTGTGTTGGAGAAAGTCGGACCAGTTGGAGATTTTGGTGGAGGCGGTCGGGTCACGTGATGGGTGGCAACGGCGATCCATTTCGACCAAGTCGTCGAGGCACTTTTGTGAGGAATGTCGTTCTACGATTCTTCACCAATCTCGCCTCACACAGCACAACAGAGCTCTGGAACGGGCGAATGTGGCCCACTATCCAGATGCATTGCCCAGAAACCCAAAACTTCTGACTAGATATCATCCACAAGGCGTCTGAGGGTGGCTGCGTCGTTGCGGTTCTCAACCTGAACCAAATTGGGAGAACGGGTGACGAGGATCCTTGGATGTCTACCAGTGTGACCGAGATATCGCCGACTCTGCGCTCTACTCTTAAACAAGACTTCCATACAATGAGTTTTACAGAGCTCCTGTTGAGCTTATGCCTTCTAAAGCTTGGCCTGCTCGATAGTGTCGGCAAGCTCCGGCGGGAAAGGGAGCGAGGCAGAAAGGCCTCCGCAGACTGCGATGGGCTGGCCGTTGACGTAGGACGAGTCATCCGAGGCGAGGAAGAGCGCCATATGGGCGATCTCTGCAGGGTTGTGAGCCTGGGAAGGACAAGCAGAACTGCACTTACCGTGCGGGAGTGCGTGTCGCTGAAGAGCCGCGAGGTTGTCAACAGCACCAGGCATCCCAAGAGACTCGGTGAGGTTGAAAACGACCTTGGTCAGGTCGGTCTGCACTAGACCCGGACAGATGGCATTGACGCGGATGTTCTTCCCCGCCAGATCGTACGCGCCCGATTTGGCGAGGGACGCAACACCAGCCTTGGACACCGAGTAAATGACAGGCCCGCCACTGGCGCGGAGACCTGCCACCGAGGCAGTGAGGACGATGCTGCCGCCGCCAATGGGTTTACCCCTGTGAGGCGCCGCCTTTTCCATGGCCACACTCGCGTACTTGATCGCGAGAAACCCTGAAAACGTGTTGATGCGTAGAATCTCGGCAAAGTCGTCGTCGGGGACCTCGCGGACCGAGCGCATCAGGTAGGCGAGCTCCCCGAGCGTACCGTCCACGTCGTCGGTTGGAGGTGGCATATCCTTGGGACGGATGTTGGAGACGCCCGCGTTGGAAAAGTAGAAATCGAGGCGCTCCTCGTCCTTGATTACCGTGTCGATGAGATCCTTGACGACCTTGGCTGAGGCGGCGTCACCAACGACGTACGAGACCTGACGGTTAGCGATCTTCTGGTTGCGTTCAGTGGCCGTCGTCCCTCCTCTCTCACTATCAGGTCTCCGTCTTGGCGAAATTCTGCCAACCTCCAGCTCCACTTCCCTCAAGATATTGCGCACCACTATCACTCCCTGCCACCATTTACCCCCTTCTACCTCCTTCACTAACCTTGGTGTTGGGAAACTCCTTCTGCAGCTGCTGGGCGAACCCAGGAAGCTCCCTGCTGACATCCAGAAGGAAGAGGTGCGCCGCTCCCTCGCGCGCAAAAAGGCGAGCAGCAGCGCTTCCAATACCCTTTGCTGGCCCTACACCTGTAATGATGCCGACCTTGCCAGACAAACGCGCCTTACCATCCTTGTTGGCGGCGACCTTGGAGAGCCTACCAATCACGGCAGCACGGAGCACTTGCCTCTCCTGCTTGGCCTTCTCGTACGCGTCCGACATCCTCCTGGTTGTTGTTTTTGTGGGCAAGGTGGGCTTGAGATAAGCAAGTGTCAGATGACAGGGAGAGAATGTCAGGATGAAGAACAGAGTTTACTATGCACCCAACCCCAGGGTCTGCAATGAACCCAGCCGGGATGGAGTAGCGGAGAACGTGGCGTCTGCGAAGACCATCGAGGTGGATTACGTGGGGGCGACGTCGAGCCTCGGTCGTGACACTCACCTGTGAATATGTTTAGGAGGAGCAGTCTTCCGAGGGATAAGAACCCGTCTTCCATGTAACCAGTGTGAGTCACCTGTCAGCAGCGGCGTTTATACGTGATTGAAGAAGCCGCTGAAACACATCGTGAATGTGGAAGATTGGGGGTGGGATCTCGGCGTCGGGGGGGAGTGATGATCAAGGACCGGGAAATGCTCGGGACGGAGGTTGCCGCAGTCGGCGTCGTAATGTTGTGGGAACGAGTACAACGACCTCGGCAGAGCAGAGGCCGAGGCAGCCGCAGTCGGCGTCGTAGCAGTACGCTCACACCCATGTAGGACCCATGAGAGTTGGTTTGGTGGCAAGTTGACGCAAGCGAGCTGTCTAGCTGTCGTTCAATCCATATCCACGTTTCATTGATTATGGAAGGATGTTGACATAAAATGTTGGAACAGGGGTTTCGACTCCTCTTTGTGAACAGCTAGCTACACGAAGGGTCACGCACTCAACAGTCGAAATCGAGTTACTCTGCGTTTGCAGTTGGGTACACGGCAGCTGAGCTTGCGAAGGGGCCCGTCTCCTCAGATAACCGGAATAGACGAGGCATTGCCATGGCGGTGTGGTGCCGCGGACGAACGAAGTAAATGCAGATGGAACACATACCAGTAGGCTGTAGGAGTTTTCGTGTGTACCATTCCTTCCACGTCCCGCATCTTTGGGTTGGGAATACCGCTTTCGACGGAGTTGCCGTTGTTCTCGGGCGTGTGGGAAAACTTAACTCGAGGAGGCACCGAGGCACGGGCACAGGTACTGACACAGCGTGACAGCGTAGTCGGCCGTTGGCGAGCGAGCGTCGAAACATGAGTCAGTTGCCGTGGGCAGACCGTTAAACTCTCATGGATGCTGTGCTTCTAACCCAGGCCATTACAATTCGCCATTCATCCTTGACCTTCTGAATCGAGCTAACCACAATCATGCTGGCTCGGAACGCCACAGACGACGATCTCCCGAGGTTGGACGAGCGCCAAGTGACGTCACGTGATGCGTTCCGAGCGTGCCCACCCCCGAAGTGAAAGGAGGCTTCTTCTTTCGTGTGCCCAACGTGAAATGTCCTGGGCGTGCGCTGGGTGTCCTCGTCCTCTTGAATCTAGACTAGAAAGAAAGACCACAAAGCACCTTCGTCGGCCATCATGGAGTTCCCCACTACATCGTCTTCGGAGCCAGCCCCATCCCTCATCCCGGTCCGGCGGCTGTCTCGGACTTCGACGTCCTTAAGCTCGCCCATTGTCTCGCCCATTTCGCCCAAGAAGCACAGACGCCGCGTGAGCGCGCTCAGCTTTACGAGCGAAGACAGTGAGTTGCCACTGTCCGTGTTATCTAAGCCCTATGGGGTACACTGGAACAGGACAGCTGTGTACATGTGGCTTGCTGGTTGTGTGCTGATCGCCGACGTATAGGTCACACGGGCCACGTATCCTCCCACCGGCGCAATCGGACGTCGAGTAGCGTGTCCAGCACACACTCGCGCCTTGCCACGAGCATTGCAGAGGCTTCGCCAGAGGCGTCGCCAGCTGCTGCTTCTACAAACGACCGGCCGAGCACACCTAGCCACCATGGCGATGACGACAATGAACCGGTGACGCCCGCCGAGAGCGTTGATCATGGTGAGTAGCGGTGGAGGCGGGGTTGGATGGGAATGAGTGGCGCACTGTGACACAGGCGGGGGAGCCGACCATGTCGTCGACGCTTGTCCGGGCGTCGATCTGCCGATACTTGTGACAAACGCGACTCTGACAGCATGTACCCCCCAATGGCGCACCTCTCTCTTCCTGCTTCTGTCATGCTTCCAAGCACTCGCACGTACTCGCTCACACGCAGTCCGCGCCGCACCACAGTCGTCTACCATCAAGCGCCGAAGCCGACTGCCATCCTTGTCAATGTCCAATGTACGACGCAATGCTCAAGCAGCTGAAACGCCGCTTGCGCAACGGGCTCCTGACGAGCGACATGGGCTGAGCCGTGCGTTGCCATTGTCATGTCATGACATTCCGTGTTCCCCTTGCTCTTCACATCTTTCATCTTTCACACGCCTACACAACCTCGACATTTTGACATGCTGACATACGTAGGCATTCCACGGGCGTCAGTCACCCACGCCGTCTCTTTGCACGGAACAACCCCGCGAAGCACGAGTCTCGGCCTCGGCGCTCCTACCTCGCCGTCGGCCACTTTCGGTGCACGCTCACATGAGGACGGCTTGCAAGGTGTGACGGACCTCGGTCTTGCCAGATCGCAGCTTCTAGGCGTCTCTACGACGTCCAACACGTCCCAGGCGTCGACGCCATCGACTACCATGTCACCCTTCCCCAAGCTGGTGCGCCGAGACCTCAGCCCCCGTCGGTCTTCGGGAAAGACGGGAGGCATCATCGACGCGCTCCAGACCGAGCTCGACGAGACAAAGGCGCACCTCGACCGTGTCAAGACCGAGGTCCGCAATTGTCACCGTGAGATCAGCATGGTGCGTAGCCGCCGTCGTAGGCAACTGTCTACTTCGGGACGCACGACGCTCACCTCACCCAGCTCACACGGACGAGCGAGGACCTACGCGAGACGCGTGATCGCATGCGTTCCGAGGGCGAGGCTCTCAACAACGTCATCAGCCGGAAAGAGCGCATGATGAATGGTGCGTGCGCTGTCAGGCGCTGCTCGCTTGCCTTTGCATCAGCCATGTTATCCACCTTGCTGATGTGACAGAGCTGCTCACACGCGCCCGTACTGCCGAGTCTGTGGTGGCGCAGCACACCGAGGAGCGCAACGAGTTTGAGGCGCGCGCCAAAAAGGCCGAGGAGGACGCAGCCGCCGAGGTCGCTGAAGCCACCGCCGCGCGCGCCAAGGCCGAGAGTGAGCGTGACGCGCTGCGCGACTCTGTGCGCTCCCTGCGCGACGTGTGGGCGCGGGACGTGCGCGCGTACCGCGCCGAGGTCTCCCGCGTGCAGGAGGAAATGCGGACTGAGCGTGAAAACGCCGAGAAGAAACAGGCAGCCGTACTCGAGCTCGTCAAGGCGCATGCCGAGCGGCATAGCGACGTAGTCACGCTCGTCGAGGAGGTGAACGCCAAACACAAGAAGGCCGCCGAGCTGTTTGAGGACGAGGTCCGCGGTCTCAGAGCGGAAGTCGAGCGGAACGCCAAGGACGCGACGGAAGCGAGGCAATTGGCAAGGTAGGTTGAGAACCCCAGTCGCTGCTAACCGTCAGAACTCTGGCGACGGAACTCGCTCGCCTCAGGCGACTTACAAACCAGCCACCCCGACCAGACCTCGACGCCATTCTCTCGGCGCCCGTGGAGCCGGCGCGTACGTCGGAGGCCACATCGTCCGGCGCACAGAAACATGCTGCGTTCGAACCTACTGTGTTTGAATGTACCAAGGCTGGATCAGAGTATTCTGTCCGTGACACCTTCGAGCCCGAGCATGCGCCTGCTGAGGCTGAGCACGTCCCCGTTGTGGAGGCTGGTCCTCCCAACGGTGCTGCTGCCGACCCCGCCTCCAACGAGCATGCCAACCCCCAGACCACGACCTCGGAAAGGGCCTCCCCAGGAGTCAGCCAAACTGCTCGGCTCGAGAACACACCAAACGGATCCGCCGGCCTTGAGAGCGCCAACGGCGTAGCC
Source organism: Pascua sp. PH4015B (assembly GCA_025502685.1). Lineage (NCBI taxonomy): Eukaryota > Fungi > Basidiomycota > Tremellomycetes > Trichosporonales > Trichosporonaceae > Pascua > Pascua sp. PH4015B. Next base: position 128,900 of record JAMFRD010000065.1, on the reverse strand, counting down.
GAAGAAACGACTCCAACGTATACGAATGAAGACTGGGACGGTGGCTGTGCCTCTCCCACGAAGATCAATGTCGACCCAATCACCAGCATGAATGCAAACACGAGCGCAAACGCCACCACACAAGCCATAACGGCCGCGGCAACATCCTAACAACAGGGATAACTCGTCAGCCAGTGTGCTCCACATCCTGTAAACCTATGCATATGTCTGTGTATTGTACCTGTCAGACAGGCGACAACAGTGCGATCGTGACATTATCCTCACTCCGTCGAGCAATTAGCCGCAGAATCCGTCGCTCACGCACGCCGCTCCTGCTTCTGTGCCTTCTTCTGGCGGTCGGCCTTCTTCTTGGCCTCGTCGGCACTACGCGTTAGCAGCTGCCCCTCAGGAGCGACTTCAGCTCTCCAGTCCCCATCTGCGCAACGGCGGCGGCCACAATCGTCCGTCAATGGCAGGGCCCAATATCTCCAACGGCCGGCCTCCCATTCTGGTTCCTGAGAAATACCCACACCACCTATATCACGACAATTACGCGCTGACGATCGCCTGTCCCTCTCTACGACTCTTGGGGAGAGGCTTCCAACTACCCTTCGCCACTCACCGCTGCTTTTCCAGGGCGGCCCGGTCACGCTCCCGTTTGTCCTGTGCGCCGCGCTTGGCCGCCTCGCGCTGGATCTGTGCGGCAATCTGCACTTTTTCCTTGTTGAGGTTTTGCCATTCGAGGGGGTCGTCGACTGGGTGTTAGCGTGCGTGGTTGTTTGCTCTGTTGGCGCGATCCCGGGCGCGGGGTAGACACTCGTCGGACACAGTGGTTGGGATCGGGATCGGCCATTGTCGATGGCGCGGCGATCCAACGCTGGCCACTCAGGCACTCCAGTTCCACTGAATGCTATGCCCTAGCCACCGCAAGCCCTCTTCCACTGTCACCTTCCAACCACACTGCTCTCCTCTCCCATCTCCTCTCCCCGCCTTCCCCCCCCCCCCCCTGCCCCCCTCTCCCCTACTCCACCCCTACAAAACGTACTCACTCTCCTGCTTTCGATACTTCTTCTTGCGCCCATCGAGCCTCAACGCCTCCTCGACGAGCCGCCTCCTCTCCTCAGCCTTCTTCTTCTCCTCTGCCTCGAGCGCGGCCTGTCCGCGGGGCGGCCCGTCTTTGCGCTGTCCGAGGGCGGCAGCGTCCTCCTCCGGCCCGCCCTCGACGTATGCGTACTGGCGGAGAATCGCAGCCTTGCGGGCCGCCGCGAGCTCTTCATCGGTGAGCGACGCGAGGATTGCCTTGTGGTCGATCTTTTCTGGCGTCGGCTCCTTTTCTGCCTGCTTTGCCGCCTCTTCAGCGGCGGCCTTGGCGTCGTCGGCCGCCTTCAAGCGCTCCCACTCGTCGAGCACGCGGTCGAGCGCCCCGTCCACGTCGGCGGGCATCTCATCGACCACCCCCTCGAGCATGCCCCGCACGCCCTCGACCTTGTCCTCCCGCTCCAGGCCGTCCTCCTCCACGAACCGCGCCATCAGCTCGACCTACAGAGTCAGCGGTGCTCCCTGGTCCTAGGTGGCGCCGCTGGTGTCGGCGTCAGCCAGTGGCGTGTTGACAACCGCGTTGAGCGCAGCTCATTCCACTTGACACCAAGCACACCAAGAAACAGGTCTACGCACATCGTCGGAAGGAACGTCGAGGCTCAGGCCCGTCATCTGCGCAGCAATGTATCGCTCGAGCGCCGCGCCCGAGCTCTCTGGGTCTGCCATTGTGGATGAAGTGGATAGGGTGGTTGGTTGGGTCGATGTGGAGGTTGTGCAAGTTGGTGTAGATTGAAAATGGCCGCACTGGCACGAGATTGCAGGTGGCGGATGGAGCCAAGCCACACGGCCAAGATTGCAAGATTACCCACACAGGGCCCAGCCTTGGCGCTTGGCGGCACAAGCGTCATTTGCGTTCGCGTGTGAAGGTTGTTCTCTCCCCGTATGGCCATCAGGTGGCACTTCAAAGCAATAGCTATGCATGGGCTCGTTGTACGGTACTCTACAGGTAGTTGGCCATAACTGGGATGCGTCTGAATGCATACCAACACCATTAACATGCTGGGGTAGAAAGAAGAGGTCAAACGGCGTGGACAGGAAGCCACTCGAGCAGACTTGCATGACTGGCGACGAGTGACGAATCTTGAGGGAAGGACGAATCGCGAGGCAGGGATCTTGAGCGAATGAGCTACCTTGAACGCATGTGTGCCCATGAGGGAGCGAGGAGGGGGGGGTGGGGGGGTTAGCCTTCGCGAGGGGAGCTGATGGCACAGTCCAGCTTCGATGGGTAGCTGGCACGTTACCCCATCAGCTTACCCCAAGTCTCGAGTTGCCCCTCACAGTACTCGTTGATGTTCGTTATGATCATGCGCACTTCGTCCAATTCGTCTTCGCAGGCCCCTTGCCACTCTTCCTCGGTCGGCGCAGCAGACTTGGCCACAGAGCGTTCAAAATCGATAAGCATCAATTTACCTTCTTGCCCTCGGATGTGGCGCCACTCGATATCGACGTGGAGCACACCCGAAGCCTGAAGGCTGCGATACATATCGAGGATTGTCGCTCTGGGGGAAACGTTAGAGACAACCAAACAAACCAAACCTAACGAGGAGTCTAACGATACGTACTGGTTGACCTTGTCGAACTTTTGGCTCAAGGGGAGATGGCGCCCAGCGTCCCCGAAAATCATACGACAGATCTGGGAGCGCTTGCGGGACACCGTCGGCGGTTGAGAGGCACCAAATACGCCGTAGAAGGCCGGTACGACCTTCCCCTGGAGCTCCTTGAGGGAGTCGGTGTATATGGGGGCCTCGGTAGCCATCGCACGTCGAGCCTCAGAACGAGTGTAGCCTTCAGAGTCTTTCTCTCCTTCGACTTCGGGTTCGTCTTCATCCTCGTTTTCGTCCTCCTCTCCGTCGCTCGGTGTGCTGACGCGATGCTTTCGTCGAATAGGAAACTTGAGCAGATCCGCAATCTTGACGACAAATGTCTCCGCCGGTAGTCCCTCACCACGGGCTAGGTACACGTCCCACAGTACACCGTGCCCAAGGGTTTCGATGAGCTCGATGAGCATACTAGAATCGCTTTTGGTCAGAGGCATTGTTGTTGACCGCGGCACGATGAGTTTAGGCAGGTCAGGGCCTTGGGTAATGCCTATGGGCCGAAGCGGAATGCGCGTTTGTATCACTGGCGTTTTGGATTGGAACCCATCAGGAAGCCAATGATAGCATCGCCCCAGCGCCTTGCCTGTCGACGTGATCACGACCGACGACTATGGTTAACGCGATGACGCCATACCAAGGACTGGGAGACTGAACTCATAGAAACGAATTTGTCCGGACTGGGTCCCACAGACGAAAGTGATGCTCCCAGCGGCGCGGGCGCCGAGTTCGCTTGCTTGCTCGGTGAGAACGTAACCAACAGTACTGAGCTCCAACTCACCATCGTGAATGACTTGAGGCGAAAGAATGGGCCCAGAAGTTCAACGAGAAGAATGCTCGGATGTCTATGGAGTGCAAAAGGCGATGTGCAAGGAAGACTTTTGTCACCGTATCGGGTGATACCAGAACAGCAAGGGAGACGTGGGTTGTGGTACAGGGCAGAGGGACCTTGGTATGGTGGCTACAGGTGTCGGTGCATGGGACCGATGGGCGGAGATGAGAGAGACGCAGAGATGGCGGCAACTTGTTGGGATAGACCTGCAGTCTTGTGCGAGAAACAGCCCAAGCTACAAGCGGGGACCCGAGCGGGGCCCCAAGTGGGACGGGAACAATTCAAGTCGCAGTTTGTTGCGTTGCAGGCAGCGTTCGGATCAGACAGAGCAGAGTTCACTGATGGGCTTGGCGTTTGTGTTTCACAGACGGCGATGTGGCAGATACAGGTACAGGTACAGGAAGGGGCGCTGGTGATCTGCGAGCTGGCTGAAGGAGAGAGCTGAAGGACAGGCGGGGTTTCTGGTAGGGCAGAAGAGGTGGATGGGTGAATGAGATGGGATTGTGACGAGGAGAAAGGAACGAGGGGGAGACACGAAAGTGTTGATTGAAGTCGAGCAAGGAAGACCGGAGGGAAGGGGGGGTCAAGAAATGGCTCAGTCTCTGCCACTTTGTCGCCATGAGCCTCAGTGTACGCGCCGCCCGCCATGGTGGAGATTTTAAGGGCGTCGTACGCGTCGTAGTTGAACGTCACTGTCCGCTGCGTGACATGGACTGGCTAGTCGGCTGCAAACCCTCGCCTCGTTGGCGGTACGGCGTCACGCCTCACGCGTTCACGATCTCCGTTGTGTATTGCGGGCGATAACAGACATCGATCTACGAAACACACTGAAGCTACAGGACAAACTAAACTGCATGACACGTCACCCCATCAGCTTGCCCCACGTCCTTAGTTGCCTCTCACAGTGGTCATTGATACCTTTAATCATAGTCCGCACCTCGTCCAATTCTTCCTCACAAGCCTCCTCCCACTCCTCCTCGTTGGGTGCCGCCGCCTTGAGTGTCGAGCGCTCAAAATCGATGAGCATCAGCCTGTGGTCTCGCCATCGAACGTGGCGCCACTCGACATCTTCATGAAGAATCCCGGAAGTGTGCAGACGGCCATACATCTCGAGGACTGTGGCTCTGGATGTCAATCAGTAGCATAAGGGAATGCACTCGGACTTTACGTACTGGTTTGCCTTGTCAAACTTTTGGTGCAGGCCGAGGTGGCGTCCGGCATCCTCCAGAATCATGCAACAGACCTCGGCACGCCCGCGCGGTTGCGTAGCCCCAAAAACACCATAGAAGGTCGGCACGACCTTGCCTTGCAACTCCTTGAGAGCGTTGCAGTATACAAACGCCTCGGTGGCAATAGCACGTCTAGCTTCAGACCGAGTGTAGCCTTCTTCATCTTCGTCTTCCTCCTCCTCGTCCTCCCCGTCTTCGTCGTCTTCGTCTTCGTCTTCGTCATTGCCATCCGATCCATTGCGGTCTCCGCCATCCTCGCGGCCATGGACATCCTCGGCATTTGACCGCCTGTCCTCGCTCTTGTCCTCGACGACGCCCCCAGCGACATCTTCGCCCCCTCCCTCGACTTGGCTCTCGCTTTCGTCGTTTTCATCACCGGCTATACTCCCTTGGCCCTTTCGCCGAATGGGAAACTTGAGTAAATCCGTAATTTTAACGACAACCGTCTCTGTCGGCAGTCCCTTGGCGCGGGCCAAGTACACATCCCAAAGTGCGCCATTCCCGAGGGGCTCAATGAGCTCGACGGTCGTAGTGAGATCACTGTTGGGAGTCGAACTGGTGGAAGGTTTTAGGCAAAGTTTGGTGGGTTGTGAACCGTGACTCAGGTCGACGGGCCGCAGTGGGGTGGGCGTTTGGATCAAGGGCGTCGTGGCGGGGAAAGTCTCAGACACCCAATGCGGACATTGATCGTGGGCGTTGCCCGTCGAGGTTATAACTATGGACGACTGTTGTGCGCGGGGTGGTTAACGGGTGGAATAGCGAATGTTCACTGCTGACTCACGGTCATGAACGAGTCTGGGCTGGATTGTGCGCAGGAAGAGGGTCCATCTGATGGTTCCTGTTTGGGTGAGTACGGCGCAATTCAATTCGTGCTCACTGTCATCATAGGGACCCAGTGCGTCTCAACAGACAATCACAGAAGTCGAGGAACGCTGTGATAGAGAATCAAGGACGGGGTTCTGTGAACCAAGCAAATGGGGGTGGGTCACCGGATGTAGAGTAGCGACCACGATGATTTGCAGCCCGAGAGGTCGAAGGAGAGGATCGAGGAAATGACGGGCTGTCTGGCGACAACAAAGTGGGAAGGTGTTTGTGGTGAGTAGAGTTGAAGCCAGACGATGACAGACGGATGACAGCTGTGAATGGCATTGTCCCACATCGCACAACCAACGAGAGCACGTGACCGAGCCGGAACGCCGGGAACGCCGGGCCGCTGTCGAAAGATAAAGATAAGCTGCATCGAGTCGAGCTATTCCAAACAAACTATTCATTTTTGTCGTGCTCTCTCTCACTCATCATGCAGCACATGCCCAACAACATCAGCACCATCACCGCACCCAATGGCGACGCCGCCAAGTCCGAACCGAAACCAACGTCCTGCCCATCCATGACCCGGACTCCCACGCCAAACATCAGCTACCGCATCGCGACCACTGCGGACGCACCAGCAATCTCCTCGCTGGTCGGCCGCGTCTGGGCCCAGTTCTTCGCGTACAGCGTCACCGCCGATGATCTGAAAGAGCACCTCGCTACGAACCTCGCGCCAGCGACGATTGCGGGGGAGATCGAGGACGGGGACATCGTATTCCTCGTCGCCGAGGTCGAGGTCGAGTCGGAGCCTTGTGCGAGTAGCGAGGTAATGGAGGATTCACACACAACGATCACTCCACTTCAACCGCCATCAACAACGGCACCTGCCTGGCCCACTCCTTCACCAATCGTGGGTGTGGCCCAGCTCGTCCGAACGCCCACGTCTACGTCATCCCTCACAGTGCCCACCTCGGTCGAACTGCGCAAGCTCTACGTCTCCGAGACACTGCATGGGTCCGGTGTTGCAGCCTCCCTAGTCGAGCGCACCGAGGCACTCGCAGTGACGCGGTGGGGAGCACAGAGTCTCTGGCTCGGCGTGTGGGAGGATAACCCGCGCGCGCAGCGGTTCTATACCCGGTGCGGGTTCAAGACCGTGGGGGAGAAGAAGTTTGTGGTCGGGGAGAGTGTGAGGCGGAATTGGGTTATGGAGAGGGAGGTGGGGGGGAAGTGAGTGAGGAGAGGGTGTGTGTAGACAATAGACGCTAGCTAGAGGTTAGACCGAGATGGACTGAGGGGGTGTGCATTGAATAGGTCTCATTGCGTTAGGTACATACTCCGATCGACCTCCTTTTGAAGACAGACAGATGGCGCGTATGGGAGGGGGTTGAGCATCAGGGACAGGTTTCGTCGTTCAAAGGATACCCATTGCTTTGTTGAAGGAGACAAAAAGCATAGCTACAGCAATCCTTAGGCCCTTGTGGACACCATAATTATTCTCTTTTAACACAATGATTCCAACTCGACATCAAACGGTCTTGTTCCGAGTCGACGTCACATGGATATTGAAGTCGTGTTTGACAATCGCGCGTCTTGTGGCGTCTGTCTTGCATTGATCAGGGTCGATGCCCGCCCCGCACGGATCGTCAGATTACACTCTTGGCCTCTTGCCAGCACTTGTTTAAGCAACACACAGAGGTGGTCAGAGAGTACTTGGCAGGAGTCCAGGCTCCATACCATACCGACTGGAACCGTCACGGGTCCCGACTCGGACGCGTCGACTGACGCATGGACCTCAATGCTAACTGTTCTTGTCAACAACTGTCATCATTATCGGATCCGAGGCATCGTCTATAACACCCACAGTGGGGCTCAGTCCGACATCATGCCCATGATTCCTGTGCAATCCCAACTGCATCAAGACAACGATGGCCACCCGTGGGACCGTCACGACCGCTGAGTCTGCGTTGCCTAAGACCAGCTCCTGCACCACCAATGGCTCAGATATCGACTCGCCCTCCCACATCGCCCGGCCCGATTGCCATGTCGCCGATACGGTAGCTACGAGCGACGAAAAGTCCATCGCCTCCACGTCGGACTTTGTCGTCATTCACGAGCCCGAAGAGGACTATGTCTGGGTCGAGGAGGTATCGTGGAGCTGCTCGAGTAGTGGGAGTGATGCCGACCTCGAGCGTCGCCAGGATACTGGAGGAACACCAGCATGCTGCGATCCAGTGTCTGTTTGTCCCACCCAGTCGTCTTCCGACTACCAACGGGTAGGGAGAGCCAGCCACCCTTACTGCTCAATCAGCTTTGATCCCACTGTGCCGTCTATCCAGGTCGAGCGGGGAGAGCTCCCCAATGGACGTCCGTCGTCCATCCCATCTCTCTGTGGCCCCCTTCAAGGCGACCCCGATGTCATGATGCTCGACCAAAGGGGAGAGCCTGTGGCCAAACGGGCGCAGCATTCAGCTCCTCCATCTCTCCCACCACCCCGATCACGTCCTCGACAAACTGCAGACCCACCACGTATACCAGTGGCCCGATCGACAACGACCCTCCCCAGGCAATCTTCTCCGATGGAGCCACCAACAGCTATGAGAGTACGAATTTGCGACGCCGCCTCTGAACTACGTACCCGCCTCGCCTTCGAAGCAGCCACTGCAAAGCGGCCCCTTAACAAGCCCAAACCACGACCTCCACGAGAGCAACCCGCCGCCCCTGCGCCAGAAATCACACGCTGGTGGGAGATCCACAACCCCATTCACTACGCTATCAAAGAGTGGGGACAAGAACGCGACCTTCTCGAGCGCAATATTCTCTACTTTGCCGTCTGTGAGCTGCTCGTTGTACACCCCCACTGTGGGGTGATGCGCTCGAGAAGTATACCCACTACACCGCGCGTGAGTCTCCCACCTGCCCCACCGACTACTCAAGGTACTTGACCGCTGACGACAGCTACACTCTGTCCTGGTCTCAACTATATGCCACCGCCGCTCCCCGCGCTTCCGCTTCCTCACTCGACACTCGTCACCGATCCTCTGGCGCCGACTCGCCAGACGCACCCTCTCGATGGGACCGCTCAACGACATTGGCGTGCGCGCATGTTCTATTTGGACGGAAGCGAGTGATTGGAATGTCGGGAGCTGGGGCGGCTACGTCCCTCGCCTGGATGTCTGTCGGCGCAATACGGACGAGGACGACGCTCATGTCCTCCGCCGCGCCCTCGTGTTCGAGTCGCGCACGCAGAAAGAGGTCGAAAGCGCACAGGCACGGCTGGAGACGTTGGACGCAATTAGCAGGGCCTTCACGTTTCGCATGGGACTCGTCGACTTCACTGCCAACAAGTTGCGGAAGCAGTTTGCGGACGGCGAACGGATTGCGAGGCATTGTGTTGAGATTGTACTGGCATTGTTGGGGCGGAGACGGGCGAGAGCGGCAATGGCGGTAATATTCGAGGGGAGGGTGAGGACGGACGAGGTGATTGATTTAACGCCGTATGGGGGGTTAATGTTGTAGCCAGCTACCTCTCGAGTGGAGTCGGTCCTGAGTCCATACTGGGCTGTGTAAGCATGTACCAGAATGCGGAGTCTGCCCCACTCTTGGAAGACACGCTCTGAGGTTTAGTGGTTGTACTCTGGCCATTGGAATTGGGTATATGTGCCACATGCCGCATCTGCCACACTTTGCCCAGGGTGTGGCAACAAGGGGCGATCCGTGGGTTGCGCCCTGTGTCTGCACGTTACGACTGCACAGTCAACCTCTTTCACATCTTCCTCCTTCACATCTTCTCTCTTTCACATCTTCTCTCTTTCCCTCGTCATCCCTCCTCCTTTCCCTCTTCACACCTTCCCCTATCCCGTCTTCACCTCCCATCGTCAACCGAAGTTCTTCCATTCCACCATGTCCCCGGACACCGACCCCGGTGGGGCGCCCATTGGGCGTCCCCAACCCTTCACCAATCCCACGACCGCCGTCGCACTGCGCTCAGAAAGCGCACCCACGTCGCAACAGCTGCTTCGGTCGTCGCCATCGTCGCTCGCCCAGGGCACGCCCACGGCTCTCCAATCCCCCAATTCCAATCAAGTTCAGTCGCCGTCGTCTACCGTTCTCGACCAGCACACGGCCCAGCAGGCTGACAATCAACTCCACAAGCCCTGCGCTATCGACCATCGCTTTTTTCCCCACATCATCGACGCGATCCTCGCAGCCGCTCCTTACGAGTCGCTTCTCGTCCTCCGCCGCACGTCGTGGGCGTTTTGCGATCGCGTCGACGGTATCCTGGCTCGTCATCTGCTCGTGGGCGAGTGGTGGGCGACCTCTGATGAAGCCCTACCTGCACTCTCAAATGGGATTAATCGGGTCCCCCTCCTGGGGATATTCGACATTGGCGTACCGAGCCCTTCAGCAGCCACTGTTGATCGCGTTCGGCGTTGTTATCAGCAAGTCCGCATTGTTGAACTGTTTGATTCTCTAGACACGGCCTCGTTCAATCTCTGCATCGAGCCGTTCGGAGGCAGCGATACTGGGACTAGGTCTATTCTCTCGCTCGGCATCACCCCAACCGATTTCACTGGCGTACACACCCTCAAGCTTCATCCCTTGGATGCGTCCGAACCCTACTACCATGATCCCGACGGATGGTTCCCGCTTGTCAAGACATTTATTTGTTACACGTCCATGATCTTTGGGTGGGACCCCGACGAGGGGCAGGAAGTACTATCCCTCGAGATGCCCTCGCTCCCTGACCATACCGAGCGCGCTGTAATCTCCCTTTACATGTGGGACCGTGCGCTTTACACCAACGAGGCCCAGGTCGAACCGTTTGACTACCCCGAGTCATTGCGTGAAGTCGTGCTCGTCTTCAAACCTTACAAGATCAATTGTAACCAAGAAACGTTCCTCGACTTTATGGAGGGCGGGTCGCCATACCCCTTCGACTGGCTTGACTCGCTAATCGACATCAGCCGACTTGGGCACGTCAAGTATACCCTCGTCGACGCACACCACCTGAATCCCGCCTGCTTGCGCTTGGATCCCAAGACCAGCAGGGCAGAGGTCAAGAAAATGATTCACCAGCACATTAGGGACCGGCTTGCCCAACCGGAAAATGGCTTGTCCGGCGACGAAATCAAGATCAAGGCCAACGCTTTCAAGGCAATTTCCCGCTCCGCGTACAAGGCCCGCGTGGGCAGCGAGCAGTTCAAGTTTGAGACCGAGTTCGAGTGGGAGTGAAGGTGGACGGGAGGAAGAACCCATGGTTGGATTGGTGGATTGCACAGGAGATTGAGATGGCGAAACCCACATGTGAAGGACATAAGCGAGCCAAATACGCAGCAGCGCAAGTAAACAGTCGAGTGTAGATATCCGATGCAGTCACCTGTGAGGTACGCCGTGCGACGTGGGCACTTTCACCACTCACAACGACCATCAGAAAGCGAGAGCATTGAGAAGCAATCGCACAGAGCTGCATGGGAGCCGCCCCTGCATGAGAACATGTAACGAATGTAGCATCGGCCAGCAGATCCAAAAAATGGGGCCTCAGCCCCCCTCTCATGTCCCGGGCAATTTTCTATCTCCTCCGTACACATGGATACCGTGCTAGGAATCGAACGCGCGGGCGGGAACGGGTAAGTGCCAGGGGACTCTACCATTGAAGGATTAAAGAGACCGAAGCGTAGCCCCAGCACTATCCGTTCCACATTGAAAATAGGGAAACCTAGATTCTATTTGAGAGTATCCCCGGCGCGGATTGGCTGGCAAAGGCGGGAGGAGAGGGGTTGGAAGGCGGTATTATGTAATCATGGCCCAATTACAACTATGTGTTGGCACTTTTGGGGGCAGGGTCCGTATTGTGTTTTTCGGCTGGGCCCAATCAGCACTACGGCTCCGCCCTCCGAGCTGACCTTCAACCATACGCTCCTGCATGGCATGGCAAATGGGAGTGCATCTGCTCTGCTCGGCCTGCGCTCTGTGTGTCTCCATACATCGCTCGGCATCGGCAATCAGCTCGGGCGGAGGCAAATAACCACAACTAGACAACTAGAGTGGTATTACGTCAGAGCTGACTGGACAACACGCGCACTCGGCAACTAAATCTCACGTCCAACATTATTTTGTCAACATCCACCCTCTCTGCACATCTCGCTTCGCCGGGCTCGACCATGGACCATGGCAAGGCAAGACCACGACCGCGACAGCGATGACGATTATGGTCCCGATATCGAACTCGACTCTGAGCTAGAGGCAGCTCTGAACGCTGCGGAAGGTCTGGCCAACGGCGGGACTCCAGGGCCCTCGACGGCACTCGTTCCGCACGACACTGGGCTCGTAGACATTGAGGACATTGCTGGCGCGGCCAAGTCGCCCTTTGAAGAATGGCGGCGGTGGGGATCGCTGTCCGTCTCGGACCTCGTGGGTACGGTCTGGTGCGAAGTCCAGTTTGACTAGTATGTCCGAGGTGGTCGCCACCACTGTCGACCAAGTGACGTTTGAGCTGACGGCAGCCGCCTGCGCACGCTCCCGTTCAAGCCCGTCGCGGAGCGCGAAAAGGTCATCAAGACGGCGCAGGGGGCGGAGATCAAGGTCGACCAGGGAAAGGTTGAGGGCAAGGAGCGGATCTTGCGCCGCGGCGAGGTGAGTCCACGGCGGCGGGCCTCTGTTTATGTGGCTCACCGCCCTCATTCTGGGGCAAGCATGTGCTGACGGTAGAAAATCCATAAACGGCTAGAACGCGAAATCCACCCCGAACAGGTCCTCGTCCTCGCCCGTGGCGAAGAGGAGAAATGGGCGCTGCGGGTCTATACGATGCTCACCGCGTTCCAGGCACTGCTCGAGCTCGGCAAGTGTCGCGAGCTCCCGGTGTCTGGGTTTGTGGGGGATGTGCTCGTTATGGGGATTATTGTAAGTCACAGTCTGGCTGTTATAGTGGCCCACCCATGCTGCGGAGAGTCGGCGTGGCGCATGCGAGCACTAACGCCCAGGACGAGATTGTACGCGAGCCCATCGACGACACGGCCGGGAGCGGTGTACGTACCCGTGCCCAGCGCCAGTCGACACTCGAAGGCTTTGGATTTTCTACCGGTCCCCGCCCGCGCACACACAGACTGCTTGTGAGCGACTCGAAGACACGTGCGAGTGGCACGCTTCCGCGGGAGGCGGATACAAAGTCTGGCCGCCTGCAGGTCATGCTGTACAAGGAGCTGTTGGATGCGCTTCTCATTGCGGGACGAGGCGGTACACATGGTGCCGGCGATGCTGCCACTTCTGTCAGTAACGGCAGTCCACCTGCTCCCTCCTCTATGGCATCTACTGAGCCTGTCCAACCTACCGTTTCGCCTGCTGCCGACGCTGCGGACGCTTCATCCCCCTTTGCGCTCCTCCCCACTGCCAACCCTGTCGGGCTCGCTGGCCTCTTCACGTATTCCGGCGTCGACCTCCAGAAGGAGTTTGCTCCCGCATTTGTCACTTCGATCCATCCTGTCATCTTCGGAAACAACCTGCAATGGGGCGCGCGAGAGGCACGCTGCCTCGCAGACCTCATCCCCGTGTGGTTTAGCTATGTCGACGCGCTCGGGCTCGGTACCCACGGCCCTGGCGCGAGGCAAAAGGACGGTGTAACGGACGACACGCTCGAGCTCGTATACCGCCGCGCGGCGCCGAAGGGGGACAAGGCGAAAAGGCGGCAGAGGAAGCGCCGTCGGGGGAGATCGAGTCGGACAAAGGCCGGAGGCGAGGCGATCATGGAGGTGGACGATGCCGCGAACGGTGGAAGCGTACAAGCCACACAGGTCACCCAGGAAACAGGCGTAGCCCTAGCCCTCGAGAGTTTGGGCATGGATGAGGACGCCGCGCTTCAATTGGCGATCCAGATGAGCATCGAGGAGAGTTTGCGTGCCGGCCCATCATCGGTCGCTGCTGCGTCTGCGCAACTGCCGGAGGAAAAGGGCGCGTCATTCGACTCGGCCGAAGGAAACGGTCGTACCGAGTCATCGCAACGTCTGGGCGGACTACAGTCGCTGGAAGCGGATGACAAGGCGTTCGCCCCGCCTGGGAGCCAAGACCAAATATTGGAGACGGCTCGACAGCGTGTTGAAACGACCGAGACGCAGGACATGGCACCGGAGACGTTGGATATGACAAGCGAGACGCAGGAACCCATGTCGGTGCCGCAGTTGGACATTCCAGAGACGCAGGACGAAACGCCCGAGACGCAAGATATGCCCGAGACGCTCATCGATGACGATGAGACGCAGAATGTGTCACAAGCAGACGCCCAGAATAGCAGCGGCACTCTCCCAGGATCTACGCCGCCTATATCCCGCACTCGACCTGGGTCTCGACTGAGCGACGATGGCTGCAGCACGGAGCAGGAGCGCGAGTACGACGAGCTCGCGAGCTCGGTGGAGCGCAACGTCGGCGCTGTGGCGTCACTCGCCGCAGTCCCTGTCGGGCTGTCCCAGGGCAGCCCTCCTGGCGCAGCTCACGCACACAACGAGGCCGCGCCGGCTGCTGCTCCAACCACTGAACCCCCCACCAACCCCATCACGACCACCAACACCGACGCCGCCGACCCAACATCCGGCGCCATTATCGGCCGCATGCGCTTCTCGCACGACCGCACCCTCCTCGCCAACCACCTCGTGACGGTCCTTCAGTACTGGCGAGGAAACAGACCGCCACGTGGCGTCGCTCCGCACGAGGTGGGGCGCTGTGCGTGGTGCGAGTTTGAGGACGGGTGCGAGTGGCGGTGAGTTCCAAGTGTGGGCAGCGAGCGCGGGACTGATGAACAGGGCAGAGAAGGCGCGCGAGGCGTTAGAGAAGTATCGCCAGTCGAGGGCATGAGACTATAGTCGTCCTTGGCCACGTCACTCCCGATAGGAGCGCAATTGTCGAGGCTGTCCGGGTGTATTCGAGTAACCATAGCGTCAATGTCGGCAGTTATTGTATGTATGAACAATGTCCTTTTTGATGAAGCGGACTTGGGCAAGATGAGGGAGCTTCAGCCTTAGACGTGAAGTGTGCGAGAGGTGCTTGCCCCTGGAAGGAGTGTTCAATCGCAAAGTCATCTACAGAAGGAGTAAACCGTCGTCTCATGCGTTGTCATCACCATGAATATTCTAAGACCAAATAATCAACAACACGACGCTGCTGTGGTATATTCTCCTATCTCTGCTCCATGTTACCTCCACAGTAGACGCGCTTATCCCAATCAAACGATTGACAAGGTGTCATCTGCCCCAATTTAGCCCGTTCGCACTCACAGGCCCTTGATGTGTAAAACCCTCAGCGCCTGCATCTACTGGTACTGTGTCTATCGATTGACTGCACTCTCCTCTCCACCGCCCGCAGCCAATAGACATTCCACCAACGCCACCATCTTCAGCGCCATCACCACCCCTTTCTACAGCCGCCTCCATCCCGCCTGTCATCCCCTCTCTTCGCCCGTGTTCTCGTTCACATTGTCACTGGTCAACTACATCGTCTTACACACAGTCTTGTACCAAGCAATCATTCCAAAGTCTGCCGGGAGGTGGCCTCAAGAGCTCATGGCTTGAGTTCGTACCGGTCATAATATCCGAACAGAGTTCGCAAATGATGAACACAGGCCGCCCCTGCCCGTTTTACCTCTACCATTCAAATAAGGATTGTGCAGAAGTGGACGATGTTTATGCTGCACCATTGGCGTCACGCTGGCGAGTGGGTATCAGGCAGTTTTCTCGAAGTGGTGCAACGACCTCCAGGTGATTTATCGCACCATACAGAAGAATCCTTTCGGCTCGGGTACATACATCCCATGCCGTTCAGGCCATGACCCTCTTAAACTATAATTTTACTGATGGGCAAAATTAGAAGTATTTCTTGATTTATGTAGCACGAGCAGAGAGCCTCGTCGTGGAACGCGGCTTGGTAGTTGGACATGGTCGTTGCGGATGTCAAAGAAAATCAAGGAAAAAGAAAATCTCGCACCAAAGAAGATAGAAAATCAAGCACAGTCAAGTCACATAGTCGCAGCGACAGTCACTCGTCGTCATGGATTGTATGAAGGCGTTTGGAAGGGGGCTCTCAACCCAGTGCCGACAGGGTGACCACCACTGTACGAGGTTCAGGGGCGAGCGAGAGCAGTTAGAATGACGGTCGTGGCCCAGGAGAAGATGCCAGAGCGAGCAGATGCTAGAGCGAGGAGACGCCACAAGTGATGAGGAGGCCCAACCTCCCACCGAGCTTACAAGGCCAGCATTGTCTGTGGCATCTTACCCCTTGCGTATCAATAATGGCTTACGAGAACCTGGTTAACGTTTCGCCATCTCTGCGCGTGGCGCTTTGCTTTGTGTCAATACATGGACATGTGCATGCCCTTACCACCCTTGTACGCGGTTACCAGTGACTGAGCTTGAGTGTCAATTCTTTTTGTTTGCACTGTAGACAGATAGAATCTGACAAGACAACAGACACAGTTAGATGGCAGATGAGCTCTTCGCCTGGTCCTGCTGCCTTTCCTTCACTCGCAACTGTCCTCGGCAACGCCAATTGTCATCTGCAACGCACATTCTCTCCTGGTTAGCCTCACGATCAGCTCCACTCCCACCGTAAGTGTAGGGGCATTTGCCTGGCCGACAGCACGAAGTGTGGACGTGTCAGCTTTCTCCCCCGGCTCCACCGGTCAGCACATCAGAGATCTCCACCGGTCAGCACGTCAGAGATCATCCCCAGCACCCCGATTTCTCCGCAACAACTGCCCGAAGTGCGACTGGATTTGCTAAATGGACGTATAACACATCTGCATATACAGCCCCGTGTGCAGGCGGAGTATGGCAAAACGTGAGAGAGGCTAAGGAAGAGGAGGGGGAGCGCGATACGCTTATCCGGAACCGCCCTTGTAGACCTGTGACTGTCAGCATACGTGCGTTGGTCGCGCTCGTGCGCGTCGTAAGATGCTAAACGGACCTTGCCAAACATCAGCTAGGGTGGGCGTTAGTAACAGTATCTTGTGCAGGTGTAGGTGTAGAAGAGTTACTCACCTCCTGCATCTTGTCGTAGAGCGACAGGACACCGGCACCGGCAACACCACGGAGGATGTTGGCGCCAGCACCCTTGAAGAGCGACTTAACACCCTCGGCCTTGATGATCTGGGCACCGGCGTCGAACATCGACTTGTAGTGGACCTTGGCACCCGAGGTCATCATCATACGACGACGGATGGTGTCGAGGGGGTACGAAGCGAGACCAGCACCGGTGGTGACGGTCCAGCCGAGGAGGAACGAAGCAAGGAAGTTACCCTCAAGAGGGCCGACAAGGACAACGGGCTTGATCGAGTCGTAGAGACCGAAGTAGAGACCGCGGTAGACAATGATACCAACAACCGACGGGACGAAGCCACGGTAGAGACCGGCGATACCGTCCGAAGCAAGAGTCTTCTTGTAGACGTCAACCAGGCCGTTGAACTGGCGCTGGCCACCCTTGGAGGCGGACTTGTTGTCGTTGGCGAGACGGGTACGGGCGTAGTCGAGGGAGTAAACGAAGAGAAGCGAAGAGGCACCAGCGGCACCACCCTGATGACGTTAGCCAATCAAGTTCCAAAAGCATCCGTGACGCGAGACACGGGGGGTTGCAAAATGGCAAAACCCTGGGTTTGCCACGTGCGCCGACCCTGGCGTGTTCGACGTGCGCAGCCAGATTCTACTCACCGAGGCGATGTTACCGGCGAACCAGGTCCAGTAGCCGTCAGACTTCTTGAAGCCGAACATGGACTTGAAGTAGTCCTTGAAGGCGAAGTTGAGCGCCTGGGTGGGGAAGTAACGGATAACGTTGGCGGTGTTACCACGCCAGAGCGAAACCAGACCCTCCTCAGCGTAGGTGCGGCGGAAGCAGTCGACGATGCCCTTGTAAGGCGTAGCGAGACGACCCTGCTTGATCCTGCGCTGGTTAGCATCGCGTTTGGTGCTTTAGATCGGGGGCCAGGTCACTCACATCTCGTCCTGGTTCTGGACCAGGAGCTTGACGCGCTCAATGGGAGCAGCGGCCGTCTTGGCGACGGCGGCCGACACACCTCCCATGAGGAAGTCGGTCGCGAAGGCCTTAAAGTCCTTGGGCTTCTTGACGTCGGACATTTTTGAACTGTAATGTTAGCTTGGGGTCCTGAGGGAAGGCAGTAGTGTAAAGGGGCGTCGTTGGGAGCTGGATGGTAGGCGATAGGGAAAGGGCGATGCAGCAGAAACTGCCCGTCGGCGATGAGAGTGCTGGAGACGAGCTCCCAGCTGCGTTGGCGAGCTCTGCAAGCATCATGGGCGGTGGATGCGAAGCTCGGAACGTCGGTGCGAGAGAAGGTAGAGGAAAAACCGCGAACGTGGCAGCGAGAGGTGGGGATTTCGATGGGTGAAAAGGCGGCCGTCGTCGTTGTGGACATCGACGTCGCGATCGAAGATGGGATGCGCACCGTTGTTGGCAGCGAGGGGGAGGGAGGATAGGGGGAAGGGAGGAGGGGAAGGTACGCAGCCGCTGCCAGTGTAGGCAGTAGACTCACCGAAGAGAAGAGTGGTGGTTTGAGAGAAAGAGAGAAGGAGAGTTCGGTCGAGTGAAGAAAAAGGAGACGGGGGAGGGGGCCGGGGGGGGGGGGGCTGGCTCGGTAGGCAAACCTGCACACGGGGGTGCGACGACAACTACCGCCAGGGCCAAAAGGGGCACAGAGGGGGGAAGGGGGCAGCGCGATAGCAGCGTGATGACCGTGGTGGTGGTGTGCTCGCTCCCTTTCCTTGCGTTTCAGGGTCAATTTCAGCGCTCGGCAAACTTGACCTGTCCCAAAAGACGCGGGCCATCTGCAGGGAGGCTGGCCTAGGCTGGGTGGGCTGGGCGACGACGGTTGGCCGATGGGGTTGGACCGGCGGGCCAGGCGGCAGGCGCGCGGCGGGCGGGACGGAGGAAACAGGTCTGATACTGAGCCTGGCGCGTGGGGAAAGAGCCAAGGGCGTGACGGACGTGGGCCTAGTGAGCAAAGAGTGGTAGCATGGTAGCAGCCTACCAGCGTACAAAGGGCGGTAGGCCGGGAAAACTCGGAAATTGAAAAAAAGTGTGTGCAAACTTGTGGCACTTTTTTTTTGGTTTCCTGGTCCTGTGCGCGCCTGTCATCGCGGAGTTTCACGGCCCACTGCCCGATCTAAAGTTTATGTCGGCTCTGATTGGCTAATCCTATCCTGACAAAAATGACACGCAAGGCAAACTGGGTGGGCGGAGCCAACACGGAGCCTGGGCGGGGGAACGGCGCAGCGACAGACGGCCGGACCGAGGCACCATTGAGCATACGGCACGCGCGGCTATGGCTGGCATGGCTCCTGGCTGGCTGGATGTCATGCATGGGCTAGGCTCGCGCGGCATGCAAAGCGGCGTGGCGCCGAGAGTGCGAGAGCGCCGCGCGCGGGCGGCTGCCTTGTGCGACATGCGACACCCCTCCCTTGCTTGACGGCCCATCGCATGCCATATCGATGCCAGATATCAGACGAGGCACAGATGGCGAGATGGCCAGACGGTGCGAGGGCGGTCCGGTAGCCGGTCCCCGGCCGGGGCTGGTGAGTCGCCGTGTTTGATAGCACAAGCAGTGCAACAGGTGACACAGACGATGGAAATTTTCTGCACGCAGACCCCCATCACACACATCGCGGTCCATTGCTCGACAGATACAGTTGTTTGGAATTCCCCACTCCAGCACCACCAGGCAATCAGGACGCCAAGCCTTCAACCACGCCACGCAAATCACACTGAATGAGGCCAAAGAGGTAACCCCACGCGCACCGCCAGATCGCGCACAACGAGGGACGCGGGTACGGCAATGACGTGAACAATCTGGTGTCAGGAACCGCAACCACAGGTCAAAAACTTTCAACACTGTGCGACCTGTAACATGCCTGATTGTCTGGCTGTGGGGTTGATGGGCGGGGAAATGATTCTACAGAGGGGCCCAGTTTCGCGCCGTTGGGAATGCCAGTTACCCCGCGCGCACAGGCAGAGCACAGGTACTGCTATTGGCAGGGACGGTGGGCATCAAGGCGAGACGAGGTCACGATCTGTGAGGGCTCAACTTGGCTTCGGAACTGCACACGCCAGCATCTGCGGGCCTGGTGCCGATCACTCTAGAGGCATTGAAGCTGCGCAGTGTGCTCTGGAACAGGTCTTGGTTCGGCGTGTCTCAGTAGTGTCGCTCACAGTGCGGCGACGGAGCTTCGGCGGCTTCGCAGGCGGCCTTTTCATTATGCAAAGCCGGGTTCGTGATAGCGTACCATGGCGCTACATGATGTCACGCTTGCTCAAGCCTCAACTTAGCAGCTCGTGTCCTTGGTCGGCTTCGGTTTCTTGGTCGTCTTGGACTTGGTCGGCTTTGGTTTCTTGGTCGTCTTGGACTTGGTCGGCTTCGCCTTGTCGTGGTGGGCTGGGCCGCTCACATACATTCACCATCCTGGCAGTTCTGGCCCACCGTGCACTACTGTCAGCAACCTCCCTCCTCCTAACCTCGGTCAACTTACGACGTTTCCACACGCCCCGCAGTGCCTGTTATCGTTGACGGTGTTGATGCAGCCCTGGCTGTCAGCTCGGCCTCACCCCTCTCCCTAGAACTGACAGCATCGCCACAGCGAACTTGATTATTCGGGCATCCGCTCGAGTTCGTGCATTCACCATTAACGCAGTTGGCGCCCTCACTGCACACGAACTGCTGGTCAGCCTACGTCCCCAGCAGTAGAAAGCTGAAGGCTACTCACGTCCTGTTCGCCACACCCGCCACAGTGATTGTTGTTGTCCATCTGGTTGACGCACACCGGGCCGTACCAGTCGCCGATCCGTTCGTTGCACACAGTCTGGCCTGGGGGACACGACGAGCATTGAGAGTTGACGCAGCGCTCGTTGGCCGCGCACTAACGTTAGCCATCAACTGGAGTGTGAGACTTACCTGGACATGGCAGTCGCCGCAGTTCATCCGGTCCTCGGTGATGTTCGCGCAGTGC
The DNA here is from genome assembly GCA_025502685.1 of Pascua sp. PH4015B. Lineage (NCBI taxonomy): Eukaryota > Fungi > Basidiomycota > Tremellomycetes > Trichosporonales > Trichosporonaceae > Pascua > Pascua sp. PH4015B. Next base: position 108,370 of record JAMFRD010000065.1, on the reverse strand, counting down.
GCTCCCATGTAATCGAACTCGTTGGGCGGCGGCGACCAGCTACACCACTTGGTAGGGGCTTTGCACTGGCAGGCTCCGTCGACGCAGTCCACGCCCGCGGGGCACTGCCGTTAGCCACTGGTTGTGGTCCACTGAGCGGGGAGACTCACGACGTTGTCGCATCCACCACAGTGCTCCGGGTCGGTCAGGATGGGGTGGCAGAGGGGACCGAGGTCGTCGCCGTAGATGTCGCAGAAAGCTGTGCCTGTTATTCGTCAGAGTGTGACCAGCAGGCTGCATGTCTTGCGGTATGTCTTGAGGGGGAGTTGGAGAGCCAACCGAGCACTTACCAGGTCCGCACTCCTGACACATGCCGCCCTCGCATATGCCATTGTCTCCGCACTGTTCCGGTCAGCCAAATAGCCCTCCGAAAGAGACTGGCCTCGTCCACACCACTACTCACCCAGTTGTCACACGCTCCGCAATGGCCGTTGTTCGTCTGGAAATCGGGACACATGTAGCCGAGGCAGGCCGGCTGACCCCTACACATGCAGACGCCTCCTACGCAAGACGCGTCCGCGCCACCCTGGCAGGCCAGCCCGCAAATGCCGCAGGTCTCCGGGTTCGTCTGGAGGTCGGTGCAGACGGTATACTCGCCCCCCGCGTCGAAGAAGGTGCACAGAGTCTGGCCGTCTGGGCATGATTCCTGGCGGGCTAGGATATTGGCTGCCCCGCCACGGCTGATGGAGCTAGGACGTCCCGCGAGGGCGGTGCCAGCTTGGTATCAGCACTCCTGATCGGAGCGGCTTGCTTTTGCGGAGGGGGGACGTACCGAGAACTACGAGAGCAAGTTGTACGAGTTTGAGCATGATAGAAGACTTGCCAAAGGAGAAGGACCTTGGCAGGTGCTCGCTACTCATAAATACACGGCCGCCCGATGTGCCAAGGACTTTGACAGCTCTCTTGGCAGAGATAAAGTGGAGTGATCATGTGTGATCGGAACAAATGGTGGACGGGGCGGGGTACAAAACGAGGCCGAACCTAAATGCCCGATGATATGCGGCGTCAGGCAGGAGAGGGGAGGGTGTCGTTCAACGCCGTGGCGCCGGAGCAGGGCCCTGTCAGCTGCTCGCGATGTCTGAGTGTCCGGTGACCAGCGGAAGTGGAGGCAGGCGGAGCAGGTGGAGCGCGTTCGGCGGCTGTTGTGCGTCATCATTCCACGGCCCATGTTCGGTGCCTATCCTCGACCCGGGATTCACAGAGCTTCTAAAGTGTCTTGGCGCTCTGTGCCCCAGACTGCTCTGCCAAGCGACGGCTTGTCTCGCGGATTAATTAGAGTCCGGCGACTGCTTAATACAGCACCACTTACACTCGTCATAATGGCCGCGCACTCTCAGAGGAGAGCAGGGCGAGTTGCAGTACCCGGAACGAATGGGCGGTGGACGGCCCAGACTCCCTGGAAGCAGACGAGATTAGCGCCCGACCGATGGAATGGTCGACCGCTAGCCCCAGACTTTAGGTCGGGCGACCGGAAGTCCAGAACGAAACTGTGCAGACCTGGTCAGACAATGTAGACAACCTTATCTTGCGGCCCCAGATCCACCTGGCCACCCACCCCGTCTAGCTCATCGCTGGGAACGTGGTCTGGCTGGAGGTCATAGGCATGTTCTCCCTGCATATTCATTGAACATCCACTGAGCATGCAATCTTGATTACACTTCTACTGCAGTGGCAACGAGACTCAAGGCTGGAGAGGCGTAAAATGGCCCCATTAAGCCGACCTTCAACCCACTTGTCCGTCGTACCCGCTTCGAGCATAACAAGGTGCTCAGCATTGCACGAGTGGACGGGGCCTCTCTGACATTTGACACCGGGACGCCCAGCACACATCCAAGCCGCCCTCCAACTGTACGTGCACAGCCTTCGCTCTGCGTCAATAATCTCCGTCAGTCAACGGTAAGCGGCTTCGGCGCCACTTTCGGCCAAGTCGGGACCTCCATCCCGCGGAGTTGAGGAGGCGCTCCATGGCATTGTTGATCCTCATCAGGTGATCTAATCCGGGTGAGATGTTCCGAGCATGATCCGTTCCTCCGATGTCTTGGCCAGGTTTGTCTTGGCCGTGGCGATGCTTGACAAACTCTCGGCGGCAACACATCACACTCATCGAGCGCCTGGAGCTGTACGTCTCGGACGAGTTCCCCATCCAGCTGGTCTGGGAGGCGGCCCTTCGAACTCCCGGGACGCCGCTGTTCCCACGCGTACGGGAACTCGTTCTTCTCCCAATACGGAACCGAGTTTGGCTCGATCCGTCGATCGTTAGCTGGAAACACGTGGAATTCCGCGGCCGCGCTTCGTCCCAATTGTGGAACCCACGCTGTCCGTATTCCATGCTGTACCCTTGTCATACTACATCAGCTACGCGCTACGCGTCCCACCAACGCAGTCGCTTTCGATGAGACTGATACTTGGTTAGTACCTCTCCAGCACCGACAGCCAGCTTCGAGCTGCCCATGACGCGGGTTCCACTACCGCAAGCCCCCCGGTACATACGCAGTGACTCCAAACTAGAAGGCCGCTGGGTGTAATCGCAATTACCCAGAATCCTCAACAGGAGACAGGCCCCGCACGAGTTGAAGTTATCTTCATCCATGCCGCGCCAGCATTTGGCCCATACGCACAAGATGCATGGCTGCGAGGCTGGGTGGAACGCATATTTGAAGCGCGCATCAGTCTCCAGTTCACCGCACACATGTGTGGAGACTCTCCGCCCATGCCCTGGCTGATCTGATGCTCAATAGTCTACTCCATACGCAGTTGACCTATTCCGTCTTGGCCTGCGGTCAGCTCTGTTCCTTTCTCGACACGCACCTGGCTAAAGTCCATCTCCGGGTGCTGCTTCTTGAACTTCTCGAGCATCTCAACCTTCCTCAGCTCGTCCGACGTGGGCTGACCCTGTGCACGCTGCTTGTTGTCGAACTGTGTTGGGTTAGTAATGACGTTTGTCGCAATGGAGTAGCACAAACCATCATCTTCTCGACCATCGCACGCGTCTCTGGGTCCAGGTCCGACAGCTTTGAGTTCTCGGGGTTGATCTTGGTCGTGTCAATCTTGGGGTGGTGCGTGAGCACGTGAGGCCACCATCGGTGTGCGCTAATGTGTGCGCTGGGGCGTCAGCCGAGCCGCACGGAATGTGGGTACACACGAGTACTTCTCCAGCTCAAATGTGAGCACGCCGTTGTCTGGTGTCAGTTTGATCAAAAGAGGCGCCTTACCAATGGTCCACGACGAGTCGTCCTTTGCAATGTCCTCGAACAGCTGGCCCTCGAGAATGGGCTCGGCGGCTCCCTTCACTTGAACCTGATGGGTCAGACACCACAATGCGATGCACCACCCACCTTGAGCTTGGTTCGGTCCATGACAACAATCAGGTCACGCGCACGAGTACCGGCTGGTAGAGGCACATTGACTGTGACAGTCTTCAGATCCTGCGTCCACGTGTAGGGAAGGGCTGTGGGTGAGCGGGACAAGGCTGAACACAACTCACCAGCCTGCTCTTGCTGCTCGCGCTCGCGTTCCTTTGCGTCAAAGGCCTCACGCTCCTCCTTTGTCATGCTGTCGCGCTCATTGTCTGCCATTGTGCTGGTGCTTTTGTGATGGGGTGATGGGAGCGAGTTGGGGAGAGACAATGGGGTGTCGTCAGCGTATTAGTTTGTGTAGGCGAGGACAACCTCCACCGGGCGGCGGCAGGGTGAGGGAGAATCCACACTCATGTCGACGGAAGCAAATTTGGGCAATGTGATTCTGGCTGGGTGGTGTAACGTTGAGCACAATCGAGGTGAGTGGGTGAGTGGCACGGGCGTATGTACGGCACGGGCACGGGGGAATGACGGCGGGGCAACGGCGGCGAAAGAACAGCAAAGGGGAGGTCAATGAACAGAACAGACGACGACCAAACGACGGCTTCCTTCCTTTTCAACAACTGCAGACTCGTTTTGCTCACTCTCTCACCCCTCCATTCTCCTTCTCTACGCCTTCTTAAACTCTACCCAGTGCGCGCACGTGTCGACACCATGGCACAGGGCGTCTGGGACGACTACGACGTAAGTCACGACACGCGCCCACAGCCGTTGCTGCATCCTTTCTCCATGATCGTCGACGAAGAGTCGCGTCTGCTGACACACCCAGAACTTTGTCAATACGTTTCTCCCCCGTCAAACGATCCCAAAGCTTCGACAATGGGCGGAGAAGATCACGCAACACTCTGGCATCAACCTGCATCTCCGAAGCCAAGAACGAAAGCAGGATCTCATTGATAAGTGAGTTTGAGTGGCGTGTCCTTGGTGTGACCATCGTTTCGTGTTGCGCGTCCGGTACACCTCACGCGACTACCCTGCCGATGGCGCGTATCCTGACATGTCTCCAGAGTCAAAGCCGCGTTCCAAACAATGAGGCGGCAAGACAACCAGCGCCTATACCTTGCGGTCCGCCGCGACTGCGAGGCAATTGCCAACCAGCGCTTCGCTCCCGCCCCGACCATTACGCCCGTGACATTTGGCGGCGTGCCTCAGATCAACGCGTTCAGCAGCTCGAGCTCATCACGCGCTCCAGCCGCTGCACCTGCGCGGCCAGCGGGCATGGCCGGGTGGCAGACAGCGTCAAGCTCGGGGTCTCACAATGTGTACAACCAACGTGGGTGTCTTTCCTAGTTGCTGACCTCACTGACGTCTCAGGCCAGCCCCAGTTAGTAGATTGGAAACCTAGTCCGATGTGGAAGCCGCTCCGTGCATTGACAAACATGGACATGCTGCCAGGTATGTCGGGCCTCGGCGGAACGGTGCTGACATTCAGATATCACCAGTCATGACAACTCACATACTCGCCGGGACAAGCGCGTACACTTTCAACTACCGACTGATGTTATTGAGCTCCTCAAGAAGAGCAAGTGAGTGGCCGTCGCCATCGTCGCTGTGGTGCCTGTTGCCAATCTGACTTGCTAGGGCCGACCCTCGTTCACGGCCGCAATACTCTGTCCGTCTCTTCTGCGCGTCGTCCGACTATTACAGACCACCCGGCATGGCCCCGCCTCCTGGCGCACCACCGGTCAACAACCGGCTCGTGCCAATAGAGTTCCCGCTCAACCCGGACGCAATGCTCGATGACCACATGGTTCCGTTCAAGGAGCGTGGTCTGCGTGGCAAGGCAGGGAGTGCGCCTCCCCTCGACCTCGACAAGGGCTCACGGGGGTTAATCCTCATGCCAGGGCGCATGGCGAGCCTGATCATGGGGCACACTGGCCCAACTGCTGGCAAGAGGAAGGATCTCACGAAGGTGAGTAAAGTGCTGCTTCTGGGGTGCAGACCAAGCTGACGACGACAGAAATTCTGGTTCCAGGTTGTCTTTGCCGAGATCACCAACATCAATGATCTTTTGGTCAAGCTAGAGGCCCTCGTCCCAACCAATGCCGACGCAGAACTGGAGAAATGTAAGCTTGTGTGGGTGAAATGGGATGTCGACTGACGCCTCAGTGCGCAAGAAGGCCGCCGAGGACGATGACATCGAGGTGGGAATAGCAACATTGTCCCTAAAGGATCCAGTGAGCAAGACTGGATGTACGCCGATGCTAACCACTAGCTCTCGGGCATGCGCATCGCAAAACCGATTCGGTCCTCACGCTGTTCACATCTGCAATGTTTTGACGCGCGGTGGTGGCTCGAGGCAAATAAGGCCCACCCTCAATGGCTGTGCCCTCACTGCAGCAAGGAGCTCAACTTTGACGACCTCACCTGCGATGGGTGAGTTTAACAATATGCGGCACTCGACTGACGCCAGTTACTTTTTAAGCATCCTGAACACCGTGCCCGACGACTTTGAAGAGGTCTTCCTCGAGGCAAACGGCGACTGGCACACGGCGAATGGTGTCTACGGTAACAAGGAGTGGCTGGCACAGAACGCGCCGGCCGCGGCTCCCGCCAACGTCCCAACCAAGCGCGAGCGGTCTCCGACGCCTATTACGCCGACCAAGGGCAAGCGGCGTGCGATTGAGATTCTGTCCGATTCAGAAGACGAGGAAGAATCCTTCCGTCTTGTCAGCGAGTCCAACGGCAACGGTCGCGCAAACGGCCACACGAATGGCGGCAGCACTTCGGCATCACTCTCGCGGGGTCCATCACGCGCACCGTCCGGTTCGGTACAGCCTGCGATGCCCATCATTGACCTCACGATTTCGTCCGACGAGGACGACGACGAGGAGGAATCGCAGCCGCATTTTCGCCCGCCGGGCGGCGCATCCACGAGTCGCGACGTCGCCGGCTCGGGTCGCCCGGCTACTAATCTCACCCCCTCGAGCGACGTGAGGAACCCGCCCCGGCCTGTTTCACGCTGGGGCAACGCTGGCGGAGCATCATTCGGCAGCACTGGCGGACCTGGATTACCAGGGCCATCGCGATCGTATGCCAACGGCTATTAGGTCCCTATTGGAGTCTCTTGACTCTTCCGGGGTGCACCACTGTCCGTCGTTCCGGTCCCAGCCTAGCGTCCACGTCGCCAGGAGACAGCCAGCAAACATCCAACCTCATAACCCTCCCCACAACCCTCCCCACACCTCCCCATACACCTCCCCACGGCATACCTCTCGCCGCTCGCCTACCTACCGCCCGTTGCTCTCAGCAGCGTGTGCCCCCGTGCTTCTTCCTGGCCGCTGAATGCGTCGCACCGGTTCCAGCCACGTCCTTGACCGCACGTACACTGCATTACTGTACATTCATTCGTCCACTGTACTAAATATCCATCATGCAAGCGGTTGTCAACACGCGGGGGACGCTGGTGGTCAGTATTGGATGCGGCTAACACCAAATGGTTCGGATTGAGCGACACCAGCGGAGCGAGCCTTGTGCTCGTTCACCTCAACTTCACTCTTCCTCCTCTCGCACGCTACTCCTTGCTCTCTAGTCTTCTCTGTTGCCCTTTTTCGCCGCGCCTTCAACTCCTCTCTTCAGGTCCTTCCCTCCCTTCACCTCCTTCCCTCCCTTCGCTTCCTCCCCTTTCTTCACCTCCGCGCTGTTCACCCCCCTCTCTCCGCCTACTCCCCTTTCGTCACCTCCTCCCCCTCCGCCCCTTTCCGCACCTGCCGCACCCATGACTCACAAAGCGGAATCTTGACCGTCGCCGCCAGCCCACCCAGACTCGTCTCCTTATCTACACTGTCAGCTTTTGGACCAAACCCCTACCCTACGCTACATTCCCTCCCCCCCCACTCACAATGCGAGTGCATATCCATCGCCGTGGTGCGACAAGCCTCGATCGCCTCATCAAGCGACACGGTATGCTCCCCGCTGCCCGCCATAGCGAGCTGAGCGGCAGTAACAGCCTTGACGGCTCCCAACGAGTTACGCTCGATGCATGGCACCTGCACGAGGCCGCCGAGGGGATCACACGTGAGGCCCAAATTGTGCTCGATGCCAATCTCGGCCGCCTGGAGAATCACCGCGGGTTCCGCGCCCAGCGTCGCTGCCAATCCCGCGGCCGCCATCGAGCACGCAACGCCTACTTCCGCCATGCACCCGCCCTCGGCGGCTGAGATTGTCGCGCCGCGCTTGAAGAGCATGCCCACCGCCGCAGCTGTCAAGAGGAACGTCATCGTGCTGATACGTTAGTGGGGTAGATGGGGGGAGGGGGGACGTACTCGCGGTGCGGGGAGGCGGAGATGTACTCGTTGACGTATTTGAGCGTCGCGGGGATAACGCCGGCGGCGCCGTTGGTACTGTTGTTAGCATTGTCTGTGACTTCTCGGCGGTCGTCTGTACTCGTCGCCACTTCTCCTGCTCAACAGGCGCTTGTGCTTGCGGTTTCACTACTCCATGTCTTTCCCTCTCCGCCTGTCCCCGTCTCTCACCACCGTTGTTCAAACCAGCCTTGCGCTTCCTCTTGACAATGCACCCGTCCCAAATCGTACGCCCACCCCTCCCTCACCGCAACACCTAAACTCTCCACCCGTACTCACGGAGCAGTCACCACCCTCCCCCCACTCGCATTAACCTCATTCACCGCAATCGCCATGCACGACAAGTACTCGATGCCCGGAAACACCGGCCGGGTGTAGACGGGCACCATTTCGAGTGTGTGGTCGGTGCGCCCCACGCGCCGGCGCTTCTTGGTCGTCGTCAGGCCCTCGCCTGCGCCGACGCCCTCGGCACGCGGCGCCGCCATGGACGGGTAAAAGCCCTGCTGGAGGCGGCGGTACAGGCCCGGCGCGCGGCGGCGCACCTTGAGGCCGCCGGGGAGGACGGGTTCGGTCGACGTCACGCCCGTGCGGATGCAGCTGTCCATGACTTCCCACACTGGGTGTTAGCTGTGATCGTGAGGTTTGGGCGTCGCGGGTGGGCTGCGTCTTCACAGCGTCCTCGATATCGTGACAGTGTTCCGTGGTACATCACGCTCTCTCGAACCCTCCCACCCCGACCCGTCCCGTCCGTCTCTGGTCCTCGCTCTTGCCTCGCAACCCCGACATAAGATCCAGCCTCGAAGCACTCACAGTGAAGCAACCCGCTCTCAATCTCCTCCTCGGTCCTGAACGCCCGCTCGTTCTCCCACACAACCTGCGCAATCGTGAGGTTGTGCTTGTCGCAAATGTCCAAGAGCTCCTGGGCGGTAGCAAAGAGGTGCGGCGGGCGGTTCGCAGTCGGCACCTTTTCCCTGCTCTCCTCGTCTTTGCGCTTGGACGACTCGGCGACGGCGGGGATCCGTGGCACATCCTTGCCTGCGCCCCCCTCGGCGCCGCCGTCGCGCACCGCCGACATGTCGTGCCGGCTCGGATGCGCCTCGTCCGGCTTGATGTCGCGGTAGTACATGTTTTCGCCCGTCGCAGTCTGCGTCTCCTTGTTGACGACAAAGCCGCCGCCGACGGAAAAGTACTCGTTGGTCGCGAGCATGTCCCCGCTCTCGTCAAAGACGGTGAACACGAGCCCGTTCGGGTGGGCGGGGAGGGGGTTCAGGTGCCATGTCTGCGTGTCAGCCGGGCCAAGTTCCGGGGGGGGTGGGGGGGGAATGTCGGCAGAGTGTGGGTGTAGATGTGCCGGTGTGGCCAGCGACACAGCTTGCCACGATTGACACCCCGACTTTCTCGCGACTCTGTGCGTCTGCTACTGGCTCTGTAACTCGTCCAGTAGCTGCAACAACTCGGCAGCAGCGACCGACCCACTCTCCTTCCCTCGCAACGCTGGTCTCCTACGACTCGTCCTGACAGGCGTCACGGATAGACGTCACGCGCCATCTGGCTCTTCCCCAAGACTCAGACACACACGACCACACACGGTACGCACCAGATCCCGCTTCAAATCAAACTTGACACGCTTATGGTCGCCCCCATCGAGCCCGAGGTCAATCTGCCCGACCGCCCTAACCTCGTCCATGACGCGCCCGAGACGCCCCACCTCGACCGACTCGGGGTCCTCGCCCATGAGGCCCAGGAGCACCGAGTGTGGCGTCATGTGGCCCATGCCCGTCGCCGCGAGTGAGCCGTGCAGGGATACCTTGAGCGAGTGGATGTGGTCGTGCATCGCTTTCGGGAGGGAGTGTGTGAAGATCTTGGCTGCGCTGCGGGGTTAGCTGGGGCGAGCGGGGCGGTTTCGTCGGGGCAAGGTCGACCTCGTCTAGAGCCGTGTGAGGACGGCAGGTCACGCGTTCAGTGCTGAGAGGATTCTGCTGGTGCACGATGCAGCCCGGTACATCAGGAATGAGGTGGGATAAATCTCGCAGCCTCGCCCTTCGAGTCATGACAACTGTGGAAGGACAGCTTGTGAGACACCCACACGCTCCTCCGCCGCACACAAGCTGCAGCAGCCACATCACCCTCGCCGTAGAGTCCTGGCTCCGCCCCGGGCCTGCCACGTTCGGAATGCGAGGTGTAGGACCGCACGCGTCCTCTTCTTCGACCACACTCGCGTCAAAACACGGCGTATCGGAATCTGGACCCAGCTCCATACCCTTGCCATTCCCACCCTCATCCACACAAACACCGACCCACACCGACCTCCCCCACACGGACATCCTCCACACCGTCTCCACCACCCCGGCTATCGCCGATGATCCACACCCCACGCAGTGACTCACCGCATCGGTCCAACGGTATGACTCGAGCTAGGCCCGATGCCGACGGAGAAGAGGTCAAACGTCGAAATGACGGCGTGCTCCGCGAGGGGCTTGTTGGCGCCGGGCCGCTGCGAGGGTGGCAAGTTGGGCATGTCTTGCCCGTGGTGGAGGGAGGGGACGATGGGGGCCATCGAGTGTTCGGCCGCGGGCGTCGAGTGTGCCCCGCGGGTGGTCGTGAAGCGCGCTAGACGCGGATGGCATGGTGAGAGGGGGAGGGGGGATCGCGAGGTGGATGGGGTGGGACGGGGCTTTGCGGCCTGGCGTGAGCTTTGTCAGTCGGGGGACGCACCCTCAGAGCGCGGCGCAGCATCTTGACGTGTAGATGGGTTGGGGAGAACGTAGCAAGAGACCACTCCCCATCGACACCTAGTATATATTCTACGCCAGCATGTATTCCGCGTCGGCGCGATAAATGTCCAACACAATGTCCAACCCCGCAGGCAGTGTCCAACAATCGCACCACAATGGCCAACCGCATGGTGCGTGTTTTCCAATAAGCTCTGTACCAGTGGGGCTCCGGTACAGGCCTGGCCGCCTGGATCCCATCACCCCGTGCGTGACTCACTGGCGGCGCGTGATAACGGCCCAAACGGCGCATCCAGGCACCGGACGTGCCCGATGCCGAACTTGCACGCCACGCCACGCCAATGCGACAACGTGCGTTTGTCGGGCGGACCAAGACCTGGGCTGCTTGTCCGCGAGTGGAGTGTTGGGAGGGAGATCTGGGGGTGATGGTTCGTGCACGCACCGTACAGTACACAATCGAGCACAATCGATGTATTCGAGTCACGACCACACACAATGACGGCGTTGATCTATGGGGCTTATCGGCGGATACGACTCTTGTTTGTCACAACAATCCACTGCTCGACGCCACAATCGTGCAAGGCACAGACAAGACCAACGCGTCTCTCCAGTGCCTGCCACACGCCCAATACCAATCGCACCCGAGCCAACGACAATGGAGACATGGCAATGAACACACAGTTCGAGTCGAGCAGCACAGACTGCGATCGTCGTCACTCGAGACAACGGCCACTGACCTGACCGGGCTTATCGACACCTCTGCAACGGCAATGCATCCTATGCGTTCAATGCATCAAGAATTCCGAGTCGAGTCGAAAAATGTTTGTGTGGTGGCAGGCACAGCGCACAGACCTACTATTGTTGCCACGAAAACCCCAGATGCATTGCTGATAAGGAACTGTGAAGGAGAAGCGAGGGTGGGCTTATCTTGTGCCTTCGCCGGGAGGCTTGCAGGCTGTGCCTGGTGTCAACACGGCGCAGTATCTCTGGTGCGACGGGTGCAACAACGACATGCCGCGGCAGCCTTTGATTGCGTTGCGACTCGTGCAGCCCGTCGTGCTGTGTCTATTCCCACTCTGTCTCTCGTCGGATCGTCGGAGTAGCACACGTCTGGCAGACATGGAAGTGGTTATGCTCTAGGTACTATCGGTACAGCAGGTCTGCGTAATTCGACAGCTGCGAGTGTACAGACTTCATGTCGTCGGATCCTCGAAGGGCATGTACTGAGTCACGACACCCCGATCGCCAGGCAGTTGAGCCCTCCATTGGAAGTGCCTCGCGTCGATCAACCAGCAGCCTGGTTGAGCCGGCTGGCCAATCGTTTGACTTGCAGGGGTAATACCTGGTGCCGAGCAGGACCAAGGGCGCAGCCAGATGATCGACCAAGTGCACACCGCATCCTCGTCCAAGACATCTTCCCGCATAACTAATTGTCCATTGTATAGTTACAGCAGTATTATAGGCATTCTTAACTGGTTCACCGTGAACGTACTGGGCTGGTAGGTACCAAGCTGGCCGCTGCAGACTACGCCCCACCGGGAAACTCTGGCGGTACTCCCACACCCTCGCCGAGAAAGTTGTCGAGCAACCGTGGCCACTCGGCAGGCTCTGAAAAGTCAAACGTCAGGTCGGGGAGGAGGTCGGCCGCCTGCCCCATGAACAAGGGCTGCGAGTGCTGGGTCGACGGCTGTTGCTGGGACGGGGCGGGGAACGTGGGGCCAAGCAGTACTGGTACCCAGGTGTTCACGAGGGGTCCAAACTGGGCTTGGTTCTGGTTCTGGTCCTGGCTTTGGTTGGTAGCGGGGTTCGGGTTCGGATTCGGGTTGGGGTTCGCGGTTGGGTTTGGGTTCGTGTTCTGGCTGGGGTTCTGGCTCGGATTCTGGCCATGGGATGGACTGGGGTTCACTAGGACGGGGACAGATTGGGGTAGGGGCACACTTGGTGGTTGCACAGGTGTGCGGACTTGCTGCAGTGCAGTTTCGAGCGTCGAGGACAGCGTGTGTCGGAGGCTCGGAGCCGACTGGTGCGTGCCCATGAGCATGTTAAGATGGTTCTGGATGAGGTTGAGGTCTGTCCGTTAGATAATGGGGTGGCTGCAAGCTCGCTCGTCGCTCACCCTGTTGATCGGCAGCGCCCGATGCCCACGCTTGGAGGAGGATCAGAGACGCATTGGTGACTATCACCAGGTCCCAGCTGCTCCACACCTCAAAGCCCGACGCTTCAATCCTGAGTACAGTGCGTGCAGCTTCGAGCAACTCTGTACTCTCAGACGCGCTTATCGGTCGGTTGCCCCGCAGGGGGAAGAAGATGGAGAGGACCTGGAATCAGCATGCGGCCACGTTGAACGGCGGCAACACCCGATACCCACAAACAACTTGTGCAGGTAATAGTTCAAGAAGACGATGGTGCGGTCATAGTTGTTCGCGTCGCGGGCTTCGAGTTAGCAGGTGGATGCAACCTCAATGGCACGTACCCTCAGCCGCAGAACGTCTGTACCACGCGTCAATCTCGCTTGCCCAAGTTCTGATCTCTTGCATGTCTTCGGCCTGGACGGAAAGCTCGACGTCATTGCCGATACGCTTTGGCAGGTTCGTGCACACTGTATCCCAGAGCGTCGGGAGACCACGGCCAACAAACCTCGGCATGCGACGCTGCATGATGGCCAGAAGTTCGCCAATCGACTGCCCCGGGTTGCGGTCCTGTTGTCCCGGGAAGAGCAGCTGAGGCGGACGGTGCGGAAGAGCCGGGGTAATGAGGTGCAGCGACGAGTGTTCAAGCTCTACAGTCTGTGGTGGGGATGAGCTCAGCCCACTGTACTCGCCCGCAAGCACTCGACATGGACTCACACGCAGACCCTCCCAGAGACCTCGCCAGCCGTTCTGCCGCTTACCGCGGTCCTCGGTCACGCCGTCGAGCAGGATACGGTATGCCGTGTTGACCCACATGCCGAGCGTGTCGACCCACCCCACGGCCAGGAGTCCGACGAGGATGATCCCCAGGACATTGTCAAACTTTGACAAGCCGCGGATCAAAGAGTCAGGCACAGCAAGCGTGCTGATTGCCCGTGTAAAGGACTGCATGTATAAGCTGCCATGGCGTGCGAGGTCGGCTGAAGGGTAGTGCGCGGCCGCGACGTAGAGGATGGCAACGGCAAGCAGTGGGGTGGGGTTGTCAAAGGACACCTCGCTCGCGGGCAGAAAGTGCAATCCAGGCATTTGTGACCGGAAGCTGAAGTGTCAGTGACAATGCGAGACCTCGACCCAGGCGAAGACGCCATACTCACGAATCCCACAGTTTGCAAACAGTCGAGGGCGAAAACGCGTCGCTGGACGCGAGGTGGTGCGGAAGCTCGTCACACAGGCGCCCGACGGCGTCGAGCGCGCCGTCGTACCCTGGGTTGTTCCGAGACTGTATCGATACTTGGATAGGCGTACGTGATGATTGCGACGAGTGCGGTGGCCGCGACGACTGAGACGAGTGGAGTTGCCGTGAGGACTGAGACGACTGAGGCTCTCGCTCCTCGCTAGCGTGTCCGAGGTCTATACCAAGACCCTCGCCTGGGCCATTGCCCCACCGTCCTCGCGCATGATTGGACTGTCGACCCCTACTGCGGTCCCGGGTAGGGTTCGGATGTTGGGCGTGAGGCGGCGGCGGTGGGACGGGATGGCCATGGCCAGTCGTGAGTCGAGACCCGTTGGCCGCATTTGCGCCGGCGCCGGCAGTCAGGGCTTGGATCTGCGCCTGAAGCTGAATGATAATGCTCTCGAGGCGAACATTGGTAGTTTCGACGTCCTTGAGGCGCTGGTTGACCTCGGTTCGCCACAGCTCGGTACACTGGTGCGAAGGATAAGGGCCCGGGGACCACGGTCTCGCGGCGTTGGCGCGTGGGACAAAGTCGCACGACGTCCCTGTCCGCCGGCAGCGGTGGCATGGAGGATTGTTGGCGCCGTCGCACCGCATCTTCTTGCGCCTACATGGTACTGGGAGCACATTGTCAGCGCCTGGCGCGGGTTCGACTCGGGTGCCTGCCACCTTGAGCAGTCCCTCTTCTTCTTGACCCCGGCGAGACCATTAGACGCAGCCATGGAAAAGGCACAGGACACTCACGACATGCCTGGGATGTGCGTCCCGCGTTCAACTTGCGTCGCTTGGCCTCGGAAGACGAGCCCGGATCGGCAGAGTCGAGAGAGGGGCTGACGTCGAGGCCCTCGTCGTCGTGCGAGGTCGTCTTGTCCTCGGGAGAGGAAGGGGAGTGATCGTGTGCCCAAGACGACGACATTAAAGACACATGGACGGAAAAGAAGAGTGAATGACAACCTTGAAAGGGTACGATACGCTACTGCGGGGTAGTCGAGGAGCGAAAGGTCGGTGCTAACGGAGGAAATTACAAACCAAAGTCGCCGCCGTCATGGGCTGGGACATTTGGAAACGCCATGTAGAGTGGGGCCCACTGGGCCACTGTGGGGTGAGCCCCAGCCAGCCAGGCCATTGCCCGCTTTTGGCAGGGGCCGGCAGTCGGCCCTCGGGCAAGCCGGATGGACACATGACGCCACCAAAAAAAGCCAAGCCAAACAATAAAATATACTGGCAGCATGCAGCACAAGTCGCATAGTGGTTCATTGGTTGTGCACACTCGACCTTCTAGTAGGAGGCAACTGTACATGCAACAGAGCGTCGATACCCTCTTGAGTATCACGACTGCTTTGTTGCTTGTCTTCTCTTGTTGGTCGGCCATCGGGCAGGTTGATTGCACAAACCCGAAAGGAGGGAGCGCGGAACCAAATTGTGGCGTTGATGGCCGCAGCAGAAATGGCGCTCGAAAGAGGCACACGGCGATCCCTGGTGATCAGTGGCAGCTCCTGATTGCTTGGTGGAATTCCTCCCACGGTCGCTTTACGACTCCGCCACAGCAGTGGGGACTGAGAGAGGGTATGTCTCTCGACCAGCACTTCTTGACCGGCTTGACCATCTTGACACTCATCCTGCACTTCCGCCGATGTAGCTGGGGCCACGCTTTGTTGGCGCAACGTTGAGGAGCGTTTGAACCTGTTCCTGTTCCTGGTGACAATGGAAAGGTCCCAGGGGGACGTGACTAACAATAGTAATGCCGTGAGCCACCCACACCGCACTCACAGGATCATATAAAAGCAAGCTCCTGTACGAACAACAACCACACTTCTCTCACATCTCCCACTTCCTCATCTCCAGCTCGCCAAACTATGCCAACTCGGAACGCATTAACCCCCGCTCCCAGTATTGGAATCAGTGCCAGCACTTGTGCCCGTACCCAAACCGACCTTACGCCCAGGGCACAACCTGACGTTAACACCGCGCCGATGCCCGAGTCCAGTGCCAGCACCCCCATGCCCAAACCGTCGCCTCGCCTTCCCCCCGAACTGTTACACATGGTCCTGTCGAGCATCGATCTGGCTACCGACCGAGCGACCCTTGCGAGCCTTGTACGCGTCTCGCATGCGTTCTGGGAGATTTCCGCCCCCTACCTGTACCGCTACATCGAGGTCGACGAGGCGCAGCTGCACAGGCTGATCGCCGGCAACCTGGACCCCAAGTTTTGGCGACCCAAGTCCTCATGGACCTATCTAAAGACTCTGCGCCACCGCAATCTCCGACACGAACGCAAACTGAGCACGCGCGCAGAGCGGGCATTCGCCCTAGTCGAGTGCCTGCATCTCCATTCGCCGCCGCTCAACAAGGGCATCGAGGAGCTGTGGTTTGTTGCCCAAAGCAATGTCCCACTCTTCCCCAACGCGCGCCGACTGTGTCTCGAAGATAAATGCGTCTGCGAAGACCACAAGATGGAGGGCCCGCTCGACATTTACGCCTCGGCCCATTGTCCCAGACACAGCCGCCTCAAATGGGACATGACCCCTGCCGAGCTTCCGACCGATGTGGTTCTATTCGACATGCCGTTGGATTTATGTGCCCGCGGCGCCTTTAGCCACCGCCGAATGGACCTGTTTACCAATACCGCTCGCGACGTCGCCTGCCATATTCAATCCACGCGAGGGATTTTGCCCTCATGGAGCCCCCACCCACCGGGCACATGGGTGTCCCACCCACCGGGCGCATGGGAGTCGTTTAGTGTTCACGAGCTCGACGCACCCAGTATCCAATTTCGTTGGCCGACGGGCACCGACAAAAAGCGCCTACGCCGAGCTACCAACAGACTCGTCATTGTCATGGGCAAGGGCCGGGCAACGGCGTCGTTCCGAAGAAGGGTTTTCTCGAAGTTTGACCTCGTTCCAGAGGACAACTGTCCCCCTTGCGCAGCTTGCGGTGCGAATCCCATGGCCAAACAATCTGTTTTGCTAATGGTCCAGGAAACAGACGGGAGTAGTCTCGTCTTGCAGCTCGCACCTCGCGAGCTGCCTCACCGAAGACGCGCAAATGCAGGCGAGTCCGTACCGCCACCTCGTTTGCTGTGGCTGTGGCCCTTTGCTTCACTGTTGGACGGGATCGTCGGTATCGCTTCGCCTCATCGACGAGGGGCAAGAACCATGCCGTCACGACACGGGCGCTCCAGGGGGCTCCATAACCACCTTGAATTCTCCACCGACCTACGGTAGAATCGATCCGATGGCGTTGTTCAGATCAGTAGATTAGCTATCGCTCGCGATGTGTCGATGCAGTCCGCCTTCCAATCCGCGTTGTGGCATTGAATAGTCGCGGACACAGTGTGCGATCACCATTTGCTGCTTCCTTTCTCTCAAGGCGTGTGATCTGTGCGCCCGTATTGGACAGAAGGAGCCCTGCCGGCTGTGGTCTGCTGTGAGAACGCTTTGTTGAGACTAGTGTATCGCCACCGTAACGCACGGTGTTGGCGCAAAGGTCAGTAGGTCAACAGTGTCGGGCTTGAGTGACACGCTGGATTGCAAAGTGGCCAGATGATGCCCATTGCCTCCAGCGGGTGATCAGGATCAAGGTACAGTAGCATGCGCAGATGCTCGCGTCGGAACGCAGGTGAATGGCAATGATGCTACATGCCAGCTATGCTGGTTTTCAAGCTTTCAAGCTGCTTAAAGCTCGTCGTGGCCGGGGGCCTCCTTCTCGTCCTCGTCCTCGTCGTCCTCCTCAACCTTGACCTCCTCCTTCTCAGCCTCCTCCTCCTTGACATCCCGCTTGGCCTCGGAGGGAGCGGCCTTGCCGTTCTCCTCGATAAACTCAACGAGGCTCTCGAGCGAGCGGTCACCCTCGTAGTCGACAAAGTCATCCGAGCCGGCGGCGCGGAACTTGATGGTAGGGAACGACTGGACCTTGAAGGGTGCCTCGATGGGGATGTCGTTCTCGGTGGCATCCATCTGAGCGCTGAGACCGGTCAGCACTATCCTCGTCACTCGTGCAGCTCGCTACTCACATGACAACGTTGGACCCAGTGTACTTCTCACCGAGGCTCTCCCAAACAGGAGCCAGACGCTCTGCAAAGGTTAGCATTGGACAATGCGCAACCGATAATGTAATACTCACGGCAGTGGCCGCACCAGGGAGCGTAGAACTCGACAAAGAGGTCCTTGTCCTTCTGGTCGAAGAACTTCTCCCACTCGGTGCCGACGAGCTTGTAGACGGCGCCCTGGGTCTCGGGAACCTCCTCCGACTTCATGAAGGGCTTGATCGATCCGTCCTGGATGCCGTTGACAAACTTCTCGATACCGGTGGCAGAGGCGACCTCGTTGAGGACGTACTTGGCCTGAGTAGCCATGTCCTGAATGACAAAGGCGGGGAGCTGCTCCTCCTTGGCGCCGAGAGCCTTTGCATAGTCGCCAAACTTGAGGCCGTCGATCCAAACAAAGTTGTAGACACCACGGAGCTTCTCAGTGACCTTCTCGAGGTCCTTGATGATCTTGCTGCGGCGGTCCTCCTCGGCCGGGTCCTCGAAGAGGAAGGCAATCGGGACGTTGGCCTCGGCGTACGAGGCAAAGTTGTCGGGGCCGAGCTCGGCAAAGATGGGGAGCGAGTAGGTACGGACAAAGTTGTTGATCGCCTCAGAGTCGGCCTTGTCAAACTTGTCGTTGTAGACGGTCGGCTTGTCCGAGTGGCTGGTGTAGACGAGAAGAGCGGGGAGCTTGGGCTTGCCGGCAACAGCGGGAGGGGTCGAGCCCTCAAACTTGCCAAAGAGGAACGAGTCGCGGTTCTTGTTGGCGTAGTCTTCAAACGCCTTGGGCACGGGGTGCTTGTCGTCACCGTAGGCAATGACGACACTGTTTTATCAGCAAACGTGTACAACACCCACAGTTGCCTTCCCCACACTTACACCTTGTCAGCCTTGGTGAACTCGTCGTGCGAGTCGGCGGTGAGGTCCGAGATGGCAGGGAGGTTCTGCTTGTTCATGTACGAGACAATGCCGTCGGCCTTGCGGGGGCCGTTGTACTCGACGGGGTCGGCGCCGCGGAAGACCTTGAGGGTCGGGTAGCCCTGGACACCGTAGGTCTGGCAAATGGCCTCCTGCTCGGTGCAGTCGACCTTGGCGAGCTTGATGCCCTTCTCCTTGAGGGTCGTAGCGGCCTCCTCGTACTCGGGAGCGAGGCTACATTGTTAGCAACAAAGCAAGGCAGGCAGTTAGGGCAGGTCGGGCGGGCGCCTACTACTCACTTCTTGCAGTGACCACACCAAGGGG
The DNA here is from genome assembly GCA_025502685.1 of Pascua sp. PH4015B. Taxonomy (NCBI): domain Eukaryota; kingdom Fungi; phylum Basidiomycota; class Tremellomycetes; order Trichosporonales; family Trichosporonaceae; genus Pascua; species Pascua sp. PH4015B. The sequence continues at coordinate 89,307 of JAMFRD010000065.1, read as the reverse complement.
CGTAGAACTCGACGAGCGAGAGGTCGTGGTTGAAGACCTCTGCGTCAAAGTTGTCCTTTGTCAGGGTGATGACATCGCTTGCCAGGACACCCGAGAGGAGGGGGAGGAGCTTGACCAGAGAAGAGAGGAGCATGGTGAAGGAGTGATGGAAGTTGGGGGATGGAGAAAGGAGAGATGGATAAAGGAAAGAACAATCAAGCACGTCTGTGGTGGTGGTGGTGCGTGGTGTTGCGTGGAAGGGTGAGTCGCGCTGGCGCGCTGGACAGGCTGCAGGCTGGGCGGGTTCAGGTAATGGAGATCCCGGATGTGTGCTGTATTAGCAATAATCTTAGTGTGGCTGCCTCCACGTCGACACGTCAATTTCTCTTGGCCCGCTGACACTTGGTGCCTGCAGCCTAGCTGCTAGCTGCTCGCCTGCCTTTGGCCTTGCTTAGGTTTAAACGTTGGCCCCACTCGACCGCACACCCCGCTGACCGGCGCTGACGTGCACGGGCATGCATGAGGGCAGGGCCAACAGGCGTACAGGCGCGGGCAGACAGCGGCCCAGCGGGCATGCGGGGGGGAGGGTGCGGGTATGCGGGTGCTAAAATGGCCTGGGACTGACGTCGCGTTCTTCGGTTTCCCTTACCCGAAGACGCGTTGCTCATTTGCTCCCGTGAGCAGTTCCACGCGTCCACAAGATTGCCAGTACGCCATTGCACCATGCGCGCTGGTACCCGGTGTACAGTAAGGTGTCTTGCCCATGACTGCCATGTCCAAACCGAACCCATAAGCTGCAGTAATCGGCCATGACCAGACCCGACCAGCCAAGCCAGCCAGCGCCAGATCCCTCAATTGAGCCAAATTGGCCAGCAAACGATGAAGGGCGGGAATGACCGCTTCCCCGTCCTCCTTTGCGGCATTCTCCGGCCCGTAATGCCCGCCCTGATGCTCATTGTGGCGCTTTCTGGCATGGGTTTTTCCATATCAACATGTGGGCCATGCTGGCCTGCTGGCTGGTGAATGCACCGAGCAGCAGGCCCGCATATGCCGGCATTGATCACAGCCCCACCGCTCAATCGCGGCTTGTGCCTGCATCAACATCTCAGGCACGAAAGGCGTGTCCAGGTTGCCGGCGGCCGGCCCGAGGTTTGTGGATCTGACACTCGTTCGTCTCACAACTGCCCCGTCGAGGTCGGCTCACAAAGAGCTGATCGTCTTATTCGTTGCGTTCAAGGTACGAGACATCTCGCAGTCGTCAGGTGGGTATTCTCAGGCCACCAGTAGACGCCAGTAGACGCCATGGACGTCATGTCACAAGACCAAAGTGGGCACGACCGTCGTCAACATGGTGCAGGCGGACAAGTCCGGCGGAGGTGGCATTCCTTAAGCGAGCTGGTTATCTATTATGCCTGATTTACGTTCCTGTTTGGGACGCATGTGGAAACGCAGTAGCCAAGGAGCCGAGGAGATTGGCGAAGGCCGAGGCGACGTGGGAGTGGGGGCCAGCGATGGCTAAGGTTCATATATCAACCCCGACGTCGTCGACGTCAGTATCCCCATCGCCCATCGCCACCTCCAAACTGACACAAACAAACATCCATCATGGGCCTAACCGAGAAAGAAGGATCCGTGCACAACGTCACGAAGGTGACCAGTCGTCAAAGCTTCCATATTCCCGATGTGGACCATGTCGAGGGCGAGGTCCCACTCGAGCGCAACTTCTCGTTCTTGGCTGCGTTCGGACTGGGATTTGGCCTCCTCAATAGCTGGACTGGTAAGTGTATTGAGTGGCGGGAATTATGAACACCGAGAGTGTTGAGACTAACATCCCGCAGCGATGTGAGTTGCTCGATGCTGACACCTTGTTTGGATGGATGCTGATCACACGCGTCTACTCAGGTCTGCTTCGTGAGTACAAAGAACCGTCCTCGATCGATATACCCACTGACATGCCAGCCTCTCCGTCGTTCTTCCATCTGGCGGTAGCGTAGCCATGGTGTGGGGGTTGCTCGTTTCTGCTGTTGGTACTCTCGCGATGGCAGTCTCTCTGTGAGTTCAGGCATTTCCATCCTGTAGATGATTCGGCCGCTGACACCGCGCGTAGGGCAGAGATCTGTCACGTTCTTCCCCTCACCGGCGGGCAGTACGACTGGACCTGTAAGTGAGCTTCCCCAGTGCCCAACTGACACCGCAGACGTCCTTGCTCCCGAGGGCAAGAAGAAATCCCTCTCGTTCATTGTGGGATGGATGGCTGCCGCCGGTTGGGTCTCGTTGACTGCGACAAACTCGTTGCTCTCGGCGAACTTTGTTACGGGGTATGTTTCCTACACCAGGAAGTCTTGCCGGTGCTGACTTGCGTCTAGTCTGATCTCGTTGTGGCGGCCCAACTTTACAGTGACGGCGTGGCAGACGTTGCTACTCTACCTCTGCTTCCTCCTGTGCGCATACTTGCTCAACACGTTTGCCGTCCGTATCCTGCCCCACATCGACCACTTTGCTGGATTTTGGAGTATCGCCGGTATCATCATTGTCGGCATCACGGTTCTCGCCTGTTCGTCTGGAGAATTCAACGCGCCCAAGGAAGTGTTCGCCACGTTTACGAATGAGACTGGGGTATGTGGATTTCAGCAGCGCCAGTTCCAAGGATAACGCAGCTGACGATACAGTGGCCCAATGGTGTTGCCTTCATCCTCGGCCTGCTGCAGAGCACCTTCGGACTTACTGCCTTCGATGCGGTCACGCACATTATCGAGGAGATGCCCCGGCCGTCCATCAACGCGCCAAAGGTCATGTGAGTAGCTGGATACAATGTCAGCCGATCCATATTCATATCATTAACGCTTGCTCATAGGGTCATTGCAGTTCTTCTCGGCTCCTTCACTGCCTGGATCTTCATGATCATCATTCTCTTTGGCATTCGTGACTTTGACTCTGTGCTCTCGGCTGCCACAGGCCCGATCCTCCAAATCTACTACCAAGTCACCAACAACAAGGCAGGGGTACGTGCTAACAGAAACATTAGACGCCAGAACGTCGCGCTGACAGGTTTTAGGCAACGTGTCTTCTTATGTTCAACCTTTGTGCGATGGCGTTCGCTGCCGAGATTGTCATGACCGTTTCCAGCCGCATCATTCTCGCGTTTGCCCGCGACCGCGGTCTCGGCCAGCTCTCGCCCAAGCTCGCGCCCGTCCACCCTGTTCTCAAGGTTCCGGTGTACTGCATCATCTTCGTCGCATGCTGGGACGTTGTGTTCGGTCTCATCAGTATGTTACGGTGACCAGTGGGCGCCAACGGTGTAAATATAGGCAAGTGCTGACTTTCTTAGTGCTGGGTTCGACGGTCGCACTTAATGCTATTCTCGGCTCGGCAGTCGTCTTCCTCCAGATCAGTTACTTTATCCCAAGTATGTCACGCCCGGTTTCTTCAGCCTAATCTGAGCGATACACTAACTCGCCAGTCCTCCTCATCCTCATTCGAGGCGAGGCCGCTTTCGAGGGTCACGACATCGACGCCACCTGGTCCCTCGGTCGTTTCAGACGTAAGTTGTGCTCAGTGTACCACCGTTCGTTTCCCATCTCTAATACGCACAGGTCCCATCAATATCGTCGCACTCATCTTCCTCTCGGTTACCTCGGTCTTCTTCGTCTTCCCGCCTGCGATCCCCGTCACTGGCTCGTCCATGAACTATGTCGTCGTCGCCATGGGCATCGCCTTCCTGCTCTGCGGCATTACGTGGGTTATCGATGGTCGTAAGAGGTTCGAGGGACCAGGCGAACTCATGGTACGCCTGTCGATCAGCAAGAACGCCTAATGCAGAGGACATACCAGTTGTAATAGTCGTTGGGTTTAATGGACCAAACTGTCTATCCCTAGTGAATGCACATGTTCAGTGTCAGTGAAGAGCACCTAGTAACTCAGGCTGGTTCAACCCTCGTCACGGGATTGAATAGAAGGAGGTTCAAATACGGTTCGGTCAAGAACTGGGTTCATTATCGATGATACCGTTGCCTGCATGAGAGCGCCCTCCTCAAGGCCATACAACTCGTCAGTTGTGAGACGGTTGGAGGAACGACGTCAACTCGCTTGAGCAACGGGGATGGAGAGAGTGAAGCTCACCCATGTTCGCGATGGGAGCCGATATCTCGGGACAAACCTCGGCTAGGGACAGATACGCGTCCACGGATGTGCGTGTCCGTTCGAGATCCTTGTGCTGGCGAGCCGTGCACCATCTTATCAAAGCGTGGCCCCGCAATTCTCAAACAGGCCCAAGGCACCACTCGCAACCAGAGTAGATTGCGCCCGTGCATGCCAACCCCCAACACGAAGAAACTGAATGCGAGAGGGTTAACCACCTGGCATGCCTGGCACGCTCTACGCCGAGCTGGCAGTTTGCGGCATCCATTTGTCTTATTGTCGCCTTTCTCAATATCGATGACGTAGCGGCAGCGAGTTTTGTTTTAGATCGGGGTTAATCGGGTCGGCTATTGTAGAAACAGGTAGTGCGCACGTGACCCTTGACTACCCCGGGTGGATTTTGGCGCAGAGTCAATGCGACCGCGCGCCTAACAAGGACAGCCTCGGCTTTTGTGGGCTACGCTCGGCACTTGTCTGGTGCCTTGCATGCCTTGGCCACAAGTTGATGAGGGCCCTAGAGGTACCTGGTCGGAGCATCTGTGTAACTGGGTACTGGGTACTGGCGACTGGGGACTCCGCTGTACGGCCGGAGTTGAGTTGGTAGACAAACCGCACACTGCCAGTAACAAACCGGGAATCAAAGGAAAAAGTCCAAGCCTACGACATCCCGACCCTCACCTTGCTTCCTTCCTTCCTTTCCAAACTTGCCCAAGTGTAACTCTTGTTGTCAAACGTCTTCAACGGCACAAGAGTCGCAAGGCGTGTACAACCAACAAGACCCAAAAAAGTCCATCTCGAGTGGACGCTCATTTGCCCCACCGACACCAACGAGCGATTTCACTCGTTGATCCTCCGATCGTCATGTCCGACAACGAGCCCAAGCCCGAGGCCGTGGCCGACCAGGTTGACGCTGCCCAGGAGGCCGGTGTCGAGGAGGTCGAGCAGGTGCAGGGTACGTCGTTTGGACTGAGGGGGCAGTGAACCTGAAGCTGATCGCCTAGTTCCGCCTGTTATCGTGCGCCTGCCCAAGCCAAACCACGCGCGGACTTTACCCAAGGCGACCGGCGAGGAAGACTTGTCAAGCCTTACCCTCCTCTCGCAGCCGTCCGAGACGGTCCAGGAGCTCAAGCTCGCCGTCAACGAGTGGGCCGGCGGCTACTGGCTTGGCCCGTACTCGCTCCGCCTTCCCAGCGACAGCAACACCGAGGCGCTCTCGACGTCCAAGGACGGCGTTGAGATCCGCACCGGCGAGAAGCTGAGCGAATGGCTCGATGTTGGAGATGTTTTCGCCCATCTCCCAGAAGGCGAGGGCGAGCGTGTGCTCGAGGTCGTCAAGGGTGCGTTTGCAGATGTTGCGTGCGCTCATAACCGTGGCTGACGTGACCAGAGCCGTACACTGAGGCGTCGGCTCGCCAGGCTGTTATCCGCCTGCTTGACTACATCGAGCCCGCGGGCACCACTGCGAACACGCTCACTACGCCTAACGGTATTGCTCCTGGCGCGACCATCTTTGAATCGGTCCGCGACGGCCTCGTTGCTGGCGCTGCTGCTTCCGAGTCTGCCGAGGCGACTGACGCCTCTGCTCGCAAGGGCAAGGCCGCCAAGAAGGAGGTTGCCAAGCCCAAGGAGGCCTCGACCGAGGCCGAGCAGCAGCCTAATGCGTTCTCGGACTGGGAGTCGGAGTGGAAGTCGGTTCCCCTCTCCAAGCTGCCTGTCGCCCAGGCCCCCGTCGAGGTCCTCCCGTGCCTGCGCGTGATCCAGCTCTCGCACTTCAACCCTCCTCCTGCTCAGCTTCGCCAGCAGGGCCACCAGCTCTACCTCCAGGTCAACATCCTCGAGGGCGACGTCTACACCCTTGTGTGCACTTCGCGCGGCTGGTACGTTTCCAAGTCGAACGTCAACAACTTTGACCCGGCCCCTCGCCCGGCCGCCGACGGCTCCATCCCCGCCCCGACCCACAGCTTGATCGACCTCCTCCACTCGCTCTCGCCTCTCTTCTCTGAGCGCATCTTCGCTCTCCCATCTCTTTCGATGTCTGCTCCCGCGCTCGACCCCTTGTCGACCGTCGCGATCCCCCAGGCTGAGCCTGCGTACCCGTGGCTCATTGACGCACCGAAGCCCGCGACCGTCCCCGACGTCCTCCGCACGCAGCTTGCGTACCTCCACACTGGCGCCACGGTTCCCGATGCGCTCGACAGCTCTCGTGACTGGAACGAGGAGATCCAGGGTGTCAAGGAGCTTCCTCACTCGACCATGCAGGAGCGTGTCTTCCGCGAGCGCATGGCCCAGAAGACCTGGTCCGAGTTTACCCAGGCGTCGCTCCGCGCCGTCCTCTCCGTTGCCCGCGGTGACATTATCCCCCTCAACCCCAACGAGCCGTCCCGCTCGCACATGTGGCTTGCGTCCAACATCTTTGTCACCAAGGCAATCGACTCGATCGACGCCTACTCCCACATTGGTGGTGACGCCGCTGCCCACGTCTCCCACGCCAAGGACGCCGAAGGCGTTCGTCTCTTGAACCGCCTTGACGTTGACGGTGTCTACCTCCTTGGCCACACCGTCGTCGACTGGCAGGGTGACCGCTGGGTGTGCCAGAGTGTGCTCCCGGGCATCTTCTCGCGCCGCGAGCCCCCTGCCGCCATCGACGAGTCGGACAAGAAGGAGGACTGGGTCAAGGTTGACGGTGCCGACAGTGAAACTGCCGCCGCTGAGCAGCCCCCCTCGAACCCCCTCATCATCTACGGTGTCGACTCTGAGCAGACTGCCACGCTCCACTGGGACGAGGCTACCCACAAGGTCATGGAGAAGATTGCCTCGCACCAGCGCCTGGCTCCTCACAAGGTCTCGGCTGGTGGTGAGGAGCGCGAGTTTTACGCCTCGAGCGAGGTCAAGGGCCTCCGCGGCTCGGACGCTCGCCGCTACCTCCTCGACCTTCCTCGCCTGAACCCCGTCGACATTGAATGGCTCGACAAGGACTACGCCGGCAAGCTTGCTGGCCCCGATGCCGAGGCCGATGCCCCCACTTACCCCCACCGCATGGCCCTTCTCCGTACCGAGCTCGTCGAGCTCTTCTGGGAGAGCGAGCTCAAGCGCTGGGCGCGTAACGTTGCCGCCGAGCAGGCCAAGAAGGAGGCTGAGAAGAAGGGAGAGACCAAGGAGGGCGAAGAGGCCAAGGAGGGTGAGGAGGCCAAGGAGGGAGAGACCAAGGAGGAGGCCAAGGAGGAGACCAAGGAGGAGGCCCCCGTGGATGCTCCTATCGACCCTTCGGCCATTGCCACCCTCAAGGAGTTTGAGCTCCGCTTCAACCCCGACGCCTTCGTCGACGCTGTTCCTGAAGCTGGCAAGGAGGGCTTTGCGCCGGCCAAGTACACGGACGAGAGCGACCCTGCGATCAAGGCCGTGCGTGACGCCTCGGTCTTCCTCCGCCAGATCGCCGTTCCCGCCGTCGCCCTCGACGTCCTCACCGGCGCCGCCTCGGGCATCATGGACGGTATCTCGCTTACCCGCCACCTCCACGCCCGCGGTATCAACATGCGTTACCTCGGCCACCTTGCCGCCACCATTGACACCTTCTCCAAGGGTCCCGAAGGCGAGCGGCGCACTGCGTCTGGCCATCTCAACGCCCTCAAGGACATTGTCCTCCACGAGATGGTGTACCGCTCGGCCAAGCACGTCCTCCGCCGCCTTGTCCGCGACCTCTTGCCCGAGCACGTCCCTTGTGCTGTGTCGCACTTCCTCAACTGTCTCATCGGCACTGGCCTGAACGCCTCGCCCAAGGCAGTCTACGAGCGCGTCGACGTTGGCCCCACGACCGAGCCCGAGTACGTCTCGCTCACGCCCGAGTCTCTCCGCAAGGAGATTGTCGCCGAGGCTGAGCTCCGCTTCCGCTGGAAGCTGGACGAGACCTTCCTCGCCTCTGGCCTTCGCCGTCCCCAGCTCCTGCGTGAGTTTGCTTCGCGTTTCGCGTTCCAGGTCGTCCAGCGCGACTATGCCTTTGAGCCTTCGACCGAGGTCGCCACGCCCAACGTCGACAGCGACAAGGAGAACCGCCCTACGGCGCCCAAGGACAAGAAGTCGAAGAAGGCCAAGGCTGTCCCCGTTGCCAAGCGCAACACGACCTTTGAGCCTACCGACATTCTCACCCTGGTTCCCATTGTGCGCTCGACTGCTCCCGCCGTCTCGGTCGCCGAGGAGATCTTTGAGGCAGGCCGCAGCACCATCAACCGTGGACAGGTCGACATGGGTCTCGAGTTTATGCTCGAAGGTATCCAGCTGTACGAGTCGATCCACACGGTCATCCACCCCGAGGTCGCTGCTGCGTACAACCAGTACGCCAGCACGCTTCACCAGCTTGCGCGCATCAAGATCCAGCAGATTGCGCAGCAGGAGAACGCCGACCCCGAGCAGCCTCTCGGCCTCGACATTGCCACCGGTCTCCGTCTCCAGCGCCAGGCCGTCATCATCGCCGAGCGTACCCTTGGTGTCTACCACCCAGACACTCTGGGCTACTACTTCCAACTCGCGATGCTCGAGAACCTCGAGGGCAACAGCCAGGCTTCGCTGCGCTACTTCCGCCACATTCTGCTTCTCTGGGACGTCATCTTTGGCCAGGACCACCCCGAGGTCAACACCATTCTCGTGAGTAGCGAGTTGTAGAGGTTTTCTGACCAACGCTGACACCACCAGAGCAACGCCGGTATTGTCCTCCAGGCGCTCAACGAGAACAAGCTGTCGATCACGCTCTTAGAGCAGGCTGCCGACCGTGCCAAGACGCAGTTTGGCGAGACGCACACGCAGTACGCGGGTGCGCTTCACCAGTTGACCCAGGCGCACTTCCTGGGCGGCGACTTTGGCAAGGCGCTCGAGGCGTCGACTGCCGCGTTTGAAATCTTCAAGGAGCACTACGGAGAAGACCACGCGCAGACCAAGGAGGTCGGCAAGAACGCCGAGCTCCTCAAGGCCGTCGTCGACAATGTTGAGCGCCAAAAGGCCGCACAGGAGCAGGTCAAGCAACAGCACCTGGAGCGTCTCCGTGCCGCTCAGACCGCCACTGCCGCCGCCACCGCCGGCGCGGGTGCCGGTGCGAGCCGCAACAAGCGTGTCCTCGCATCGAGCGCAGCCAACGGCGCCACGCCTACACCCGCCCAGATCCAGGCCGCCGCCGCTGCGGTCGCGGCTGCCGCGGGCGAGCAGGCCGCCAACGGCCAGGGACAGGGCGAGGGCGAGGGCGTCCGCATCGGCGAGCGCGGCCACATGGACGTCGACGAGCTCGTCAAGTACATCCAGGGCAGCGTGCCCACCAAGTCGGCGCGCGGGAGCAAGAACAACCTCCGCGGCAAGCGCCGTACCGGCGCCAAGAGGTAGTTGTCGGCAGTCTCAACAAGATGGACAAGCAGGCAGTTGCAAGGAAGAAGGGAGGGGAGCGGGGAGCGGGGACGGGGGGATCAGGATAGCCACATAGCATCTCACCACTCGTTGCATACCATGGATCGCAGTATTGTGCAGCATTAAGGAGGGTGGTCGGCGTTGTCAGCATTCCGAGTCTTAGGCACCACTGCGAGGTAACCGTTGCCAAGCCTGTGGCTCATTCTGAATTATGTTTGGAGTGGTGGCGCGTTGCTCACCACTAGAGCATCAGGACGACTGCTACACAAACAGTTGCCTGGTGGTTTCGACTGAGCTGGAGGTGTAACACTCAAGGTTTCGGTGAGAAAGCGTGTCCGTTGTTAGCGAAAGGGATGAGGTCTGTGTGCAGCATCAAGGTAGAGACACTCGTCAATTGTAGTCGACAAAGGTTGGTGACGGCCGTTTTCGCACGATGGCAGAAAATATGGGTCATTTCCACGATGGAGGCGGAGGAGTCATCACTCCAAACGGAATCACCTCTCCATACATAATCAAGTGCTGCGTTGGCCGACAGCAGGGCATGGCACGGGAGAGGTTTAACAACAAGATAAAAGCTGTATCCATAAAGGCAAGACAATTATGTTTCTCGACCAAATTAATGAGTACCACTAAGCAACTAGAAACACGTCGTCCCACGCGGGCTGTCTGCCACGCGACGCGAGGTGCCTCGACCAGATCCACCAGAATGCGACTGCGACAAGCACGACCTTTGCGAGCGTCTTGAGGTGCCAGAGTGTCTCTGCCGCATCGGGTTTGGCGGGCAACAGGCGGCGTCTGCGGTCTGTTTCGGGGTAGAGTGTGCGGAACTGGCGGTGGACAAGGAGGCGCCGGGAGAGTGCGCGATTCACGCGCGAGATCCGCGGCCGAGCCGAAGAAGCAGAACCAGAAGGAGAAGCAGAACCAGAACTGGAAGAGCCCAGCCCTACGCCCTTGGCGGCCTGTGCGAAATCGCGCTCACGAGCCTCGGTCCGGCGCGCGCGCGCGAGCTGCACCGCCTCCCGGTAGCCGTCGACACACCGCTCCATCGCGTCCCACCACGTATAACCGCGGATGCCGTCCGAACACGCTCGCCGGCCCATTTCGGCGCGCGCCGTGTGGTCCGTGCATGCGTGCGCGAGCAGAGACGCATAGCCCTCCACACTGGAAGAGAAGAGCGGGTGGGTCTTGTCCCTGCAGATTGCCGGCCAGGTGGGGGTGCTGCCGCTGCCCCGTGCCCCGTCGGCGTTTGGGTGGCCGGGGAGGGGCAGGAGGAGACCCGTGGATGCGTGTGTGACGAGGTCGCGGGTTCCCTCGGCGTCGAGGCCGACGACGGGCTGGTGTCAGTGGGGAGGTGTGGGTGGAAGAGGAATGGATGAATGGGTGGAGTTGAACTGGGGGAGGGTAGTTGACCGCGGCCAACGATGGTTCACTCACAAGACCAGATGCGAGAGCCTCGAGCACGACCTGCCCAAACGTCTCTGTAAAGCTCGGAAAGGAAAATATGTCTGCCGAGGCATAGCACTGGGCGAGCTCCTGGCCCTGTCGGTGGCCCATGAACGTTGCGTCGTAACCCTGGTCAGCACAGATGGACTCGAGCTCGCCGCGTGCGGGGCCGTCGCCGACAAAGACAAGCTTGGGGAGGGGCGTGTCTGGCGGAAGATGTGTGACGAGGCGGCCGTACGCGCGGAGGAGGAGAATGAGATTCTTCTCCCACGACACCCGCCCGACGTAGAGAATAACCAGGCGGGACGGGAGCGACTCTGGTTCCCCGACGACCGGCCCGCCTGTCGGCTGCACGACGGGGCTCGCCGGCGGCGTGAGCGGCAGGCTCGTCTTGCGGCCAGAGTGGTGCACGCCGTACACCTCGTGCTTTCCCTCTGCGTGCGGCTCGGAGAATAGACCGCGGCAAGGCGCTTCCCCCACACCCCAGCGCGCACGCATGTCCGACGACCGCTTGCAGGGGCCAAACTGCGATAAGTCGACACCGCGCGGCCACAGGCGCACGTTGGAAAACGACTGCGACTCGAGCATGCCCTTTGTCGACGGCGAGGGGCACAGTGTCAGGCGGGTCTTCGAGTAGAGCCATTGCTGGAAGCGCCACATGATTGGTTCGAGCCACGCCATGCCGAAGAGTGTTGCATACGTTGCCAGGTTGCTGAGAGTCAGCATCGCGCCTGCACTAGCCGTGTCACATTGCGATGCCTGGTTGCATCCCAGGGCGCCAAGTCGCCCGCTCTACTCACGTGTGGTAGCTTGCGACGACTGCACCACTGATGCCTGTGCCGATGGCGGGACCACCCTCGCCTACCCAGTCTTGGCCAGCCCAGCCGAGCTCCATGGCCATGAGCGTCTGCGCTCCGAGCCAGATCGGATCGACGAAATGCACGACATCCGGCTGGAACTCTTGGATCGTGTGCAGAAACTTTGGTCGGAGAAAGTTGAGCTGAAGCGGTCAGCTAAGTCCAGTTCGGGTACATACCTTGAGTCCTGGGTAGACCACTAGGGGCACACCTGCGGTTCCAACCAGCGGATGAGAGGCATAGTGACTCTGACAAAGGTTAGTGCCTGTTGACGGCCCTTCCCACGCCCTCTACTCACCATGCCCGTACCCGGACCCAACAGCATGCAACTATGGCCCTCGCCCTCGAGATGCTCAAGGAGCCTTGCGAGTGTCCGGGTAACACCGTCCACCTTTGGAAGGAAGTTTTCTGGGCGCTGTCAGCAGGTGCGCCCTCTTGTGGTTCTTGACCTCTCCACCACCTACCGGTGACAATGACGATCCGCAAGCCCCTACGCCCTCGCCCGCCAGAGATCCACGCCTCACGCGCGTCCCTCTCCTGAGCAGTCATGTTGGGTCTCCATGGAACCTCGCCTGCAGACAAGCTCATGTACGGTAGACCACCGCGTTCAGGCGAGAACGACGACTCGGGCATCTCGAGCTCGGGGACGTCCTCCAGTGCAGGTGGGAGGGAAAACGAGTCGGGGCTCGCCAGGGGGCTTGAACATGCCGGAGAGTACCGGTGTCGAGTGGCAGAGTGCGGAGGTGAAATGGGTGGTGTTACGCCTTCCATCGTCGATGCGAAGGAGGGAACCGTCTTGGGCGTGAGTGGCGGAGTGAGGAGCGACATGTTGACGAGTCTGGGCAATGAATGCGACCCGTGTTTTGTGGGGGAGCGCCAGTGGCGAGCAGTGTCTACTCGTGGGGTCTGGCCTGTGCTGTAAACCCGAGAAGACGGATCCTCGCTGCAAACAATTCGCAATCGCTGCCTTGTTTGGATGTGCCGAGGGGGATTGACGTCGGCAACGTCAGTGGTGGGGCTGCCTTCAGTGAGTGCCGATCTGTATGGGGGTGGGGAAAAGACGGAGCGGAGTGTCTAGACTGGCTGGCAGAGTGTTAGGTTGGACAAGTGAGTACAAGAGGAGTAGTGGAGTGGTCCATCCATGTGTGTATCTTGTCGCCACCTCTGATGAACAGAGTGGAGCAAGTGAGATGAACGCGGCGCCACACCAATCTCTCGGCCCCATGGCGCCTCCCACTAGGTTTGGTCATGGCGCGCCGCTGATACGGCGGGGAACGCGCTATGTTGTGGGTATGTGGGCTAACAAGAGTAGATAGAGCGAATGTTCTGCGGGCACGTTCGTTGTAATAACCACAAGAGTCGCGTTCCGCTGTCATCAGAGAGACGCGTCGTTAGGAACGTGGTGTCGACAGTTGAAACGTGCGTCCAGAGTGCCAAAGTGCCACAAATACCATGCTCGGCCAGCTCGGCTAGCAATGCCTCCGAGTTGGTGACTGATAACGATGCTAAACGACGTGTAAATACTATTTGCCACATTTATTAACGCCGACAATTGTTTTCCGCCGATTTTGACCCTGAATTGACTCACTCTGAGTCGACGTGGGACCCGCTCGGAACCGGTCAGCCTACCAGAAGAGAGAATTCACACTACTGCTGTGCACCCTTCCCCCTGCTGGATAGCCCCGCCGTCGCGTCTCTCTCCCCCGGCCCCCCCCCCCCCTTCCCCCCCCGCCCCCAAGAATAAGGCTGCAGCCCGCATCCCCCCTCTCTTTTCTTTTCTTTTCTTCATTCCACCCATCCAACAACCAACAACCCACAACTCGACTCAACACCAAAGCTCCCCTTTCCTCCCTCCCCCTTCCTTGCTGCTCAGCACCCACACTATCGAGCAGCCTCCCCAAGTGCCTCTGGCCGTGACCTTAGAGTCCCGCCCTCGTGTCTGAAGTAAACCTTACCTATTCCTCTATTATTGCCCATCATGTTTTACGCACTCGCCTAAGCGCGCGTCCGTCTCCGGAAACCCGTCGTCCTCCCAGACGATTTTTTACATCAACCCCTTCTTCAACAAGTACACCTTCTGAACCCCACCCGGTTCATCAAGTTGCCCACCATGGCGTTCTTCACCACCCTTCCCCCAGCGACCCCTTGCGCGACATCAACACAGCGCACGACCCAGCCATCCCTGCAGCCCCCCCGTCAGGCCTCTGCCCGACTACCCTCAACATCACTCCGGTAGACAACAAGTCCCAGCCCACGGGCATACCGAGTCAAGGAATCAACACGTTCACACCGACCCTCCCGATTACGCCTTTGGCCACCGACCGCCTCCCGTACAGCGCCACCACGCTTAACGAGACGGAACTCCCCACCTTCCCCTCTACCCCAAGCACCAACAACCCATCAACCATGCTCGACGAACTTTTCGTCTCTAGCGCTCCGTTCGACTGGGACCAGTTCCTGGTCGGCGAGCCCGACCGTGCCGTGGGCAATGGTTAGTACCGCGTTATGTAGTGTTCATGTTACAGCTTGCTAACAAGAACAGTCTCGACCGAAAAGGACGTTGACACTACCCCGGCGTCGGCTATCCTGACGCTTCCCCACTCTCCCGCGTCGGATACCTCCACCCCCAAGTCTACCGAGTCCGAGCAGAGCCAGGCCCTCGAGGTCGCGGACAGCCTCGGTCTCTTTGACTTCGACTTCGACCTCCCCGCCACCGCTGGCATCTCCCACGACCCGAGCGACATCATCTCCTCTACCCCTGCCGTCCCCGACGTCAACATGAGCGCCGACCCCACCATGCTCAGCACCTTCGGTGCGAGCCTCGGTGACTTCGGCAGCCTTGCGTCGCTCGGCACCGATGCCGTCACGCAGCTTCAGCTTGGCAACATCCTCAGCCAGCTGACTGCTCCTCCTCCCTCGCTCCCCGCCACGCTCTCTGGAACCCCAGGCCTCCCCGAGGCATATGCCGCCCTCGGCTGGCCGATGAGCAAGACGTCGTCTGCGGCTCCTGAGCCCATGTCCACTCCTGCTCCGGTCGCCCCGGCTATGAAGCGCAAGGCCACCGACTCGTCGGATGACTTCTCGGCCAAGCGCCCCCGTGGTCGCCCGCCTACTGCCTCCACGCCCTCGGCCAAGCGCCCTTACCGTCGTCAGTCCAAGAACGGCATGAGCCTCTCGCAGCTCGCAGCGGCTGCCGCGTCTGGCTCGCCCGTTGTTGTCGACGAGAAGGTCCCGATCCCCGAGACTCCCGCCGAAGACGGCCCCGTTCGTCTTACGTCGACCGGCAAGCCCTCGACTGCGCGTCCCAAGGCTGTCGTTCCCGAGAAGTACATGAAGAACGGCGAGGCTCAGGCCATCACCGGCATGACCACGGAGCAAATCCTTTCGTTCCCCAACTGGTCTGCTCTTATGGAGTGCGTCGACGAGTCCCACCGCGCCGGCGCCGAGGTGTTCGGCAAGATGATCTCCGAGAACCGTGACAAGGCCAAGTGGGCCGCCAAGAAGTCGCGCGACGAGCGCAAGGCCAAGGTTGAGACGCTCGAGGGCCAGGTTGACGAGCTCAACGGAAAGATCGCAGAAATGCGTGGCGTCCTCCTGAGCTTTGTCGGCCGCGGTCTCGTTTCGCTCTCCGACGTCGAGGCATACATCTAGCCCACGGCGCCCCCGTCCAAGTTGAAAGTCAAGTCCCCCAAGTCAAGTCGTGTCTGCTCCGGCGACACGCCCGGTCCGTCCGCGTCGAGAGCGACAGCGACGAAACCGAGTTTTTTCGGACACCGTGATGGGTTGTCCCAAGTCCAGGCGGCATTGAATGTCGCCGCTGAGCTCATGCGTCGTCGACAGGCCTAAGCGCCGTCGTGATCGCCCTCAAGGTCCGGTGTCTGCTTTTGCGGATGCCATTGAGCTCCAGCACCTTTCGCCCTTTCCCTCTTTACCTTCGTTTAGCTCCATTACTTCCCTCTTTTCCCCCAGGCCCACACCCTCAAAAACCCTGCGCTCTGCAGGTTCGGACTCTGCTCCTGACACTATTCTGGGCTCTGGTGTAGTAGTTTTTCTACGTCGAATGCAATAAATGTGACGAGACGTGCACGGTTGCAATCAAGTGGCACATTTTGTTGCAATCAAGTGGCACATTTTGGAGAAGAGTGGTTGATGGAATGTCGTTTGCCACCTCCACCCTGAGACTGGGTTGACCTCCACCTGTTAGTGGCGTGTGACCACCGATCATGATCTCACCCAGGTTACGTCGTCAGCAAGCGCCATGTCGCCTCCTCACCATCAGCCATGAGGGACCCCCGCTCCCAACCCGACCCCCTCGACGATCCCCACAACCCACCGCCGTGGTCGTTGTGGGAAGCATTCAGCGAGACGATTGTTGAACTGGCCTCGGCAGCCATGACCCCGACTCCCACGGCGCTCGCGCCAGAGCAGACCCGTAGGTATCGTTGCCACCCAGCCAGACCATGTTACCTTTGCCTGGGTTGTCTGACTTTGTCCAGTGCCGCCTCCTAAACGCTTCATTGAAGCCCCACCCCCGTCGCCTCCCGAGCCCCCGCAGCCTACACCTGGCGTCCCGTCGCCATTCGCGTCCACGGCCGCTCGCCACCCGTACTCGACCGCGTTCCTGATGGGCGCGGCGCTCACCGCGTCGTGTCTGCTCGGTGCGGCCGGGGCGCGCGCGGCATTTGGCCAGCCTGTCCGCTCCCACGCGGGTAGTACGGTATCCCGCAGCATACGGCGCGGGAGCAGCAACGGCTGTGGCGGCGGTGGCCCGTCGGCTTCATCTGCGGTAATGACGCGACTCGGCTCCGACGTCGAGGCGCGCTTCTCACGCCTCGAGGAGGCCGTCCGCGCCGCACAGGCGGGGCAGGCCCGCATGGCCGAGCAGGTCCAGGGCGTGCCCCAGCTCGCGGCGCGCATTGGGAGTTTGCAGATGAAGCTCGATGTCGATGCCAAGCGCCTCGACCGCGCGATGCAGGGGTTGACGGAGCGCAAGTCGAACGACGACCAGGTGTTGGTGCATGTCCGGAGCGATGTAAGTGGGAAGGTGTGGCTGTGAAGTTGCGAGCTGGGTCGTGGTGACATGTCATGCAGTGCCGCTGGTGTTTGGTTGTGGGATTGTTTGGCGGCCCCGCTCTCCAGAGCACTCTGTACACTTGGCTGACACTACTTCCAGATCGATAGCCGAGTCCAACAACTTGGGGTGGAACTTACCGCAGCCGCCGATAAGGCTCGCCAGGTGCGGTTGGCCGATAGTACTGGTGGCGAGCAGAGCTGACGGCGCAGTCGCAGAAGGACATGTCGGCGTCGCTGGCTAGGAAGATGAAGGAGGACATGCAGCAGCTGGTGAGCACTCCCATCTTATAATGCATGCAGCGGCGCGCGGCCGACCAGTGGTATACATCAATGTTGTACTGACCCGACTCAGCTTAGCCGACTGGACGAGGTCGAGTCGTCACTTGGAGCGGTCAGCGCCGGCCTGAATCGGTTCAAGGGCCACCCCGGTGTAAATGAGTCGGTGGCGCCAGAAATCGACACCGAGCCTAATGCCACCCGTGCTGCTGCGAGTACCCCAGACGCAGACGCCACAACTACACGTGTGGAAGCAGAACAGAGCACGCAAGCGGCCGTGCATCACGACGGTAAATCTCGCATCCGAGCACACAAACAATGCGTCGCTGACGACCTACAGATGGCAACCCCGACGTCGATCACGTCAGTGCCACCAAACCCCCGCCGGAAGCCGCCACCGCCAATGGCGTCGAGTCGACTCCGGTGTCTGCAGATCACGTTCAGGACCCGGCGATGGAAGCTGAAAAGGACTCGGCTCTACTCAACGCCACGCAGGGTCAGTTTGCTCTCCCAAAGGAGACGGTTAAGGAGACTGTCAAGGACACGCAAGCGCAAGACCGTGTGGCCGACCCGGTCTCGAGCTCGACCGCCTCGACTTCACCGCCGCCCACGGGCGAGTCGGAGCGTGTGGCGTCGGCCTCGAGCCCCACACCTGAGGCAGACCAGGCGCCCACAACGTCTGCCTCCGCTGGTGAACTGGACGGTGCAGCCTCAACCTCTGAGCCAACTGGCGAGGCGGAATCGGACCCAGAGGCCACCCGCGCCTCGAGCACCATCAACCACCCGTTTGACACGACAATCAAGTCTGCCCAGCCCGTCAAACGCCTGGGTATCAACGACACGGGCGAGTGGAAGTTTTCCCTCGAGCCGGATAATGAGGACACGGCGTCCGGGTCCGGCGTACGCCGCAAGTTTGTCCTCCTCACGCGCCATGCGCACAAGAGCTCGCTCGGGCGCTACATGCCAATCTGGTGAGTGCGACGTGAGGCTCGTGATTGTAAACGCGGAAAGCAGTCATGTGTCACGAGCTGGAGTGTCACGCCGGAGTCGTCGTTAACCAACCTCCAGGAGCATGAACATGACCTTTTCGATCGGGCCGTTTGCCACGGCAGTCGTATTCAGCCCAGAGGTCGACATGGTCCTCCTCGACGGCGCGTGGTGGCGCTGCAGTCGCGAGCGTGAGATCTATACGATCCGTGAGAAGGTAGCCGACGATGCGTGAGGCAGGTCAGGCGCGACGGCGGAACCGAAGAAATCATCAAAGAATTGCTCGTTGTACGAAGATTACGTGTGTTGACCATTCTCCACCCTCTCAACTGAAAGCTGTCTGTCAAGTTCAAGTATAACGATCCAAATAATGCACTCTCAAGTATTCCTATCAAATGCACATTGTTGTCCCCTCTCCTGCCCGTGCTGCTCCCCCGTTATAACGTCAACTCTTCGATACGAGCCACTGACTCGGAGCCAAATCGGCCACCGCCGTGACGTATGGCGCCCCTCCACCGGTTCCGAACGGCAATCTCCTGTTCTTGGCTCGGCGCGTAAATTACGGCCGGCTCCTGCTTCCTCCACCACCAACCCCATCTTCCAACGCAACTCGACCTCCCATCCTGCCAAGCGTCCTAGACACCATGCCCCCACACGTCCCGCACCGCCCCCCGCCCAACGTTCACCTGACGCCGACCCAGCTTGCCAAGCAGGCGGAGCGCAAGGCGGCCAAGCTCGCGCGCAAGGCCGCGCTCGCGGCGGCCGGCGGGGAAGAAGCGGGCAAGCGGCGTATCCTCGCGCGCGAGTGGATCCGCGTCGGTCCCAGCGCGGAGGGAAAGCGCACCGCGCGCATCGTGACGTGGAATGTGGGTTTGGAACGGGTAGGGCTGGCGCTGACTGTAGATGCTGGCGCAGACGCTTGTCCGTGAGTCCGGAGCGACGTTCTGGTGCCTGGCCGGCAGGCCAGTGCTACGAAGGATCTGCCGAGCTACTTGACGACCAGCACTAACAACTAACAGGTCGCGAGCTCTTCCCGGGCTCAGACTGCCTGCGGTGGGGCGACCGCCGCCCCATGCTTCAAGCCGAGATGGCGCGCCAGGCCGACGTCGACGTCATCTGCCTGCAAGAATGCGACCGGCTCGACGACATGCTCGACTCTGTCCCCGACCACGCTGCGCTGTCGGCAAAGGGCCGCGGCAAGCTGCACGGCCTCGTGGTGCTGTACAAAAAGACGCGCTTTGGCGTGCGTGCCCAGCGCGCGCTGCCGCTCGACGACGAGCTCTTGTCCCCCGAAAAGGAGACGGATGTCGCGCGCCGCGGCGTGTCGCGCCAGACGAGGAATATGGCCCTTATTGTCGCGCTTGAGGAGAAGGCGCAAGAGGGCAAGGAGGGCAGTGGTCTTTTGGTCATTACTACGCACTTGTGAGTCAGGACGGTTTCTCGTGCGTGGCGTGGGCCTGGTAGGCCTGGGTGTGGCCTGCTTGGACTTGGACCTGGAATTGCACTTGAACCTGGCAGTGGGCTTGGACCTGGATGGGCCTGGATGTGGGCTTGAACGTGGGATTGGACGTGGGCTTGGTCAAGAGCTTGGGCTTCGATTCTGTCTCGACTCACAATCTGCTCTTGGTGTGCATTCGGAGACTGCCGTTCGACATCTGGTGTTGTGGCAGTTTGAACATGCACTGATGGCAGGTTCTGGCACCCAAAATACGAGTACGAACGGGCACGCCAGATCATTGTCCTCCTCCGTGCCGTCAAGAAGTTGCAGGAGGAGGAAGGATGCGAGGCATGGCCGGTGGTGTTTGCCGGCGGTGAGTCAACCTTGGCCGCAATCCCACTGCCTCGACTAACGCGCAGACCTCAACACGGAACCGGACGAGTTGACATACCAACTCCTCGCTGCGCCAAATGACGCCGTCGACCCCGCGATGGTCGACTACTTCAACGCCTCGCGCCTCGTGCACCACAACGTGGTGAATGTCGGCCTGCCGCTGCCCGAGACCGAGCCCTCCTCGGAGGCTGCCTCGGCCGAGGGTAGCGGCACGAGCACCCCCGTCGGGCACCACTGCACGGCCGACGAGGACGAGCTGCCCGACACGCACGAGGCGTCTCTGGCCGGCACGCGCGTGCCGCGCCCCGCTGACGGCATCCTCGAGTATGACGAGATTGTTGCTGCCGCCAAGCAGCTCCTCCCCGAACCCGCACGCAGCGCGTACGGTACCAAGGAGTGGGGGACGGAGACATTCGAGGCGCGCGGCGGGTTCCCCGAGGGTGTGAAAGCGGCGTCGGGAGGAGGAGAACCGGGGTACACGTGCTTTACGCCCAAGTTCCATCTGACTCTGGGTGAGTCTGTTCGAAGGGCTATGAGGAATGTGTTTGGAAGGCGGGAGGTTGAGCCTTTCGCGGTGGCTGGAGTGCGCAGGGGGCAGTGTACGCTGCAAAGAGCGCTCTCTTGCGCGGCTCGCTCCTGGGAGACCTGTGTCTCGCTGAGTCGCTCCTGCTGAGACACTCAAGAGCCTCGCGATCATAGCTGGTGGTGCGCCCAACTTCCCCCGGGGCAGCTTGCGAGGCTCTGCTGGATCTCCCTATCCATGGCTCAGAATGGACGCTGCGGTTTTTACTGGCGCTGAAGCTGACCCCCAGACTATCTCTTCCTCCTCCCATTCGGCACGGCGCGCGCAGAGTTTACCCGCCTGATCAAGCCGCCGCCGACCGCCGAGCTCGGCGCCGGCCTGCCGCTCAAGGGTATCTCTGCGAGTGACCACTTGACTGTTGGCTGTGAGATTGAGTGGTAGATGCCCACCAGGGCTAGAGCTAGAAACATGCACGTCTGCATCATGCAATGCGTAACCAATAATGTGCCAACCGATGACGTGCGGCGTCTTCTTGGATAGCGATATCCGAGCATCCACCTTTCGGGCCAATAAGCGGCCCGCCAGACCCAGGCGTCCTACTTCTAGCCAACTAGCCTCCGACCCGTGGTCATGCTGGCGCGTAGATCCCGACCTTGCTCGTCTGCGCCCCCATCTGCACGAGACTCGCACACATCTCAACCGCACACTGGACGGGGTCGAGCACGACCATGCCCGGACGACACACCTTCCGTATCGCGTCCTGCAGCCCGACCATGCCCGCACACCCCAGGACAATGACGTCGGCATGGCGGCGATCTTGGAGCTCACTCTGCGCAACGTCGCAGAGACGCCGCACGACCTCGATGCGCGGCCGCGTCTCCAGCTCGAGCACCGAC
Organism: Pascua sp. PH4015B; assembly: GCA_025502685.1. Lineage (NCBI taxonomy): Eukaryota > Fungi > Basidiomycota > Tremellomycetes > Trichosporonales > Trichosporonaceae > Pascua > Pascua sp. PH4015B. The sequence continues at coordinate 67,920 of JAMFRD010000065.1, read as the reverse complement.
AGACCCGAACTGACCACACCCGCCGCGTTCTGGGCGCTCAGGTGCAGCGACGCAATGTCGTGCGTCAGTAGCGGCTCCCACCGTGGCGATGTCGTGAGGATTCCCACGCGCGAGCCGAGCGTCGACGCGAAGAGCAGAGGTGATTCGAGAATGGACATGACGGGAGCCGTGGTCAGCTCGCGCAGAGCGTGTGTTAGGGGGTGGGCCGAGAAACACGCCACGACAAACTGCGCATTGTCTCAGCAACGTTCAGCACGTGCGTTGCGTTAGGGGCCAGCTCGCGGACTGGGACCCAGCGTTATGGGAGAGACACAACACCTAATACTCACACCGTCCCAATCGTCCAGGCGTCCCCGAAGCTCATTCAAACACGCCGCCGCAGAGAGGATGCTGTCCGTCACGCCCTCTATTGACGCCGGGGCCGTCTCCGCCGGCGCGGTGAAATAGTCGAGTTCGAATTCGGTCGTCGAGATCGCATCGTGCATCGCCTGCGTGAATGCCTTGAATGTCAGGCGGGCTCTCCTACTTTCGTTCTCTGCAGGAGTTGTCGGTAGTTGAATCTGGCTTACCTCAGTCGCATTGGGGTTGATCACGAGAAGACGCGGTCCCGGCTCAGCAGAGAGGATGAACGGCATGGTCTGAAGTGATAGATCACAGCGAGCAGCGTCGCGCTGCCTTTGTGAATCAGAAAGCCAGCATGGGTCACTAGCTGTCAACAGTTGATCCAGAACTCGGCCTTCGGCAACGGGCGGCATGGCCGAAACGAGCCACCGGCGAATGACGTACCTCGGGGCCATCTGCCTATCTTGCTGGGGTGGAGTTGGGGCGAAGCTGCGCTGATACCGGAGCTTGTTGATAAGGAACATGGCCGCTGTGGCATCCGAGTCGATGCCCCACATGGCCACCATTCGGCATCCATTTGTGCCTCAGACTCAAGCGAAGCCGTAAGCTCGAGAGGCCTGCGCTACATCTGAGGATATTCCCAGAGTCCAGAACGCGTTCCGATTGCTCTGCGGGACAACCAGCGCATTGGCCATTGATAGCCGGTTCAGCCGTCATTCGCTTGAGCTAAACAACAACGGAGCGGGGAGAGCACTCAGTGCTCCAGGACTTGCTCTGGCTCGATAAGTGCATGAGATGTGGGTGGCGCAGGCTGGGGCAGGCACTCTGACCTTGCACATGATACGAAACCAGCCGTGCTCGCATGACACTGACCCGACGGTATATATTGACCTCGGACTTGAGCGCCACTGCAGATCATTCCCACACGCCTCCATCTCCCCGCAATCACCATGAGAGCCCGCAAGATTACCAGCAAGCTCGAAGTCGAGCATCCCCCAGGCCTGACGAGTGGAGAAATGTTCCTATCCAACGTGGATCTCCTCCCCGTCACCGAGGACAAGAAGACTTGGAACTGGTGGTCGTTTGTGTGAGTACCTCCCTTCGAACCTTCTCCTCTCCCTGTTGTGCTCGCGAACGCGACAAGCTGACGAAGGAAAGTTCCTTTTGGATCTCAGACTCGTACAACCTAAATACCTTCGTTATTGCATCCACCGCTATCAGCAACGGTTTGACATGGTACCAAGCCTTTGCGTGAGTAGAAAGTGCCGAGTGCCACATGCGGAAGCGGACCGGGTGACTGGGACGTCTGTACACGAAGCTGTGGCTAATTTTCAGCTGCGTTATCGTGGGATACACTCTCGTCGGCCCTCTGCTCGTACTAAACGCGCGACCCGGTGCCGTACATGGCATCACATTCCCGGCGGTCGGCAGGACGACGTTTGGGATCTGGGGCTCACTATGGCCCGTCCTCAACCGTGTGTGTATGTCCATCATCTGGTGGGGCGTCCAGGCGTCAATGGGCGCCAACTGGTAGGTGCCCGTATGGTTATAGGATAGTCTTGCGGTGTTCTGACCCTGTGCCCAGTGTTTATGTCGTCCTCCGTGCGATATGGCCGAGTTTTGTGCGGATCCCAAACAAGCTCCCCGAGAGCACGGGAATCACGTCGGCCTACCTCGTCTCGTTTTTCATCTACTGGCTCCTTAGTATCCCGGTCACATACGTGTCAATCCACAAGCTCCGGTGGCTCTTCCTCGCCAAGGCCATCATCGGCCCCATTGTCGGCTTTGCGCTCTTTGGCTGGAGCATCACGCGAGCTGGCGGTGTCGGGCCAGTCTTTAGCCAAAAGAGCACACTCTCTGCCACGGAGCGCAACTGGGCAATGCTCACGTCCATCTCGTCGTGCTTTAACAACATGTTTACACTCATTACCAACGCGCCCGACTTTGCGTCGCGTGCAAAGACACCCTCGGCGGCTGTTTGGCCACAGCGTGAGTATTCGTCTGCCCACCTCCCGCAAAGTCGTTATATACTGACCTTATTCCCCTAGTCATTGCCATCCCGGTAGGCTTCACAATCACCTCTTTCCTCGGCATCGTGATCGCGTCCGCGAGCGCGGTCGAGTTTGGTGCGCCGATCTGGGACGTTGTCGAGGTGATGCAGAGGATGCTCGATGTCGACCAGTCGGCGGCGACCCGGGCCGGTCTTGCCTTTATCGCCCTGGGGTTCATCTACGTCCAGCTCTTGCTCAACGTGGCTGCTAATTCGATTTCGGCCGGATGCGATCTCACTGCCCTACTCCCACGATTCGTCAATATCCGGCGCGGCGGGTACATTTGCGTCATTATCGGCTTTGCCATGAACCCGTGGCTGCTCATGAAGAGCTCCAACAACTTTAGCACCTACCTCGGCTCGTACGGTGTGCTGCTCTCGTGTGTCGCCGGCCCCATGATCACAGACTACTGGCTTGTGCGCCGCGGCCACATGCGTCTGCGCGACCTGTACACTACAGACAAGAAGGGCTGGTACCACTACACGTTTGGTGTCAACTGGCGTGCGTACGCAGGCTACATCGCGGGCCTGGCCATCAACGTTCCCGGATTCCTCGCAGCGTGCAACCCGTCGATCAAGGTCGGCGCCGCCGCAGAGCACATCTTCACTCTCTCGTGGGTCAGCGGCACAGGCGTGTCGGCCCTCGTCTACTTTCTCTGCTGCTTCTTCTTCCCTCCTCCGGGCATGAACCGCCACTTCAAGGAGATTGACGAGAGCGATATCCATACCGAGCTCAGTATGCGGATGGCCCCTGCACCTGAAGATGCCAGCGTGGACGGAGATAGGAAGGATGACAAGGATGAGACGCGCGTCAACGTCCTCGATGTGTAGAGCGCGATGACGACTCTGTAGTATACGTATCTCGGCACACGGATTAATTCATGTACAACAGTCTGCGGCTGCTGGAGCAAACGGCATACGTCATACGGTGCTTATCTATGCTTTCCGACGTTGGTTTCTCCAGCGTTCCACACTCCAGTCGCCCGGTGGTCCCATGCCACGTTCTCGGGTGTGAGCTTCAGGACGAGTACAATACCCACAGTCACATGTGCCTGGGTCACATCCTGCTTTGCTCTAGGCATGAGTGGCGAGTGGAAGTGGTGCACGCGGACCTCGAGATCGCGTCCAGTGAACGCCAGGCGGGGGGCATCTACTGTCGCCGTTGTCCTCTTCTAGTGGTGCCTGATACTCCTGGAGTGATTCCCAGAGGACGAACAATACGGCGATGGCGGCGCCGACGAAGAAAATGGAGACAACGACCCTGTTGGCGCATGCGAGTACCCTTGGATCGAGATGAGCCGCAGGCAGGTAGTCGGGAGCGTCTTCGACAAAGATTGGAACGGCTTTGAACGCGAAGCCAGTTGCGGGTGCCATTTGGCGGTGGTTTGGTTGAGTGGGGACATTGGACCACGATGGTAAACCGTGGCTTTTGACCCATGCAGAAGACCCGCGAATAGACATGAGATCACCATTGTGAGCCGCGCAGACACCTTGATACGCAATAGATGCACCATTGTAATGGCGACCTCATGTACTGGGCTGCACACGTCGATCGTGAGAAGGTGACGCGTGACGCGTGGACGCGTATCAGCGGCCACGTATTCCAGAGTTCAGTAATGGTTACATCCCATGGTCTCATCTGAATATATTCTCCCGAGGTGGTACAACTGCCATGCATGTTAGCAGCGTGCCTCTTCGCAGTGCATCCTACTCACTCGGCGGCGACCCAACAACTCAACGCATTTGGGGCGCTATGCAACCTTGATGCCTCGCTTGTTGTTCGCTTCCTCGACCATCTTGGCCATCGCATCGCCGTCCTCGGTCTGCAAGGACTGGAAGCCCTTGACGATCGTGACAACGTTCTTCTCTGGCATCTCCTGGGAGAGCTTTGCGCGCCCCTCAATCTTGTCAATGTGGATCTCGATGCCGATAATGGCCTTCTTGAGCAGGTCGGTGTAGTTCTTGGGGGCGTCCTCTACGCGCCACGACGAGCCTGAACGCGTCTCGTGGTCGATGGACAGCTCGCCAACCTGCTTGTCGAGGTACGCGCCCGTCGCGGGGTCGTTCCGGTCGTGGTACGCACGCAGACGTCCGTACACCTGCACGGCGCTGTAGTTCCAGGTCGGGACGACCTTGCCGTGCTCGGCCTTGGTCGCGTAGAAGCGCGGAGGGACGTAGAGGTTGACAGGTGCCATGAAGAGGACGTGGACGTTGTCCTCGAGCTTGTTGGTTTCCTTGTCGGCGGTCGCGATGATGGCCTTGGACTGGAAACTGTGTTAACACTGGCGTTGGTTGCCACGCTATTACTCACCATCGGGTTGGCGCGGGCAATGTGGCCGCGCAGGGTGCCGAGAGGTGCTCCTTCGCTGGGGTCGTCGAGGACCCAAGGGATGTGAGTCACTTGAATCGTCTCCTGCCCGTCAAGCTTGATGGCAGTGGTCACGACACCGAACGGGTGCTCCCGGATGAAGTCGCGCATCGCCGGCACGTCTTCGACGGCGTGGTGAGGCGGGAGATGCATGGTGCGTTTGTGAGTGTGTGTGAAGGCGGGCGGTAGTAGTGAAGGGGGTTGGGAGGAGGAGGATGTGGTCAAATGGTGGCGTACGCAAGCTTCTTTATGAATGATTGTTGCCAAGCGGGACGCCGGCAGAGGACACGGAGAGTCTGGTTGTCGTCGCCGACTCGACACTCCGATTTCCAAGCAAGATCCCAATCGTCCACACCAGTGGCGGCGTTGGGTGGAGGGAGGAGAGTGGAGGCGTCGTCTCGAGTAGGAACACAACCCTCGCTTAGAGATTCTACAGTCATCATGCCCGCTACGCTCGCCAATAATGAGAAGAGAACTAGACTCTCACCAATAGACATCTGCCTATTCCAGCCAAAGGTCAGCCACACCATCAACGCGGCCAAGCCATCCCGCTCCGCCGCTCCCACCACTTCTTGGACATTGCCATTTCATCCTTTATCCGCACATTGCTGACTCGTGTTGGCATGGGGCTCCATCTACCTCAAGCTCTCAGACTCTTGGCATTGAGCGGGCTGGCGAGCGGAGCGAAAGTGCCAAGCTGAGAGTGGAATCTGCAACCTTGGTTGCTTCGCACTGGACTGTGAGAGGCACTTCGTGTGGCCTGCATCATCATCTTCTGTATGTGGTACGGGGAACTCCGCTTCGGGATTCCGCGTGATCTGCGCTCTGGCCAATGGATCAACAGTCTATCTTTCAATACTCGTGTGCCTAGAGTCGTGTTTGCCCGTGGTATCGTGGTTCTGCCTGAAACCGCCTACACTTCTGCTGAAACGTGACACGACAAGCTCGACGCGCTCGACGGCAGCAATCTACTCGAGCCACGAGGCGATCGACTTGAGCGCCGCGTCCCAGTCCTGGCCGCGCTCAATCTCCTTGAAGCTGTCAACCTGCTCGCCGTCGAGGAGGCCGCGCAGGTGGGGGAACTCTGTGACATGTCAACACTGCTCGTGCACACTCTGCGCCAATGCGTTGCGCTCGGATCGCTACACGCCTCGCACGCCTAAGCTTCGGAGAATACACCCACCCTCGCCGTCAGCCTTGACCCAGTCGATGCGGCGCCACGCGCTGAGGCGGCCGTAGTCGAACTTGATGAGCGCGACAGCGGGGACGTCGGCAAAGAAGCGCTTGAGCACGCCGGGCACCTGCTGCGCGGTGGAGAGGTGGACGACGCCATCCTTGTAGTCGAGCTCGGTGAGGAAGAATTCGTGGCTCTGAGGGATGGGGATAGGGAACGCGAATCTGCAAGCGGTGGTAAGTTTCGGTGTCGACGTATGCCTGTTGCCAAGGCAGGTCCCAACAGAGATCACGTTCGCCCGAGGAGGGGATGTGGGACTCCGCGCGGCACGCCGCCTGTTTTATGCTTGACTCACCGGGTGTCGACCGACGCCGAAGGGAAGATCTTGTAGACGTACTGAGGAGGGGACATGACGGAAGTACTCAGTTTGCGGAAGGGGAGACGCATAAGCTGATAAGGGGTATGGAATAGACGGATGGATGAGTGTTGGGTGTTGGGTGGCGGAGGGACGCGCCAGTGCCAGCACGATGATCGATTCATTCACTGATCGGCACCTCTTGGCGCCATCCACCTCGCCAACGACGTCATACTTGCCACCCACCCAACAAAAATTAGTCTCACCAAGCACGCCCTCCACATGTCACAACCATCCATACCCCACTATAATCGCCCGTGCATGTTGCTTCTCATCGTGGGCCAGCTAAAGGGGTTGTGCAGGTGTAAAGTCAACTATTGACAACCGCCATGTTGATTTCGGGCCATGTGGCACATTCAACCGTCCACCACAGTCAATGCACAGTACTGATGTATCACGAACAGCGGTCCATGTCACCCGCAGCCACTCCATTGCCCCCCCTATAACAAGGTCGGTGCGCCGTCTGGGCTACAAGGTGCGGATTCTCAATATTCTCCGTTACCACCTCTTGCTGTACGCCCAGAGTTAGTTACAAAGGTTCGTTAAAGGAGCAAGGTGACTTTCTAGCGCCCAACTCAGGAACCAGTCCAACACCCACATCAGAAGCTGTTCAGGTTGAACAGCCACGTGTCTCGGCATCGCTGGCCGCTCTGGCCGCTTGCAATCATTCTCGTGCTCTGCACATCGGTCTCGTAAGGACTTTTGCTTTGCTCTGGCGAGGACCTTTACTCTTTGCTACCGCTCTGGCTCAGACCACGGCTCTTGCTCGGTCTCGGTCTTCATCTTGGCACTTCACCCAATGACTCTCGCCGGCTAGCGCGGCTCGTATCGAAACCATGATACTGCGCGCCTGCTGACATGCAGGGCGTGACTGTCCCAACTCGTGATGCTGATGGTGGCGATATGTGGTGACGAGTCGCAATACTGTGTCCTTTCTTGGCGACCGCCCAAAAAAGGCACTGGTGACCAAAGATCATCAAATGACTGATCGTCTCATCTTCCATTCCCCACGCCATCATTCGTTCTACAACTACTGTAGTTGATACGCGGAGTTAAGAGCACGGAGGACATGACCGACCATGATGCTGGCCACGAGGCGTCAGGACTATCAGACAGCCAGGGTCTTTCCATTCTCACGATATCAATTTACACTAGGTACGGCGGTCGTGCCGGCGGCTGTTGGTGGGCACCTGCAGACCAGCCCGCTTCGAGGCCGCACGGAGGCATGCTGGAAAAGGAAATGCAAGTGGCCACATGACAAGGTTCACCGAGTGGTCACCGAAGGGCCCACCGAAGGCCCACCGAAGGCCGCGAACGATACCGTGGCGCTAGAGGGTAGTGGCGACTTGAACCGCGCCAACGAGCGGGCATAGAGCCCACGACCATCGAGGTCATGGAGGTCATGGGTATCGGTCGCGTGTCATTTCGGACAAACTCTGGTCGTGGTTGGTGCGTGTTATTCAATTCCGGGATTCCTGATTCAGGGTGCAAGAGTGGAGTCCCAAGCCACTCTTGTGCTAATTCGGGCTGATAATAGTCCCGTGAGTGTGACACGTCATTATTAACTCGGTCTTTGCACGGGCTCGGCCGCGGTATTTGACGTCGTGGGCTAGTGTGCCTGAGTCTCGATGCCGTTGCCAAGAGGTTTTAGTACATCCACCACCACCTGACCCCGTCGGTGCGCGCGGAAAAGTCACGGACAGCTACTACCCCCGTCCACTACCACGGACTTGGTGCTCCATGTCACTGCAAACTTACCATAGTCACCACACTGCCCACTAAATGTATCGTGTACATATACCAACGGCCTGCAGCACTCTCTGACCATATTCCCAGCAAACAGTCCTCTCTCAGACATCAACTTGTAAACCAACACCACCTTAGAGGCAACATTCGCCGTATAGACTACACCAAACTTACACTACAACTACAACTACACCACTACTACCACCACCACAATGATCGAACCCGTTGAAGCCGAGTTCGCCCAACCGCCTGTCTTCACCAACCGTCAAGAGGAAATCCTCGAAGACGAGGACATCGAACGCCCAGGAGCCATCGCTGGTCGTTCCGTATCTGATGGTTCCGATTCCAACACTCTGGGCGGTGCCGCCATCCACCCTGGAGGACCCGATGCCGAAAAGCTCAAGGGCAAGATTATCGTCGACTTTGACTACGGACGTCGTGAAGACCCTCGCGAATTGGGAAAGGGACGCAAATGGTGAGTGGCACTTTTTTAATTCATCCTTCACCACCTGCCACATATACTAACAGTAACTTTAGGTTCATCACACTGTCATGCGCCGCTCTCTGTCTTTGTGTCGCGCTTGGTTCCGCAATGCCAACCGGTGACCTGCCAGGTCAGGCCGAGACTCTTCATGTTTCCGGCATCGTTATCAACCTCTCGATTACGCTCTTCGTTTTGGGTTTCGGTGTCGGACCTCTGCTCTTCGCTCCCCTCTCTGAGCTGATCGGCCGCAAGCCCGTCTACTGCATTTCCATGACCCTCTTCTTCATTTTCACTCTCCCCTCGTGCCTCGCCAAGAACATTGCCACCATGCTCGCGGGCCGCATGATCGCCGGTATTGCCTCGTCGGCACCAATGACCAACGTCGGTGGCTCCATCGCCGACGTCTGGGCTGTTGAGGAACGTGGTATTCCCATGGCTGTCTTCTCCATGACACTATTCATGGGTCCCTGCCTCGGTCCCCTCTTCGGCGGCTGGATTGCGCTCAAGACCGGACAGTGGCGCTGGATCTACTGGGTGCTCTTCATCCTCTGCGGCGTCACTGCGGCCTTTTCGTTCATGATGCCCGAGACGTACGCCCCAATCCTCCTCCGTCGTAAGGCCGCCCGTCTCAACAAGGAGCACAACACCGACGTCTACGTATCCAAGCACGATGTCGACCACGTCCCACTCAAGACCCAGATCAAGACATCGCTCATCCGCCCCTTCATCCTCATGTTCTGCGAGCCGATTATTCTCTTCATGTCGTTCTACCTGTCGTTCATCTACTCGCTCCTCTATGCCCTCTTCTTTGCGTTCCCCGTCGCGTTCGAGGAGATCCGCGGTTGGAACATGGGCATGACTGGTGTTTCGTTTGTTTCTATTATTGTAAGTCTAGCCCGTGGCAGTCTCTCCTCTAGTGTAGCGTGCTAACAGACCAGCTCGGTATTGGACTTGCCATGGCCGTTATGCCTATTCAGGAGAAGCTTTACGCAAAGCACTGCGCCAACGGCCCCGTTCCTGAGGCCCGTCTTTACATGATGATGTTCGGCTCCATTTTCATGCCCATTTCGCTCTTCATCTTCGCCTTTACGTCCTACCCGGGCATCATCTGGGTTGGCCCCGCCGCTGCTGGTGTCCTGTTTGGCTTCTCCATGGTGAGTAATTACGTGTATGGAAACACGATTACATAAGCTAACTAAACAGCTCGTCATCTACATTTCGGCCAACTCGTACATCGTCGACTCGTACTCCAACTTTGCTGCGTCTGCCGTCGCAGCCAAGACCTTTATGCGCTCTTGTGTCGGCGCCTCTGTTCCGCTGTGGATTATGCAGGTTCGTATCGACCGTTCAAAGCACCCCGTGAACGCCTTTGCTGACTCTCGCAGCTCCTCCACAACCTCAAGTTCCAGTACGGAGTCCTTTTCCTCGCCCTCGTCGGCTGCTGTATTACACCCATCCCTTTCCTGTTCTTCTTCAAGGGTGGCGCCATTCGCGAACGGTCGAAGCGCGCTACGAAGGACTAAGAACGCCACTTCTTGGAGGTCTCCAACTGCGAGGGCTGGCTGGACATCACATTCCATCATTCGCATATCACACCATACTGCATCTACTAGAACACACACACACATACACATATATATATTAAGCAATTCTGCATATTATCCATTGGAGAATCCTCTGCAGAGCGCGAAGAAGAGCAGAAAATGGGGAGAAGAATCGTCGTTTGGGGCATGGACGGTAGAGTGCCACATGCCACACTCATGCCACATTTCCACGTGGTCGCATGAACCAGGCGGCAGGGTGTGTGCAAGGGTGCAGTGTTTCAGGCCTTCTAATCCATTTGGGCGAATTCCATTAGGATCTGCATATGTAATTTGATCCCGTCCAGCCCAGAAGGTGAATTGGTGCCTGGGCTGGGCGGCGCATGGCGCATGCATGGCATGGTCGCATGGTGCGCGCTGCGCGCGCGCGCGCCAACTCCATGTCACCACATCATCGCGACTCTGACACTTTCCTCCACTCCTCCTCATCTTTCCTCTTCAACACTCTTCTTTCATCCCTACTCCCATCCCTCCCCCCCCCCCCCTTTGGTCTGATATACCAGACCTCGTCCGCCTCTACGCTCAGCCTCGCCCAGGTACATCCCCGATCTCACCTTCGGCCACTCCACACGCCTTGCTCCGTGTTCCTTCCTCGTTCCACCAACAACCATGGCTCCCCCCGCAACAAGCACCAACGGCGTCATGTCACCCCCCCAACCTGGACGCCCCTCGGGACCGCAGTCTCCGCGCGTCATTCTCGCTGGCTCGACGGCACGAATCCTCTGCGTCGCTGACATTCGTGGTGACTGTGAGTTTGTGCTTTTGCTTTCGGGGTGCTTGAAGCACTGCGCTGACCCCTGCGCACAGACCATGAGCTCAACCGTCTTATTCGAGAGCATGAGGCGACTGCTGTCATTCACACTGGCGACTTTGGCTTCCTCAACGCCGACTCGCTGGACCGCATGGGTGACAAGTGAGCAGCTGCGGATGTTGGCTGGGTGGCGTTGTCGCTAACATTGTACAGGATCCTTCGCCATCTACTCCAGTACTCGCCCCTGATCCCTCCAGCCACGCGCAACCAATTGCTCGCTATCCCTACACAGGCTGGACGCTCTGCTCTGATCAACCAGCTCAACAACTCTGCGATCCACTTCCCTCTCTCGCAGTTCCCTCACCTTCTCTCGGGGGCCATCACGTTCCCGGTTCCCGTCTTCACGGTCTGGGGTCTCATTGAGGATGTGCGCATCATTGAAAAGTTCCGCACAGGAGAATACGAGGTCAACAACCTCACGGTCATTGACGAGGCATCGTCTGCTCTGATTGAAACGGCCGGCCTCAAGCTGCGTCTCTTTGGTTTGGGTGGTGCCGTCGCCCTCCACAAGATGTGTACGTCTTCCCTCTGCTGTGATTGAGCTCGGCTAACGTTCCCAGTTGACAATGGTGAGATGGGACAATCAACATTTGCAAACTAACGTACAGGAGAGGGATTCGCCACCATTGCTGGTGGACAGGGAACCATGTGGACCACTGCACTGCAGATTGGCGAACTCGTCGACACGGCGCAGAGGGTAAGCCCCGCATCTTTGAGGGAAAGTTGTCTGACCTCAGCTCTACGACCCCACCGAGACCCGCTTGCTGATCACGTCTGCGCCTGTGAGCCGTACTGGCCTGCTGTCTCTGCTGGCACTTGCTGTCAAGGCGGACCTTACCATTTCGCGTGGTCTTCATTGTGAGCTCCATCGTCATGCTCAACGCTCACCGACAAGTCCGCTATCCTGCGTCGCTCAACGACTTTGCCGTCTATGGAGACTTTGACTCTTACCGCCAGAAGCTCGTCCAGGCGCGCGATAGCTTTGTCGGCGTCTATGACGTTGTCAAGGACCGTGTGGAGGGGAGCTTAAAGTGAGGAAGGACGACCTTCTTCTCCAAGAGTGCGCTAACGGCCTAGTGAGCAGCAGCATGCTCTGCTGAAGAAGGTGCTCGCCATGGTCCAGAAGATTCCTGCGTCCGACGACAACACGTGGACCAACACTTGGCACTGGGTTCTTGCGTGAGTGGATGCGACTCGACCAAACTGACAAAAAGTGACGCGCTGTGCGGCCACCTGATGCTGGCAATAAACGACGGCCGTGTCTCTGCCGAGATGAAGAGCAATGGTACGCCGATTAAGCAGAGACCCTGTGCTCACAACCAGGTCTCAACTTTGCTCACCGCGCAAGCCAGCTGCAGCAGCCTCCGACCGCCCCCATTCAGGCGCCGGCTGTGCCGCAAGCGCAGGGCTCTCGACCAACGGCGGCGGACGCTGCGAAGCAGACTCCCGCTTCTATCCCGCCGAAGCCGACCACTTCCATTATGGCTCCGAAGCCAGTGCCGGCCAAGCCGACTGCTGCCCCGCTGAAGCCTGCGCATGTCCCCGCTGCGAAGGCCACTCAGCCGCCCGTTGCGCGCAATGCCAAGGGCATCAATGTGCAGGGCACACCGGTGCAGGGGAGCAGTGCAAAGCCTGAGGGTAAAGGTGTTGATGCGTCGTCAGCGCCGCCCAGCAAGCGCGGAACACCGACGACCGCTCCTATCGCTCTCCCGAAGGAGCATAAGAAGAGTGACAAGCCTGCCAATGGTGGTGAGAAGGCAGGCGCGGACGAGGCAGACGGTGTCAAGCCGGCTCCACCGAAGCGCGTGTCGCTGTACCTCAAGGGTCTTCCTACTCCTACGACTGAAGACGAGATCAAGGCTTTCTTTGGTGACGCCGCGGCAAAGGTGAGACAAAAGGCGATCAAGCTCTGCCGGGTTTATGCTAATAATACCAGATTACTACTGTCAAGCTTGTCTTTGACCAACTGCGTCGCCAGAAGAACTTTTGCTACGTCGATTTTGCCAACGAGGCGGACATGCAAGAGACGCTCAAGGCTTACCCGTCGGGTGTAAGTGTCAATTCTGTGCCTGTAAACCGCTGGCTGACACTCAGACAATCCGTGACTCTCCCATCACGGTCGAGATGTCGAACCCGCCTGTTCGCGGTGGTACGTCGGAGCGTGGACGCGGCCGGGCCGGGCGCCGTGGTGCGCGTGGCGGGAGCACCGGAGGCAAGGAAGGTGGCAAGGTTGAGGGTGGAGAGGGACCCAAGGCGGAGGCGCCTGCGCAGAAGAGCGAGTGAGGGAAGGGTAGGTAGACGGCAAGTGACCCAAGTGTGACGCATTCTCTGCATTGTCCATAGTATATTTTTTACCGTCTCGACCACCTCTGGGCCAACTCGTGCCATACAGTAGATGTACACAGAGTATCGCGTATGTGCTGGTGGCGGGCGATGTTGACTGAAGATTTGGAGCAGTCGGTGCTGCGTGCTGCTGCGGAGCGGAGTAGAACATGGGCTGAAGGTCTACTGTTCCTGCTGCTTGTACCCAGGGGAGAGTGTGAGTCGGGTGAGAGTAGCTACCTCTCAGGGGCGTCAGTGCCTCTGCGGCATAGTCGCGCATCATGCACCCTCGTTCATCTCTGGTGCGTGTACGCGGACAACCAACATTTCATGCAACCGGACACAACCGCATCGTTAAACCCCACCATTTCCTCACGTTCTCCTGTTGTTTGAACCCCATCCGTTCTGCCAATCATTAAGTACGCTTGCGGAAGACATACACGTCGGTGGTGTAGTTGTACTTGAACGTCCCGGCCTGGACATGAGCATATGACTCCCTCCGAGTCGGCAAAATACTCACATCCTTGTCGATCCACTCCTTGTCTGGGGCGTCGCGGATCACGCTGCGGAGCTTCTGTTCGAACTGGACGCGCTTTTCGCCGTTGAGATTTGCCTGTGTGTGAGCGAAACCCGACGGGGAAATAGCAGAGGCTTGGCGAATCGAGGTGGAGCATGTGGACGGGGGGTACGGAGCATGTGGACACTGGCACGACGCGGCACGTGCGGCGGGCCCGCGCGTCAAGAGTCAGACTCTCGCCCAACTCACCTCTGTGAGGTAGCTCTTCGAGAAGAGACGGTCCACGAGGCTGTCCTCTGTCATCTGCATGTTCCAGGCAACGTGCTCCTCCTCGGCCGGTTCAAAGAGCTCCTTGTACGCCTTTGTCTCGAGCATCTTCTTCCATCCCATGCGGTAGTACTGGGGCGAGCCGAGGTCCATGGGCTGGAACGTGTCGCGGAGTGTCTGCTGCCATGCGGGCTCGCTGCCCTCGAGGTTCCAGATGAGCACGAGCGCGCCGCCTGGTTTCAGGTAGGCGGCGATTTCGCGCAGCGCCCCTTCATAGTCGGGACACCAGTGCCAGGCCTGCGCGATAATCGCCGCGTCGGCGGTTCCCTTGGCCACGCCCGCACGCGACAGGTCGTCAAACCCGCCGTCGACAGAGCGCGTGTCCACCCCTTCTGTTGCCGAGGCCGGAAGACGCGCAACGCCCCGATCCCACGCGGCGCGCATCCCCGCGCTCGGCTCGACGCCGATGAGAGACCGGATCGAGAATGAAGGGTACCCCGCAGGAGGGGCAAGGACGAGCCGCGAGAAGATGCCAGTTCCAGAGCCAGGCTCGAGGATCGTCAGGTCCCGCCCAGGCAGCGACTTGTGGATGTACTCGAGCGCCGGGGCAGGGTACGACGGGCGCGCGCGGTCGTACTGTGTGTCAGTGGTGCGGGCGTGTGGGGAATGGATGCGATGACGAGCGTGCTGCCCGACAACACACGGGCATGGGGCGGGGCACACACCACACAACACTTTCCACACACCAGCACCCACGGCAGTGCTGGTGCACACTCACGAGATCATTCGTGCCCTCGGCAAACCCCGAGGCCGCGACCTTGTGTACATTCGACGTCATCTTGGCAGAAGCAGAGAGCGCACGCAGCGACCGTTGCATGGGTCGCGGGTGGTTTAATACGGAAGAATGGGCGTGTCAAGTCGCGAAGCTTGGGCCTTATATGTCGTCGAGCGCAAGCTCGAGTTTACACCAAACGTACGAGACGAGGCACCTCCACCTTAACCAACCCCGCAGGCCCCGCAGCAGCATCCGCAGCAGCAGCAGCAGCAGTAGCACCATCGGCGCCGCCGGCCGAGTCGCCGAAGTTGTGCCAGGTGCGTCATTCGGACAAGGCCGATGCGAGGTACACAAATGGATGTCACCGAACAATGCCTCGTTGGACCGATATAGCCCTGTGCCAAGGACGGCGACTTTTTGCAAAGCAGAAATCTTCTTGCCAAGCCATACATGGTGGTTGACGCGACCAGGCAACATGGTGAGTGTGGTCGAGTCACCTGGGGTTCATATCGGCCATGTCGACCGATACGCGCCTCGCCGCGTCGACTCGTATCGTATAATAACGTTTATTTTACGCGTGGGTCACGTGAGAGTCGCGACTCGAGCCACCTGCATGTGCGTCCTGACCGACACGCTGTTGCCGAGAGAAACGACTGGTGGATATGGCGGACCTCCACGAGTCGCTGCAATGGAACGCGCGGGGTTGGTGCGCACGATGATCACTTGCACTGAGCACATGGAGAACAATCCCGCAGAGGAGTGTGCAGGACCGTTGACAAATGGGGATTTTGCGTTGAGCGTACTGTCATCGTCCTCGTCGAGTCTCTCCTTGATACCTGCGCTCCAGAAGTTGGGTGCGCCGTGGAGGTGGGAGCTGGAGATTAAAAGGTCTACCCATGAGGTGAAAGCACCAATTGGAGGGGGCTGGGTAGGATGGACAACACGGCCCACACAAAAGAACCTCAATCTTCCGCAAATCTGTCGGGGAGACAAGAGTGATCCCTCTGCACCCATCGCGGCTGAGTAGTGTTCCTACTCCCCAGTCAAATACTGTACCTGGAGTATGAATTAATGAGTCTCGTCGGGGAGGGGGGTGGACATTAAACGATTCCGCCGCACAGCGACGATGTCGAATGATCAACCCCCACTAAGCAGTGTGGCACTGGCACGAGGTCCAAGGCGCCTTCTCGTTTCTGCTTGTGGTTTCCCACTTGGCCCAGTTCCTCTGCCAGTGCTTATCAGTGTTCAAGGCAGGGATAAATCGACTAGTTCATTGCTACCTGCCCACGTTCATGGAAATTACCAGTGGCCTTACCAGTGGCTGGGAGGGGGGCTCTATCATTTCTAAGCGACACCCTGTGAGGCCATACGTCTCCCCATGTTGCAATAACACCATGAAGCCGTGCTATCCACATACCCAACACTTATCCCCAGATACCGTCGTAGAGTCACCTCGACGGTTTTGCTTTGAGAGAATTTGAAGTGCGGCTGCGAATCGGAATGGCGTGGCCTCGCGCGTGGAATTATTGCAAGTCGATGGTGTAAGTTGACTGGAAGGTAGGTGACCAACAAGCCTTGGACCATTATCTGAAGAGGTTAGTAGAGACATCCGAGCGGCAGGCTGCCCGTCATCGTGCTGGCGTCGGCCAGGCTTCAACACATGCGCACATTGCCGGGTTGTCTATAACGTTTCTTCCTTCTTCTCCTTTTGCACTCGACTAGCAACCCGGTTCATGTCGACCATCTCTATTATTCGCACGAACGCCTCCTGCAAAATGTTAACGGCTGTCCCGACCGAGTTTTACATACCGTCGACAAGGCAACTCGGTGTAACAACACCCGCTATCAGTCGCGTTCCAGACATGTTGATGAGGCGAATCCACCGTGTCTGCCGGCTTGGTAGTGTTTAGTATACCTTCAGGACCTATTGGTAGTGCGGCTTCATGGGGTTGTTACATTGGGCAGGCTTTCTTCAAGAACCTGTCTACAGTTGAATCGGGAGACAGAGTGACCCCTCGTCGTGCTTTCAAGAGCGCAGGGACCCACGAAGAAATGATCTAGTTGCGCCCTGTCGGTCGCGAGTCCTATCACGGCCTCGGTCTCACGGCAACATCTTCAATGTCTCACGCGGTGACGACAGGTACCCCAGCCTCAACATCCGGCAGACCAGCCCGGCGGTGTCAGATTGATACCCATGACTAGGACATTCCCTCATCAGTACCGCCACGAGGCAATTATCTGCCTGAGCTTTCCTGCCAAGACTTGATCCATCGTGTTTGTAAAACAACAGTGCACGAGCCCCCAGCTCGAGTGATTGGGCAAGGCACGTTCTAGGCCCAAGAGGAGGCTTTTCCCCGCGCTCCCACACCCGTGACTCCGATTCCTGCCTTTCAGTCCGAGCTCGACGAAGTCTGGACCAGAGCTTTGTCTGTTCGGGACTCGGGATATCGGGGGGCGTCAGAAGCAGACTTCCTGGGCGGGTGCGTGCATGTCGGTGTCAGGGGGCGAGTTGGGGGGAGTGATGCGTGTCCTGCTCGACCTGTACGGCGGCCATGAGTCATGGTGGTTCGTCATGCGGCAGTTCTTTAGGTAGTCATGACCCATGTGAGAGAGGGTGACTATGAATACTTGATGGTGACGGGTGATACGTCGTGTTCACCCTGTTGGCTTGCCTTGGCATAACCCCCCACTCTCCTTTACTGTCACTGGACACCGCAACGTCACAAGTTCCGACTCAACTCCAGGCCACAGGTTGTCAGTCGGTTATGCCTGGTGCCCACGCCTCCAATTGACATGGCAAAGTTGCTCGAGCGGAGAACGCACAGGCGAGGGTTCATTCTCCTCGCACATGACCTGGCTTGGCAGCATGTGCCTTGGTCGGGTGACATGTGTCTTGCATCGGATCTGGACGGAAAGAGTCTGGCCACGGGCATGGTCTGGCTCGAGATCCAGCGGTCATTGACTGACACCAAGCGGCCCGGGTGGCTCCGCAGGCGCTCTGTGCGGTAGCTCAACCGTCGCCGGCGGGATCATTGGGAGCCTGTGGACTGGCTGCCAAGTCTGGACCCTGTGGGTAGTATCCCGTCATCTCCAGTCCGCAGGTTGATGTTTTGGTGGATAGCTTCCACCGTGGTGGCCGACAACGTCGGTGCTCCATGCTATGATGTAGCAGGAAGAGAATCCCATACCCCCCCCCCCCCCTTGGCGACGTGACTCTGGCGAGCACACTGGCCATCAGAAATCTGGGCGGTTAGTGTCCCGAGGGCAGCCAAATGCACTGTAACCTGGCGTGTCCACACCTTCCTGGGTCTGAGGTGTCATGTCTCCGTACTATCGGTGTATGCAGCACAGACACCGCGACGCGCCGCACCCCCATCTTTTGGGCGTTGTGGCATTGGCCATGGGCTCACACGGTGACGGCTCGTGTATGCCTTTGGTCTTGCGACAGAGCCCCGGACCGGAAGACGAGGCAGCATACACTTGGGCATGGCTCAATCCGTCAAAGATGGCAAAGTGCCAGGACTCGAACTCGAGCGTTAAAGATCTCAAAGTGCCAAGACTCACGCTCCGGGTCGCAGCTGCGCAGCTGGGGCACCCGCCAGCCAAAGGGAACGTGAGCGGTCCTGCGCACTCACGGATTAGGAAGGATCAGGGGCGTGACCGCCGTGGTGACGCAAGACTCCGCGGCAACGAACAGAATGGCGCTGAGCCACGGGCATGACTAGTATCGTATGACTCGTATCACTCACCGCCGCACCATGCACACCAGCACACCCGGTGTTGAGACATCAGCCACGGATGGTCCAACAGATCCAACAGATATGCAGCAACCCGGAACGATCGTAACACGTTCGGCCCGGCACCCCGTTACCAAGCCAAACTTGTGATCTCCCCTGCCCGGTAACGAACCGAGGATGTGAAGCATTCCTTCCGTCGCCAAGCGGCGATCGGCCTTGGCTCTGTAACACCCACCAGAAACGCTATACTTGTGCAGATCATCGCCTCGGCCGATGAAACACCCCGCGACGGGGGATCAAGTTTACGCCCAAAACTAAAAGCACAGCGAGCACAGCCTCGCGAACATGACACGCCAAGGATCTAACTTAATAAATCGCCTCACATGCATACCAATGACGACGACGACGGCCAAACCTTGCTCTCGTTTCAGTGTGCGTGGCGGTGCACGTTTCAGCGGGAGCAAATACCGTGGCGGTGGCGGTGGCGCGACGCGAGGGGGTCACTGAGGAGACGCGTTTTGCCTCACCAAGCGGTGCACGTAAGCCAGAACAGGCCAACGGCACCGTCAGCAGGCCCCTCGGCCGACTTGTCTGGCAGAGCATAATGCAGCGCCTCGAACTCTCACACAGGATACCCCTTGCTGTGCAAACTCATACACGGTGGTACTCTGTCAAACATAGGCGTTGCAGGTACGTACACCGAGGTTGCACCTGCCAGAAGTGGTTCCCTTGCTGAAGAGCAGAGCACTCGAAGTGATTCTACGCGTATGAGGGAGCCGGTTTCCGATACACACGTCCTACAGCCGCCCCTCGTATGGTGCCCGTACGGTGGTCATGTGCTACGCGTTTGCATGTTGCTCCTGTCATGGACGGGAGTGAGGATACGTACGTGGTCGAATTCCGCTGCGGGATACAAACACCGCGGAAGGATGCGGCCAGCGGCAAGCGGCCATTGTATTGGGTACAGTTTGGGCGATCGTGTTTGGATCTCTTGGCATTGGCGTGTTTGTTTTCTTTGCATGGGTGATCCCCACGACTACTGGAGCGGATGCTTGACGCTGTTACGCGCATAACACCTTGTTTTGTTGCACCATTCGTGACTTGTGGCCTATAGCATTGCGATGTACCTACAGGTACGAGCCCATGGCTCGTATTCCGCACCAGGAAGCGACGAGGCCAGCGCGGAGAGGACATTGGATGGGACGAGGACGAGGGTGGATCGGGCATGGTCTTGGCGTCCCATCATAAGGTTGGCTTGGATCTGGCAATTGTTGCGCCAGAATTAGCCACCCAAAGCCCCCCAAGCCACACTACCACCCTCCCCTATTCTATCCTTGACACGATCCAACCTGCAACCACGCCCGGCCGACGTGACAGTTACGATGGATGGATGGGATGATGGACGGCACGGAACGGCACGAGGGGCGTAATGTCCATGTTTGTACAACCCTGGTCCCAAAACCGCTGGATACCAGCTGGCTCCTTTCTGCGTCCCTGGGGCATGCCGCATGCCGCAACCGGGGCCTGTCCCGTTAGGCTGCACGCGTTCACCATAGCCCGCTCTCTCTACTCTATGCGCTCACCGTGCGTGCTCCCATCTCGTCCTCCTCTCCTTTGCTCTTCACCACCCGTGTCCGCTTTGGACGTGTGTGCGCGTGCGTCACCAGAGGTCACTCTCACTCACTCCAAGTCACCCGCGTGCCCGCCCTTCCACGTCGTTCGGGGATCTGACTCGTCGGTGGTTTCTCTCCGAACAAAGCAATCCACGGCCACGGCCACGGCACGGCATGGCACAAACTCTGAAAAGACCATCCGGGTCCTGAAACAATTACCCTGAACTGTACTCGCACCGCCCAAGCACAGCCGTGCCGCGTCGACTGACTGACTCTTCCCTTTTGAGTTGAACATATCCCGGACCGCGGACACACACCAATGCAGACATCGAGCACCTAGCAGCTCTACAGGACCCTGTACTACCCTTTGTTGCAGATTGCATGCAGGATTGGTGTTCCTGAGAGGGTTCATGCTCGCTTGCTCCGGGTCGGCCGCGGTACACAGGCGGTACCCGTTCCTGGCAGTGTGACGCGACGAGTAGCATGCCGTATTTCCAGCGCGTACAAGCATCCAAGCAAGCAGCGCCTCCTGTGCCAGCGGGAACACACATCGTCTGGTATGCAAGCCAACCTTGTACCAGTAGTACACCGCAATACGAGGGGTTGCATTGCCTCCCCCTTTGTCCTCGACTCCGACTCTCTCTTCATCGCCACCTCCTTCTCTACACTCGTTTGAAACCACCCACTCGCTCGTTGCCCCTCGGACTTGCATCGCCGCCTCCGTCCGTTTCGGTCCGAACAGCGAACAGCACAGGCAAACGCACGCAACGCACACTCGTTTGGACGCTCTTACCCTCCTTTGCACCCCTTTCTTTTGCCCGTCTGGCCGGTCTATACGCGTGACAGACACATACCTCGTCCTGCCCTTGCGCCCAAGCCCTCCCTCTCTTTCTCTCCGCCGGTTCACCTCGCACTTTGAACCAAAAGCCACCACACGGACGCTCATCCTCGAACGGTCGAGCACCGCCATCGCTCGGTCACCCTCCCTGCCCGTCGACGTTGACATCTTTAAGAACAGTAGGTCATCCCCTCACCTCCATCTCTTTCCCGTGTTTTCTCCACATCTTGTTTCTTCGTTCTCACACCTTTTCTTCGTTCAGCTCTTCAAGCTCGTCCGCTTGCTTCGACGAACCCCCGACCCGCCCAGTGGTGTCTATCACCTCCCCCCCGCCAGTCTGCCCAACATGCTCCTGTCACTCCTTTACCTCGCCACGGCAGCCTCGGCCATCCACAACCCCACCCGTCACTCTCGTCATCGCGATCTTGCGGCTCGGGCAGGGGCTGATGCCGCCAAGTCTTCGTCGACTTCGGCTCTCATCGACCCCAATGCCACACCAGGCACGTTCAAGGTCGTCGGCGACTCGGGCGTCTCGGCACAGATGATGTTCCTCGGCTCCAAGAACACCGTCTACATTCTCGACAAGGCCGAAAACAACAGCCTTACCATCACCACCAACGGCGAGACCCACCCGGCATGGGCGACGAGCTACAACCTCCTCACCAACGAGGTGACGCCCATGGACGTTTGGTCCAACACGTTCTGTGCCGCTGGTCTCCCCATTGCCAACGGCTCTTGGGTCGTCTTTGGCGGCAACCAGCGTGTCACGTACAAGGGCATCGCCGTCAACGACACCAACAACAACCCCACCGGCGCCAACCCCTTCCTCAACACGGACGGTGGTGAGGCCATTCGTCTCCTCAACCCATGCGACGATGGCCAGTGCCAATGGGTGGAAAACACTCCGGATCTCAAGATGACTGTGAGTCGTCGAAGCCCTGATCCTACTCCTTTCCGTCCCGATGTCTAACACCCGCAGGGCAAGCGTTGGTACCCGACTATTGAGGGCCTCGCCGATGGATCCCTCATTGTCATCGGCGGCGACAAGAACGGCGGGTAAGTCGTGCACAATAACTCCTTTCAGCTTTGCTAACAATATCAAGCTATGTTGCTACAGCAGAGCAGAACAACCCGACCTACGAGTACTGGCCCCAGAAGGACTCTGGCGCCATCCACATGCAGTTCCTCGAAGACACGCTCCCGACCAACCTCTACCCGCTCACCTGGCTGCTTTCCAACGGCAAGCTGTTCATGCAGGCCGCCTACTCGACCATTCTCTACGACATGGACACCAAGCAGGAGACCAAGCTGCAGGACATGCCCTACGCCCAGCGTGTCTACCCTGCGTCGGCCGCGACTGCCATGCTCCCCCTGACCCCTGCCAACAACTACGCCATTGAGCTCTTGTTCTGCGGTGGCTCGGCTGCCAACTACACCAACACTTCGGACGGCGGTGCCAAGTACAACGTCACTGCAGTCCGTGCCGACGACAGCTGTGTCCGCATCAAGCCCGAGGACGCCAACCCCACGTACACCGACGACGACCGTCTCCCCGAGCCTCGCAGCATGGGTTCGTTCATCTACCTCCCCGACGGCACCATGTGGCTCGGCAACGGTGTCGGCATGGGCACTGCTGGCTACGGCGACGAAGGCTGGTCGTACGGCCAGTCGTACGGCCAGGAACCAGTGTTTATGCCTGTCGTCTACAACCCCAACGCCCCCGCCGGTTCGCGTTTCAACCGCGATGGCCTCTCGCCCAGCGAGCACGAGCGCATGTACCACTCGAGCGCCATCCTGCTTGCCGACGGCTCAATCATGGTCTCGGGTAGCAACCCCAATGCCGATGTCGTCCTCGACGTCTACCCGACCACGTCGTACGTTGTCGAAAAGTGGACTCCTGTCTGGTACAACAAGCCTCGCCCGGTTCCCAGCGGCTTCCCCAAGCAGCTCTCGTACGGCGGCGAGGCCTGGAACCTGACCTTTACCGACGCCAAGGCCGACCCCTCGACCATCAAGGTCGTCATTGTCCGCACGGGCTTTAGCACCCACGGCATCAACTTTGGCCAGCGCTACCTCGAGCTCGAGACGTCGTACTCGAAGAACAAGGAAACCGGCGAGATTACCGTCTTTGCCTCGCAGATGCCTCCCAACCCCAACCTCGTCACCCCGGGTCCCGCCATGATCTTCCTTGTCGTCGGCGGTGTCCCGTCTGAAGGCGAGATGATCCAGATTGGTTCCGGCAAGATTGAGAAGCAGCCCACCGCTGCCGCTGCTACTCTCCCCAAGCCCACGACCATCGTCCCCGCCCCCTCTTCGTCGTCGAAGTCGTCGACCTCCGCCCAGGCAACGACGTCGAACGGCGTGGACACGAACAACCTCGCGTCCAACGCGACCGGCTCGGGCTCAGCCGACAAGGCCGGCTCCACGTCGTCCGCCGACGCCCTCGTCAGCCCCGCACTGGCCGTGGTTCTGGCAATCATGTGCTCTGTTGCGTGGATGTAAATCTCTTCCCCCCCATCTTGGCCTCGGCATCACCCCTCCCGGCCACTCCCCGCCATCTCCGCCCCCTCTACCCCTTGGCTCCTTGGTTCGTCTCTCCCCGCATTTGTCATCTGCATACGGACAATAATCCGTTCACTTTCCACATTGTCTTCATGCATTGTTTACCACGTTCAACGAGAGTTGCACGAGAACGAGGGCGTATGTGGCAGCGTTACGGAAAGGGGGTCCGTCTCATCGGGCCAGCTCTAGGAGGTCCATCTCAAGCTTGGGCCAAACACAGCTGAGTTTTCTGTCCCGTCGTCGTCCTCTGGCAACACGGTGGTTTGTGTGTGTGTATCTTCCTCTGAGAGAATGTCCAGGTTGTCATTTCCGAACCAGGCTCTGCGGCATCGCAGGCTCATTATTGTGTGGGCCCGCCATCCAGATCGCTGCTAAACGCTAATACCAACGACGAGATCATGTTGGTCGTGTGGTACAAGCACTCGACCGTTTTGTTGTGAGGACGAGTACTCGTCCTTCGAGTCTGCTTCTTGAACCCACAGTGCTGTGGGGGTTTCTTCAACCGTGCAAGTTTGGCTCGACAACGCGTTCCGTCTGTTGAGTCTGTTGGGAAGCTTCAAACGCAGTGGTGTACCCAGTGTATGCAATCACTTTCCCTTCTGTGTCTGTTCGTCTGGGCCTTCTTCCTGTCCATGTTATTCTGGCACTATAATTCTCGCCGCCCTTTGCCCCTGCTTTTCTCGCCATGTTCCTCGGCCCTATTCCTGTCCACTGTTCGACGCACGGTTCTCGTGTGCCCTTCCCTTTATTCTGCCTGCTCTGCCTGCACTACTTATCTGAAAGGGAGGACTGGACCGTTGACCCGCACTGCTCCTTACCTGGACCTATGCACTGGCACCGGTCAGTCACATCTACGCGGTCACACCAGAGCCGCTCATGAGCACATTCCACATTGCTCATCACGTTTGATCTTCTGTCCCATCAGAATGATCGACGAGCCGAGCGGCCGGACTGTCAATCCCAGCAGACTTTGCCACCGAAGAGACGGGGAGGGAGAAGCTGAGTAGAGCCTGCGTGAGAATGTGTACACCAGCGCCTTTGGTTAAATGTCCTCAACCTCGTCGAGGCCCACGCCCGACATGGCTGCCATGAAGTCGTCAATGTTGCACTTGTCGGAAGGCTGCGCTGCGCTTCAATGCTGCAGTCCCGGAGGCCGGAGGATACCTTTGTCCTGTACCGCTGGCACGGGATCCACGTGCGACCATCCCCATCACGCAAGTGACTTGGATCCACAGCGACGTGCGACGCCTGCGCCTGCGACGCCTCATCACGAAACGTGACAATGCATGACAATGGGGCGCTGTTGCGCATATGGTACAAGCCTCGACAATCAACAATCGTATTCCAACAATACAAGTCGCGCAAGTCGTCCGCAGGTCCCGGCTGCATCCGGGAGCTGGCAGTTGGCGGGGCGACGCTGCGGCGGTCTTCCGCGGCTCCTTGTGTTCTCTGCACGCGCGGATCTCCTACACTGCGCTACGCTTCACTTCGCTGCGCTATGCGCGCGCGTGTGCAAGCGGCGTCGACGAGCGGAGGGGCCGAAGCGCGGGAGTGCTTGTCGCCTTTGCGCGGCGCTTGGCGCGCGGCGTCGTGTCTGTGCGTGGCGGCGGCATGTTTTCGCCGTTGCCGTTGCCGTCCTCGCCGTCGATATATGCGACGTTGTCCTCGTCGACGGGTGCGGTGCGTGACTCGGTGCTGTTCTCGAGGCTCCCATCGTTCTCGTCCTCGTCGCAGTAGATGACAAACCCAATGTCATGGATGCTGCGCTTGGGTGTGCCCGGTGCCGAGTTGAGGGGCGAGGGGCGGCGCGAGATGGGGGGCGACGGCGCGAGGCCTACGCCCGTGAAGGCCGCGTCTTGTGGGTCGGTATTGCTGTTGGTTGGGTTCTGGAGGGGGTGCGTGTGGTTGGTGTTGTGAGTGTGGTTGGGGATGTCTCGAGGTACCGAGCCGCTGCGGGGTTAGTACTCCATCACAGTTGTTTGTGTTGTCTCAGTCTCACCCCGGCGTAAACAAGCGGCGGACCGGACTGCGGCCGACGCCGAGGTCGTCCGTGTCAAGCACCGAGATGGACACGTTGGCCGCGGAAATGTGGCGCTTGGGCGTGCGGAGTGCGTGCGAGGTGGGCGTCGGCGGCCCGCGCTTGGACGGGCGCGACGGCGAGGGCGGACATGCATTCGGGAGGACGGGCGAGCTGCACATGTGCGCGAGGGGGCGGGCGCTTGGCGGGAGGAAGCGCGCGAGCGGGAGCTCGCCGAGGGGCACGCGCGTCATGGTGACCGCTGTGGGAGTAGGAGTGAAGACAAGGATAGGTGGTGAGGTAGTGAAGAGGTACAGTAGGTACAGGATAGTTGTGTTGAGTACGGATGCGGGAGGTGGGGTGGTGGGGTGGTGGGTGCAGGTGACGCGTGTTTGCAACAAGGTAAGGTCAAGCAAGGGATGAGGGACAAGGGACGCGAGCGGTGGATCAATTTTGATACCACGTGGAGAATCCCACGTCATTACGGTCCTCCTCTATCGGATAAGTTTGTGGTGGGGGTGGGGCATGGGGCAGTCCGAAGATTAGCTGATACAGTGACGCCATGCCAGCCATGCGAAAACGCCACCCACCCACCCTGGGTCGGATTCCGAGTTCTTTTGCCGCTCGGGTCTCGACGTGTTTCTGTTTCCAATTTCTAGACGACTCCACCACACCTTTGTCACCAACACCCCCCTCCTTCTTCACTTTACTCTCCCTCCTCACTCTCCTCCCCCTCATCCCCCTCATCCCCTCACTCCTCCCCCCACCGCACACACCTCCACAACATGCCAACGACCCACATCGACCTCGACTTCCCAGACGTCCCAGACGCCATGGAGGACCTGTCGGTGTTTGAGTGGCCCGAGTCTGGCCCGTCGGGGTCCTCGTCGTCGTCGTCGGGCGTGAGCGCGTTCACTGCAAAGGCGACGGCGGCCATGACGGGCGCGACGGTGACTAGTTTGTTGAGTGAGTGTAATAGGTTGGGCTTCGCGAGTTTAGGAGCGCGCTGGAGCATACATCCGAAGCCTACACGCGGCAACCAAACACGCGCGGCTGGCACCGAAAGGTGCCCAAGTCGACGACGGCCGACCCCGAGCCGAGCCCACTCAACCCCCCGTCGGTAACTGACACCCAGTGACACCCTTCGACGTGCTCAAGACGCGCCTGCAGACGGTCCAACCCGCCCTCCGGCCCGAATACATGCCCCCACCCGTCGAGTGCTGCCAAACCCCCCTCCTTGGAACGGCCGAAGGCTTCGTTGCTGGCCCCGGTGCGCCCGCACCACTAATGAGTGCCCGCGCCGCAGTGAGCGGGAGCGTCAACGTGACATGCGCGACCTCGACGCTCCCCGGCGCCCCGCTTGTCGCCACACGGACAGTACAAATGACCATCCCCGCGGCGCCCATCGGGTGCTACCACCCCTCAAAGTGGGCAGGCATCTGGGGCGAGGCCATGACCTACCAAGAGGCACTGGCGCGCGGCGTCCTCGGCCCAGGCGGCACGCTCACACTACCCACCACCCAGCATGTCGTGGTTGAAGATGCCGGGCCAGGGTTCTGGAGCGAAATCGCCGCTGTGCGCCGCGAGACGGGTATTCGGGGATTGTGGAAGGGTGTCGGGACGACTTTGTGAGTGTGTGTGGTGCGTGAGCTTGGTGTGCGTGGGTGGCAGTGTGGTATGCGCGCGTTTCTACGTGCGTGTTGCTTTTCCTGCGTTCGTTGTAACCAGTGCTGGTGTCCACATGTGCTCGCTTGTGTGAGCGAGACGGCGAGTGTACTCGTTTCTGAATGGTGATCGTGTTGCGCTATGGCGTCATGATCTTCGCGTCATCGACTTGTGTGGGCACGAGCGTGCTTGGTGTGCTCGTGAACGGATCTGTTCTGTGGCTGCTCGAGCTCCACCATGAACTGGGAGGGGTATTGAATGCCCCTCTGCCAGCGCCCCTCCCATACTCCTCTGCCATGCTCCTCTGCCATGGCTCTCCTCGACGAACCAACTCCAACACCCAACTCTTCGTGCCACTCTTTATGCCACACGCTGACGTCCAGGACAATGGCGATCCCCTCGTCGGCAATCTACATGCTCGGCTACGAATACTTGTTGGCAAAACTCACGCCCGTCTTTAGCGAACGTGGCCAGTCGGCGATCCTCACCCCTGCGCCGCTCGTTGCCGGCTCGCTCGCGCGCACGTTTAGCGCCACTGTCATTTCCCCCATTGAAATGTTCCGTACCAGGTTGCAGGCCCTGCCAATGCGTGAGTCGAAATGGGAGGAGAGTGGCAGTCGAGACGTTGAGGGAGAAGGAAGAGTGTGGAGGGAAGGCGGCGAGCGTGGGCGCAAGAGGACATAGAGAGGCTGGAGACGAGACGGTGTCGGTGGGAGTGTGCGGACGCGACGTACCGGATCAGAGGTGCGGGCGAGTTATGGTGCAGGGAGAGACAGGGGGAGCGTGTCCGCAAGCCAGACGACACGAGTAGTTTCGCTAACATGCAGCCGGCCGCGACGCACCAACCTACGCATCAACAGCAAAAGAAATGACCCAACTCGTCCGCGACAAGGGCGTGACCGTCCTCTGGCGTGGGCTGGGGCCAACACTGTGGCGCGACGTGCCATTCTCTGGTGCGTAAACGTGTGTCCCCTCACCCCCAGACATCACACACCAACACGATTGCTAACGTGCAGGACTCTACTGGGCCGGCTTTGAGATTACAAAGGCGCGCCTCAACTCGGCATCGTCGCCGTTGCCACCCCTCTCCCCCGTCCTCACCTCGTTTGTTTCCGGCGCATTCAGCGGTACAATCTCGGCACTCGTCACCCAACCCTTTGACGTCCTCAAGACACGGCGCCAGGTGTTTACGCCGTCCAAGGGCTGCTCGCCAGAGGCCGCACGCCGGCCAAGCACCCTCGCGCTCCTGTTGCACATGGTGCGCAGCGAGGGCTGGGGCTCGCTCTTTGCCGGTGTTGTGCCGCGCTGCGCAAAGATTGCGCCCGCGTGCGGTCTCATGATTGCGTGCTATGAGGGCGTGGGGCGTTACCTCGGCAGCGGGAACGCAAGGATAGGCGAGGACGTGGACGAGGAGTAGGCATCGCAGAACATTTCGCAGTCATAACAGTCGGGCACTAGTGTACCCCAAGCACCACCAACACAGCATTCTAAATCTAGAGGTAACTAGACCTTCACTTAGACAACAACACATGCATCATACAACTCTTGTCATGATTCTAGCGCCCACTTGCGTCTATCGTCAAGTTTCCCCCGTCGCGGTCGCCAATGACGCCGACGACGACTGAAATGTCGTCGCGTTTGCCACCGACAAAGTCGATGCCTTCTTCGATTGCGCGCATCATGAATGGCGTCGTCGCCGTCGTCTGCTCGGACACGGCGCGAGCGTGGTTGCACAGCGCCTCTGATACGAGCTGGGGCGAAAAGGGTGGGAGCGACGATGGCTCCGAGGGCGGCGCAAACTCGGAGAGGATTTCGAGAATATCCTCGTCAAACTGGAGTGTGTGAGCGGTGGCGCCTCACCGAGAAGCTCATCCTAACTCACCAAGTTGTCCATCAGGCCGTCACTGCCCACAATGACCACGTCTTCCTTTTCGACCCCGATGTCGTACCGCTTTGCGTCCTTCATCGGCTCGTCGCGCGAGTGGGTGCCGAGCTGGAGGGGAAAGTTGAACGCGTGCTGCATCTCGGATGTGCGGAAGACGACCTCGCCGCGGCGGATGAGCAATAAACTGCAGTCGCCGAGGTTGGCAATGAGCAGTGTCGAGTGGTGCAGCAGTGCCAACAAGCATGTCGACGACCCGTAAATGCCCTGGATGTTAGTAATCGGGCGGGCAAACGGGCAAAAGAAGCTCTGGTGTTACTCACCTCTGCAGCGGCACATGCGAGGCACTTTTCGTAGCCCTTTTGCATAATCTCGACGGGGTCGAGGGGCCGTCGGTGCTTGCGGTCTGGCTTCTTGTCCTCGCCGCGCTTCCATGCGCGGGCCGCCCAGCCCGACCCATCCTCGTCAAACGTCATGTAGTCGTCTGCGCCGGCCCACCAGCGCCCCACTTCCTCTTCGCAGTAGTGGGTGAGGAGGTGTGCCCAGCGGCCTGCGTTTGCGGGGCCCTTGCCCGAGCGCGACCAGCCACCCACACCGTCCGCGACACACATGCTGTCCACGCGGGCAAAGTATGCGTCCTCGCCGACGCCCGTCGAGTGGAGTGTCTTTGGCGGGGTCACGTCGGGCAATGGAAACGAGCGCGGGCGGGGCGGAGGGGGTTCTCCGCGGTCGCGGCGGCGGGGTGGGACACCAAGCTTTTCCTTGGCGTACCCGCTCGCGCCGAGGTGGAAGATGAGGTTGGACGAGTAGAGGTTGAGATTGTTTGGGTCGGGCAGCGTCGTTGACGGGTGAATGTCGACGGTGTCGTGCCGGATCCCAAGGTGCGTGAGGGGCGGAGTGGGTGAGGAGCTCGACGATGAGCCATTGTTGAGCTGCGGCGACGGCGACAGGACCGTGTGCGCCTGCGAGGGCCGCGGGTGCTGCGCCGTGTGTGGTGGCGAGGGCACGCGCGGGACCAGCGTCGTCACTGGCGGTGGAGGCGGCGGCGGTGGCGGCGGCAATCCAAACTCGTGGAACGGCACACGCACGCGGTCAAACAAGAGCGACGTCGGGAGGTATTGCGGTATCGAGTAAGTCGTCGGCTCGCCCACGACCACTCGGTCCACAGACGCTGCTGCTCGCAGTGGTGAAGAGAGCGTGACGTAAGATCGACGGCCGAGGTCGCCGTGGCCGTGGCCTACTGGGGGCGGGTCCCAGAGAGGCAAGAGGGCGACATGCGACGATGAGTGGGACGAGGTCGACGGCCATGGCGCCGCGCGCGTGTGGTGGTGGTGTGCTGATCCATACAGGCTCGACGCTGGCCGACCGGCCGGGTTGGAGACAATGGGGGCAAGCGCAATGGGGTGGTGAATAACAGTCGACGGCGTCGCAGAGTGCGTGAGCGTCCGGGCAAGGCCTTTGCCAAGGCCCGGCTTGGGCTTGGACACCATGGGCCGGTGGCGAGGCCGTGCGGCGAGTGCGAGCGGCGAGGAGACGACAATCGACCACGACTAGTTGTTGTTTGAGGCGTGCACAGGTGTGGACGGGCGATGAGGGGTGGGTGGGTGGGATGTATGATGGTGATGATCTAACGAGATGCGGGGGTGAGGTGAATTGCTTGGATGATGAGAGGTCGAGGGTCTGTAGTGCGGTCACAAACTGATGCCGCCAGTAGTCACCAGGCGGCGGTCCTGGGTCCTGTCCATGCGACCGACAATAACGCAGAGCAGAGCAGCACCACGGTGGCCGCAGGCGGCACTGCAGGCAAGGCAGCGCACAATGGGTGGGGCGGGCGGAGCGGCGGAGCGGCGGAGGCGGCGGTGGTGGGTTTGTCGGTAGTGTACCTGGGAGGAGGGGAGGGGAGGTAGTGGGCGGTAAGCCAGAGGGACGAGAGGACGAGAGGTTGGAGAGGGAGGAATTGGCGAAAGGGTAGTGCGGCAATGGCAATCATGGCAAAGGGCGGCCATGGTGCGGGGCAGAAAAAGACCAACAGGCAACAGGTCGCAGGGTGGGTGGCGGGACGAGACTAAAGTGGGGGATTGATTAATTGATTGCATAGGTGCATGCATGGGTTTGTCACTCGCACGGTTCCTCGGCATGCATGGTTGGTTCCTGTCTGGGGCCCAACGGCATTAACGGGCGGCACAAGCCACCCTCTCTGGTGATCTGGTACCTCACCGTACGCACAGACACAGACAAACCCCCATGAAATGCATGCATCCCGACTCGACAACCAACCTAGAGCCGTATATCGTCCCCACAGTACTTGGCATTTAAGCACCACCGACCTTGACTCGTGCGCCCTCCAGCCCTGCGTGTTTGTGAGATTGTGTCCATCGCGTTCCCATCTCCCTGTACTCACAGCGTTGGTAAAGAAGCTCTGCCAGGGGGCTTCTGGTTCCCACAAAGTCACTCTCGCCTGTCGATGGCTCTTCTGTAGCTGGAGCAGTCTCACCCGCCTTGTCACTCCTAACAGTCAGCTGACGCTGATCAAAGTCTCTACACTTACGCTTGGATCCGCTCGACCACCATGTTCATGAGGCTCTGTACCAGTTCAGGCGAGTCGCGGCCGAGGTCGTTGAAGCCCATCTGGATCATATTGAGAGCGCTCATTGCGCGTGCATCAACCCCTCCCAGCTGAGACATCAGCGTCAACTGCAGACTTTGACCCACGTTTTGGAATACGGGATTGAGCACAGTGTCAACGAGCGAGCGGCCGGCCTGAGCAGCCGCGCTGTCCTCCTTCGCGTCGGGTTGGGCCTTTTTGACCGGTCGCATCGTCGGTGTTCTTCCGTAAGCCCCTATGGGTGTTGACGATACTCACCTGCTCTCCGAGATCGGGACAGTGTTGCGTGGTTCACCGCGTGCCGGTTTGAGAGTCGACTGGGCGCGAGAAGAGGAAGACGACACCTGGACATCAGCAGCGGCCCCGTACGCCACCATACTACCCACCTTCCTTTCCTCTGCAGTGGGCTCGTCTTCCAACGAGAACGCATCGAGGTCAAGTTGAATCGGAGCTCCCTTGATGGTTCCACGGATCGTCTCGTCAAAGTCCCACTCTGCGCGGACGGTCCCTCCACTACCGACGACGGTTCCAGGATACAGCGTCGCCTTGGAAGCGGCACCATCCTTTGCTTTGAACTCTTGGTATCGCCGAACCAGGCCAGCGAGCTCGGAAGTTGGCCCTGCCGAGCGGACAAAGGGGTGTTGCAGCAGTTGCTTTGCAGTCGCACGCTAAAGTCAGAGGGTGGGGAGCATGTCAAAGACTCACGTTCCGGGGGTCCTTTTGCAAACACGCCTCCACAAACCCACTAAACTCCTTGCTCCACTCTGCGCCTTGGAGTCGGGGTGCGTCGTTTTTGGGAATGAGGAACAAGACTTTCATGGGGTGATTCTCCGCCAGCGGTGGCTCGCCCTTTGCCATTTCGATTGCAGTGATGCCCAGCGACCAGATGTCGGCACGAGCGTCGTAGCCTGCTTGACGGATCACTTCGGGAGCCATCCAGAACGGTGTGCCCACAAAAGTATGGCGCCTCGACTTGTGCGAAGATAACTGCGCGGCGACACCAAAGTCGGCTGGAGGTTAGCTCGAGTGCGCCAACGCTGTGTGCTCGTACCAAGTTTGACAGCACCGCCGTCAGAAAGCAGAACATTCGCTGCCTTGATATCCCTGTGAATCTTGCCCTCCAAGTGCAGGTACTCGAGGCCAACGAGCAGTTCTCGACAAACGATGGCAATCTGCCGCTCGTTGAAGGTGCCTGGTTTGAGCTGTGATGGAGTCAGCAGAGAGACACTGGGCGGAGAGCAGCAGTACAACCCACAAGGTCAAGACAGCTTCCGCCTGCCAGGTACTCCATGACAATCCACAGCCGGTACCCCTTGACAAAGCTCCCATAGTAGCGGGTCACTTGCTCTGAGGAGCAAGTGGACAGGTGTGAGATCTCGGCTTGGATCTCCGTGATATCGTCCTCGGTTGACTCGAGGTCTGATAAGGTCAGCCATCAAAGTTGTGATACAGTTGTGATTCAACGCACCAATCATCTTGATAGCGACCACCTCCTGCGTGACATTGTGTACACTGGGGAGTCAGCAGTGTTGGCCGAGTATGGACGCACGCTTTCCACACTGTCCCAAAGCTTCCAGTGCCCAGCTTCTCTAGGAGTGTGTATGCCGACGACTGATCGCTCGATGAGGTCATTGTATGCGACTGTATGGCAGGTTGCGGAAAGGCAGTCGTTAAGAGTAAGGCAGACGTGTATGAGGCTGGAGGACGAGGAGAGTGCGAGCTGGACGCGACTGATTGTTGTTTGTTGTTTTTGCCCAGACTGTGCGTGTCATGTCCATCCAAGCCACCTTGCCACCCGGCATCAAATTTGGTTCCGTCGCCTCCACCTCCATATGGCGCAAGTCAAACGTGCTCATGTCCGGCGCGGTTACACACCCCCGTGCATGTGCATGGGGCCGACCTGTCTTGTTGCCAGCATTACTACTCCTAACAGACATCTGCATTCTCCATCATCTCTTGCTGCAACCGCGTGCCATGAGGGCCTACATCTACGACGACATTCCGTACGCGCACTTTATAGTTGATTCCCGCTGACCCCGCAGGGGCGACCAGCGCCTCGCCCACGACTCTGGCGACGATGTCTCGGTCAGCCAGCTCGAGGCGCTCGGTGTGACGTACTACAACATTCCCATTGATGCCGCGGGACAATGGAAGGACAAGATTGACGCGTTTGCCCAGGAGCGCGGGTACAAGAACGTGTGTATTGGGTGTTGTGGTCACACTTGATGTTCTGGCGGAGCTGTTAGTAAGCTGACGCGGCACAGCGCGACCAGATTAATGTGACACCTGCGGGCCTAGGCGAGGCGTACGAGTCCAAGATCAAGCAGTTCTTCGACGAGTGAGCGTGCCCAGTGGGGCTCATGCTGACAACAGGCACCTCCACGAGGACGAGGAGATCCGCTATGTTCTCGGTGGCTCTGGCTTCTTCGACGTCCGCGGTAGGTCATCCTCGCTGTCTGAAATGCTGTGCAAAGCTCACAAACAGACGGCCAGGACAAGAGGTGGATCCGCATCTCCGTCGTAGAGGGAGACCTCATCATCGTCCCTGCTGGGTAAGCTACTGCCGA
Organism: Pascua sp. PH4015B; assembly: GCA_025502685.1. NCBI lineage: Eukaryota > Fungi > Basidiomycota > Tremellomycetes > Trichosporonales > Trichosporonaceae > Pascua > Pascua sp. PH4015B. The sequence continues at coordinate 33,562 of JAMFRD010000065.1, read as the reverse complement.
CTGTTTCCGTGCACGTGCGTGCGCTTACTCGTTAGCATCTACCACCGCTTCACTGTTGACGAGGGCAACACGATCACCGCCATGCGTCTGTTCCAGGACGAGCCAAAGTGGACACCCTACTCGCGCACCGAGCCTGGTACCGAGGAGCGTCTGGCGAGGAGGGAGTATCTGAGTACTATTGTCGCCGCATAGGCAACGTGTCTTGTGTTGTGGCGGGTTAGGGGGTTACGATGCGATGTGCTGTAGCATGGTACATTTGTGGCACGGCTGCAAGGTGACTGAGGGTTGCACTAACAACATGACATGCTTAGGGAATGAAGGAGAGAAACGATTTGCAGCTGGAGCCCTCTGAATCCTGGCGAGACTGGTTTGCACCCCAAAATCCAGATGGGTAATGAAACGAGGGAAGGCCGATTCGGGGTGACGGTTGCCAGCAGTAACAAAGGAAGGTCTCGACGAAGGAAGGTCGATTCCATTCTGTTTTCTGTTTTCAACATCTCCCACCATCACACTCATCTCCCACCATCACACTCATCTCCCACCATCACACAACTCCCACACACACTCAACCCCGTCCAGCGTCTCCTGGCGATCCACTTTCCCGCTGCACGACTCTGGCCGTGGTCATACCGCGAGTGCAGCGAACGCCCAACGCCGCGAGCTCATCGTTGCAAGTGGCGTCTCGTCTCCCCCCCCCACCGCCCAACCCGTCCCCACGCCACCCGCTCTCCTGGCGATCTAATTCCTCCTGCACGACTCCGGCTGTGGTCATACTGTGAGTGGCAACAAACGCCCAACGCCGCGAGCTCATCGTTGCAGGATGTCTTCAACGGGTGTGACTATGACGACCCCTTCCACTCCTGTCGGACGGTGGAGCGACTACCCGCCCGCCTTGAAGGAGTTCGTTGTTTCGCTGGAAGAGTGGGATGTCGAAAAAGTAAAGGAGAAGGCAACAGAGCTCAACTGCACCTTAACGTCAAAGGGTCGCGAGGCTGGTTACCAAAAGGTTTTATACCTGCACGAGCAGCGGAAGGCGAAGGCGAAGGCGGCGAAGAAGAAGGCAAAGTCTGATGACAAAGCGAAGGTGAAGGCGGCAAAGAAGGCGGCAAAGAAGGCGGCCAGGAAGGCGGCGAAGAAGACGGCGAAGAAGGCGGCGAAGGAGGCGGCGAAGAAGGCAGCGAAGAAGGCAGTGAAGAAGGCAGCGAAGAAGGCGAAGGCCGATTTCCTGGCGAAAGCGTCGACGTCGGTCGCGGAAGGCAGCCAGGTGGTTCTCCCGGTCACGACATCGACGACGGCGGCGGCAGCGACTCCGATCGAGGAAGATGCCAAGGTTTCGCGCTGGCATATTCAGCTCCGGCCCATCCCATACAACGACGGTTGTAAGTATCTCCTTGTTGATGGCGATACAGCGCAGCACTAACACCAAGCCGCCGCTATCGACACGGTACGTCGGCCGCGCGTTCATCTTGGCGGGGATAACTGGTATTTCATTCCCAAGATGGACGAGGGCGGGCCTGGTCTCTTTTGGCAGCCCTAATCCAACCCAAGAAGAAGAAGAAGAAGAAGTTGGAGGAGGTGAAGACGAAAGGGACCAAGAAGAACCGAGGTTTTGAGTGATTCACCGAAGTAGAACGACCGACAAGATAGTCTAGGTCGTCCAGTAGCTGTGATGTGAACTCTCGACTGCTCAATGTCAATTTGCACTTCGCAGCGGCCCACGGTCTTTCGTTGCTGCCGCGTGTACACCCCACTCTCGCGCCGAGGGTTGTACCGTGGAGCGACCGGCGCATAGGCACGGTGTCTTGTGTTGTGGGTCGTCGTTCTGCCATGCGATGGGGCGTAGCATGATACATCTGACATCTGCTGCACTAAGAGTGTTTGATCTCGCGTGGCGCGAAACTGTGGAGGTTTGACTTTGGATTGGGCAAACGGACACTTCCGTCTTCATTGCGGCAGTCGAATAACACCACTGTCTTACCCTCTTACAAGGCGAACCCCCTCCCCCCCCCTGCCCCCGACCAACGTTGGCTGCTTACAAGAGGAACAAGTCCTTGAATAACGAGGATACTTCCTCTCTGTCATTCGTTCGAATGCCTATTGAACATAGATATGTCGTTATATGAGTCGGCATTGGGGGGGGTGGATACTCCGATTCGAATTGATGCGGATGGCGCTTAGATGAAGATGGCCTAAGGCCCCAAGTATCCTGATGGTCGCTCTTCCACAGCGCATGCTTGGTTTACCCTGCTCCCTCTCTCACAACTCGTCCTGCGTACCATACACCAGGGGGCCAGAGACTGGCAGGTAGTCCTTACTTACACCCAAAAGCCACTGTTCAGTTACTTGTCCTGCTTCGAAGCGAACGTCAGTGAGCAGAGTAAGCAGGGCAAGTAACTGAACAGTGGCTTTTGGGTGTAAGTAAAGGCTACTGGCGAGTCTCTGGCACCCTGGTGTATCAAGCACGCCCATGTGGAGGCTAGAATGGGTACTTGCTGTAATCCGTAGCCAAGTTAACCAGGGTGCATGGCCTTCCGACGCCCGGTTGTTCAGTAGTTTGGAGTCGAGCTGTTGTGAGCCGTACACTCTCTTCAGCAGTCAACTAAGTGAGCAAATGATAGAAACACAGAGATCAAGCTCTGCTATGGGCAGCATTACTCTGTCCGCGTACGAGGAGAAGTGGGATCGGCGATACACTCACACCGCCCATGAAACGTCGATCTTCACCCTATTCCCCTGATTTCCCCACGTGGTTTGAGCTAGTGAGGACCCTGAATGTAGACTAAAACACGTGGGAGTCCCTGACTGCCACTACCACGTGGCACTCATTCGTCTTCCATAAAATGTCACTGCATAAGCACAATCCAGCTCCTCGCTACTCTGTACTACATGTTCTGATGTTCTACAACTTGCTGGGCTTCTTGAATTGATCTTCCGTGACACCTTTTCCCATCGCTGCCTATAAGGGCGCGTCAGCACGAGTTTAAACGGGCAAAATCGCTCTCAAACTGGACTCACGGTCGAAGAAACACCACCGGTAACGGTCATGAGCATCGCGTCGGCATAGTCGGCACCCGACCACTTCTGGTGGGTGAGGACGTCGCAGCCAATGTCGCCTTCGCGACGCTGGATGAGCTCGACGTAGGCCTTCATTCCCTCCTTGGCGAATGCCTCGGCGAAGAGGGCGTTGATGTAGGCGTTCGAGTGGAGACCGGCAAGGGTGATGAACTGGAACAGGAAGCCGAGCTTTCCGAGCTCCCAGACATACTCCTTCATCTCCTTGGGTCCGAGGCCAGCAGCGTCCCAGTTGAACGAGGGCGAGAGGTTGTACGCAAGCCACTGCTTGGGGTAGACGGCGTGGACACCGTCGGCAAACTCCTTGGCCTGGGCGTAGATGGGGCTCTTGGTCTCCATCCAGATGAGGTCGGCGTAGGGCGCAAAGGCAATGGCGCGGTTGATGGCGCACTGAGTTCCGCCGCGGTAGCGGAAGTAGCCCTCACGGGTGCGGGGGGCGTACCAGTCCCAGAAGGGTGCCGACTTGAGGCCGTTGGCCTGGGCAATCTTGAGGGCGTCGGCGTTGGAAGCGTGGGCGGCCTCCTTGATAAACTTGGAGGGGTCAACGCCCTGCTTCTTGAGAGCATCGGCGAGGACGTCGTTGTAGAGCTGGAGGTTGGCGGCAGAGATCCAGTCGTCCTCAATCTGCTGGAGGGCGGCACCGTTCTTGCCGGCGGCCTCGGCCTTGGTCATGACGTCGACGAGCGAGCCAATCTTGGGGTTGGTCGAGCCGAGGATGAAGGCGTGGTCGCGCGAGTCAATGTTGGAGGTGATGAGGGTAGCAGCCTCCGAGTCGGTACGGGCGACGGCAATGTTGGTGGTGCCCATAATGTCGCACTGGAAGCGGATAGCGACGAGGCGGTTAATGTGCTCCTGGATGGGGACGAGCACCTTGCCGGCCATGTGGCCACACTTCTTGGTGCCGGGGGCCTGGTCCTCAATGTGGATACCGGCGGCGCCAGCCTCAACCATCATCTTCGTGAGCTTCATGACGGCGGTGAGACCACCGTGGCCAGTGTCACCGTCGGCAACAATGGGGCGGAGGTAGTCGACGTAGTCGCCCGGGTTCTCGCCCTTGGCAAGAGCGGCGCTGCGGGTGAAGCGCTGCTTGCGGTCGTGGTAGAGCTGGGCAGTGAAGAGCTGGGCAACCTTTTGGGGGACAGTGTTGGAGGGGTAGTCGGCAAGATCCGGGCCAGGCTCGAGCGACGACGAAGCCGTCGACGAGCACTGCCATCCGGAAACGTAGACGGTCTCGAGGTGACGCGCCATTTGGGTGAGCTGCACAGGGTCGAGTCTGTGCTGGTTAGCGATCTTGTGCGAGGTGGCGTGTGAAACGCGCAAGGGCGCAAGGGCGCTGGGCCGGAACTCACGCGCCGTAGGTGAAAGTGCAGCCACCGCCCTCGCCACGCTCCTTGGACTCGAGGATCTTCCAGAGCTTCTTGGCCATGAGGTCCGAGGGGTACGAGATGGGGATGGTGCCGCGCTTGGAGACGACATCAGCCGCCGTGTACGGGCGGGTGGTCTTGGAGAAGCGAGGCTGCTGTAGAACGTGTTAGCAAGCGTTATCGATGGGAATGGGGGGTCCGATGGCGAGGACGCATGTGGTTGGGTGATGGCCGTGGCCGAGACACACGACCACTGCCTATGGGATTCGCACCTTCTGGAAAGCCTCGACGGCCTTAACCTCGTCCTGGAACGCCTTAATCTCAGCAGACATTGTGGTCGTGTTCGTTTTCGATGGGTCGGACAGTAGAGTAGGTGAGATGGGAAAGGGGGAGGGGTTGAGGTTGGGAGAGAGGCTACAGGCAGCGCAAGGTCGGGGTTTTTAAGTATGTGTTGGAGCTGGACGAGTCCAGGAGATTGTCGAGACGAGAACTGGCGGCGCAGCTGGCGACTAGCCGAAATGTCGACAAACGATCGCTGGGCCGCAAGGGTTCTCACTGTCGGTCGGTCGCACGCTCGGCTGCAAGGCGGACATCTGACCGGAGCACAGGAACAGGCGACGCCAGGGCAGGGCAACTTGCTGGCGAGACAACCACAACAACCCTTGGGTCTGATGCCTGGCACTGGGTAGAGTTTTGCCCTTGATGACTACGGTGGTAGAGTTTGTGTGGGCATTGATTGGCATTGTACCCGGGAACATGGACGAGTGGACACTGCCGAGTGCCCGAAGGTGCTGGCCGCAAGGGGCTGGCTGTGGAGCTGGAGCCTCGTAGTGGAGGCCAGCGCCGGCGGGACAATTGCCACCCGGACCTACCGGTCTACCGGGTGGGCGAGCAGAGAGAGAGAGAGACAGAGACACGGCCAGGCGTCATAGCCGGTTGTGCCCACGCGCAATGTAGCCGAACACAGACCCACTCGCCACTGGCCACTGGCCACTGGGCTCTGTTTTTTTTCTTTTCTCTAGCCAACAGGATTTGACCGACTATTTCCGCCGCGCTTTTCGGACAAACTGGTCACCGGTGAGGGTAAAGGGCTATCCCATGTCTACACCCATCTGTCATCTGTCATCCCACTGACTCGCACTTTTGATAATCGACTCTGTTCTGACCGTTTTACGCTTGTTCCAAGTCGACGCATGCGGCCCGATGACGATATCGCCTCTTGCGTCCCATGTACCCATGGCCGCCATGCCATTATTCCTTGACACTATCGATGCAACGCATGCAACGTGTGAAACCATGATCCCAAACTGCGTAGACTCATAGCCGTCGTCGTATACTGCTATTGCCGGGTGCATCGCGCAGAGAACCGGCAAAGTGCCACATGACAGAATTCTTGACGAAAACGGTATCCGTACTCGACGAGCGATCAAAAGGGTGCGACCGACTTGCGACAAGGCACTGCCTGCTGCCGCCGGCGTTCGCACTCCACCGATACACCGAGCAACTGACATGACTGCATGCAAATGACATGGAATGTGCACTCCCGCTCCAAGTCCTTCCAGTGGCTGCACTTGCTGACCTCGCTCGAGTGAGCATGCAGGGTGGTGGTGCCGAGAATGTCTCAACGCCACCAGCAACCATGGCCCACTACCCCAACATGCCCCGCGGGTCCTCTGCACTTCCCGAGTCTTGCATGCCGAGAGTCAGTGTTGCCCCTCTGCACCCCCTCGACCGTCCGAAGCCACCGACGTGATTGCCTGTGCGGAGTCCCGACCGCCTTCCGCCCACCCGCATCATGCGCCCATTTGGCTTGTCGACTCAAACCAGCCCCTTTGGGCCCTTTGCTCGCGCCCTTTGCAGCTGCACTCCACTTCCGTCACCGCAAGTCTCGTTGGCCGACAAAACTATCTAGGGCACCCTCCCATCCATCGCCTATCTCCTACGGCCTACGGGTCTTATCCTAGTCCGAACTTGTTATCGGATCTGTGCGGCCCACGGGCCCGAAGACCAACCCATCCACCTGCGCAGTACAAACTTATTGTCCGTCACCGCTATTTGTACTGCTGCCGTTACCAATGTCTGTCGTCGTAGCGCCCTGATCAGGTTGACGGCCATGCCCACGCGCGACTGCAGCGATCAACCGAGAGGCCGAGAGGCGAGAGGGAGGAATGCTAGCAACTCGACGTCTGATCGTGTACATTCTGCGTCCTTCACAACGATCGCCCTGTGCCATGCACCCAGAAAGGGCCCACGGAGCTTCGGCGCCCACGGTGAGCTCCGTGGCGTCGGGGGCACCGGGGCAATGGGGGCGCCGCATTATTGGAATGATGCAGAGTGCCATGTCTTGCACGTATGCATGCATGGCGCCTTGCAAGTCTATAATCACCCCGCCGTCTCTGTGCGCCCAGGCGTAGATGCTCCGTCCCGTGCCTTCGCACATGACTCGTTTGTTGCCCACTTGATCCGTCGCATCGGTGCCCGTTGCCCATTGCCCATTGCCCACTCCACTCCATCCGGCACATGCACGCTCGGTCACTCGGTTGATCGGCATCTTGTCAGTCATGCAGCATGCAGACAGCTTGCTCCAAGCGTGTGCATGTGACGTGCAACCTCGCACTAGATCTCAGTTCAGGCCCACCATACTGTATGTATCCAGCGTAGCATGCAGCGAGGTTTGCTTGCTTGCACTAGGTCTCAAGCCCACCCACCATGCACCATGACCACCCAGCCAAAAAGCCAAAGACCAACACCAAAAGGCGGGCAATAACAGATAGGCACAAACAAACAGGCACTTATAATGTCGCACGCCTTCTCAATACCAGTTAAAAGAGTCATTCACGTGACCTTCACACGTGGGGTCCCACATTTCCGTTCTGCGTCGTTTCTGTTCCAAAGTTTCATGACGACCAGCGTTGTTTGGGCTCACCCACATCAACATGGCCGAGCAAGAGCACGAGCTAGAGGACAAGAAGCGCGTGCGCCAAGACGACGACGAGGAGCGTCAGGCAAAGAAGCCCCGCGAGTCTGCGGATGAGGCGAGTGCCGCCCCACCTCTTACGAGCCTTGCAGCCGATGCCGTAGTCCCAGTTTCAAGGCTGGGTCTCAAGCCTGTCCCTCCCGAACTGCCTCCCTCGCTTGAACTGGTCAAGGGAGTCAAGACCGACTTGTCGTCCCGCGATGGCTTTGTTGGCGAGGCTGAGGTCGGCATCATTGGCTTCGTCGGTGACCCGGAGTTCGCTGGCGTCAACGGCGTCATTAAGCAACGGTATGTTACCACCTGCCGCTGCTTTGACGCTGTCCACTGACATGTGATAGGTTCACCGACTTTCTGGTCAACGAGATCTCCTGGGAGGGTGAAATTCTGCACCTGGTCAACATTGGCTTGCCCGATGAGCCGGACCAGGAAGCAGCGAACCCGGACAAAGCTGATGCTGCGACCTCGGCGCCAGAGGCTTCGAAGGTTGAAAGCAAGGATGACACGGCAGTGGCTGCGGCGAACGAGGCAGAGTCCGAGGCTCCACAGGATCCCGACCTCCCCGAGAGCCTTCGGTTCCCACCCCACGCAGACTGGCCATCCTCGGCGTCAGCAGCACTTCGTTCGCACTTCTCCGACGAAGCCATCATTGCGCTTCACAAGCTGCTGCTGGAAGGTAGAACCCCTCCGCCCAAGCAGGACGCCGGCTGGGGTACTCGCCAGGCTTCGCAGCCTTCAACAGAAGAAGAGTTGGCCTTCAATGCGAGCCCCATTCCTGAGCCGGCCCCTACCCAAGGTCGCCAGCGTGGACGCGGCCGCGGACGTGGTGGACGTGGTGGACGGGGAGGGCGTGGTGGCGCAGGAGAGCAATGGAGGCCAGCAGACACCCGCGAGGTTGTTTCGCAGGTAAGTCTAGAAATAGCTACTAAGAGATGTCTTTACACGGCGACACTCAAGCTCACCATCAACCAGGTCATTGCGGACAAGGATGCGCGAACTGCTGCCCATCGTGTTATCCGTGAGACCTTCAAGGGCCTTTGGGAAACCTCCGCCCGTGATTCTGCGGAAGGGCAGTGCCTTTCCATCAAATGGTCTTCTGGGAACCAACGCCGCCGGACTGAACAGAAGCGTACGTGCTGCTCCTGGATTGCTGGCTGATACCCATTTCAGCCAAACGGCCTCGTCTGCCCAACTACATTCACTTCACACTGCACAAGACCAACCGCGAGACGCAGGACTGCCTTGGCCACATTAGCCGCATGCTCGGCGTCAACCAGAAGGACCTCACTGTTTGCGGGACAAAGGACAAGCGTGCTATCACAGTGCAGCGCGTCTGCCTGAAACGGAACGGGCAGTCTTTGAGATCGGTTTGGCGGGCTGTCAACGGCGTCAAGTCGGGCCGGAGGACAGACGACGCAGCCGTTGAGGAGCGCGGCGAACGCGGCACCCGTATTGGCGACCTTGCTTACTCTTCGCAATTCCTCGAGCTCGGTCGGCTCAAGGGAAACCACTTTACCATTACCTTGAGGTATGTCGCCGTGTTGAGCGCACAGGCTCACTGTTCCAGGAATGTCCACGGTGCTAGCACGGAGGAGATTGACACGGCCATGTCGTCGATTCGTGACCGCGGATTCATCAACTTTTTCGGTATGTCACCTTTTGAAAGCGCACAGATGCTAACATGCAAGGGATGCAGCGGTTCGGGACATCCACTGTTCCCACCCACGTTATCGGTCTTCTTCTCCTGCAGGCAAAGTGGGGCGAAGCCATCGACAACCTCCTTTCGCTCCGAGAGGGAGAGCATCCTGATTGCACTCGCGCGAGGCTGGCGTGGTTGGACGATGGTGACTTCAAAAAGGCACTGGAGATTATGCCTCGACGCTCGGTTGCTGAGCGGTGCATTTGGGAGTACTGGAAGCGGGGCAACCGCTTTGAGGACAAGCTCGGCGCCATGAGCAGTGTAAGCATCAGGGAGTGTGGCAGCGTATCCTGACTTGACAGATTCCTCGGAACCTCCGCACCATGTATGTTCACGCCTACCAGAGCTACCTCTGGAACCTGGTTGTGTCTGAGCGCGTCAAGCTGTCACGGACCACGGCACTCGTGGGCGATCTGGTGTTTGCGGATGACCATGGTGACGATGGTAAGTCAGGGCATGACTTGAATGCTCAATAGCCATGCTGACCAACGGTAGACGACACCAAGGAGACAACGTCATCGCGTGAGGTCAAGCAACTCACCGACGCCGACGTGGCCAACTACACGATCGCAGATGTCGTGATGCCGCTGCCGGGCTGGAACGTCGAATATCCTGGCGGAGACATTGGCAAGCTCTATTTCGACATTCTGTCTGCCGACGGACTGGATCCTCACAAGATGCGCCGTGACCAGCGGTAAGTGCTGTTTCACATCTCGACCAAAGACAGCCCGCTGATTCCAATTTCAGCGAATACTCGCTTCCAGGAGGGTACCGCAAGGTTGTCCAAAAGCCCACCAATGTGTCGTGGGAGCACATTCGGTACACCGACCCCGAACTCCCGCTGGCCCAGTCTGACGAAGACCGTATCCTTGGTCTCAACCCGCCCATTTCCGATGACCCCGAGGGCAAGTTCCAAGCTCTCAAGATTTCGTGGTCATTGGGTACAGCGTCGTATGCGACCATGGCCCTGCGCGAAATCACGCGCCAGGAGACATCGGTCTGGCACCAAATTGGCCTCACCATGACGGGTGAGGACAGGGCGCACCGTGGGACCGCTGGGAATGACAACTGAGAGAGCGCTGTAGCAAAGTAGACTATGCATACATGTCCAGGGTTTGGTTGTCGTGTGGTGGCCATGGAGTGCCCGAGTCACGTGATGAAATTTCCACGTGGGGTGGCGACGCGTCTTGCAGGGAGGCTGATTTCATGGCGGCAGACGCGTCACGAGGCAAAAGCAATAGGAAAGGCTACCAAAGATTGGGTACAGGCTGCAGGCTGCACGTCGTTCCTGGCGCTGGGCGCTGGCGCGCTGGGCGCTGGCGCGCTGGGCGCTGGCGCGCTGGGCGCCTTGTGTGGAGGCGCGTCACAAACCCAAGTACAGTAAATCTCTCATTCCTCCTCCTCCTCTAGATCCCATTGTCATCTCTCAACCCGTCTTCCTGGTCGCCCCCCCGTCTCTTCCCCCATCCCCCATCCCCCATCTCGGTCACCATCCACCAGCATGGCTTCCCAATCGGGGGTCGAGAGATCCCCCCTTGGGTCCATCGCAACAAACTTAGTCCCCGCCACCGCGACCCCATCCAAACCACTCTATCCCATCTTCCTCCGCAAGCGATCCGCGTCGCGCGCCTCCTCTTCACCACAAAGTGCGAGACACGATACACGCAATGACAAGCCATCGCGTTTGGGTGCGAATGAAGGCGGCTCTGAGACCAACGCGCACCACAGCAAGCGCCTGCGTACCAGCCACTCGGATGACGCGCTCGCGCCATCCACATTCGACACGTCTTCCGCCAGCATTCCCGACTACTTCTCTCCGACTGTCCCCCACAGGACAATGGCGTTTGGCCACGACGTCAAGGCTCTTGCACCTGTTCAGCAGATAGTCTTAGATCGGCCAAAACCCAACTTTTGGAGGAGACAAAGAAAGCGTCTTGGACAACCTTCCTCACATTGTGCGTCGATACCCAACAGGCGCAACACTGACACTGCAGCCACTCGACCCATAGTCGACCCATTCCTTTCATCTCTCGTCACTCGCCACACTCTGGATCCATCATCACCACCATCAACCGTCATGTTGCCTTCCATCCGCGGTCACAACCGAGATTTCCACCCCGCGCTGGTCGTCGCGTACAATAGCCGGGCCAAGCTGTTGACCGCGAGCGAGGCGCGCCAGATGGGCGAACGACGCCTCCTCGCTGTGGGCGGAGAAGAAGGGACAGTCAGGATTGTCGATGTGGACCAAACAATCATGGAGGATCAAGCTCAGGCCGGAGGCAACTGGTGGCCGGTGCATCATAACGGGGTGTTCGACCTCAAGTGGGCCGATAACGACACTCGCTTGGTATGTACTGCTCCCGTCTACCCTACAGCCAGTCTGCTGACTAGTTTAGTTGTCTGCGTCCGCGGACCAGACTATCCGCCTGCACGACATGTCGACAGACTCCCCGCGCTTGCTCACAACTCTCACTGGCCACACTTCTACCATCAAGTCGATCACCTTTTTGGATCCTGGGCGATCGAGCAGCGACCACCCTTCCTCGATCATCGCGTCTGGCGGCCGTGATGGTAACATCAACATCTATGACCTCCGTTGTAAGGGCTCGAAGAACGCGTCGGACGACGACAGTGCACGCACGTCTCGTCGACGTTCAGCCCGTGTCGCCCTCGCGCGCTCTGCTTCGTCCACTGCGAGCGAGAGTATCCATCCAGTCATGACCCTGCGTCAGCCCCACAATGCCACATCCAGTCGGCGAGCGTCATCCGACCCCGTACGTGTCTCGGCGGTTCATGATCAATGGGCCCCCACTGACGTATTCTCAGCGCACTGTGTCACGTACTATCACCAGCCTGGTTGCGCTCCAGAGTATGCCTGGGATTCTTGCATCTGGAGGATCATATGACAGGTCAGTCTTTTTCACCACTCCCACCTTCGAGCCAACATGTTACTGATTAGCTTTAGTGTTGTCAAGCTCTGGGACGTTCGCTGCCCCGAGCCAACATCATCTCTGCGTCCAAAGGCAACGGCCTACGGCGTTCTCCCCGATCCAACCACAACTGGCGTTAATCCCTCCCGTCGCGCCCGGTCGCTCAACGCTCTGTGTGAGCAACCTTCAACTGGTGACCTCTTCGCGCTGTGCGGCGACTCTCAAATCCATGTCCTTCGTCCATCGGCTGCCAAGGACGCCAGCATTGATCCCTCAGACGCCATTCTTCCTCACAAGTTCTATCACCCCGACCTCTTGACCCGTTCCTTCTACATTCGCATGTCCATCTCGTCAGATGGCCGATACCTTGCATGCGGCTCTACCCACGCTGGAGTCATGCTGTGGGACACTACCCACGCCGCGACATCGTCGCGCATAAAGGCATCGCGCCTCCACGTTCCCAGCTCTGGGGACCATGTTCCCGAGGTCATTGCTGTTGACTTTGGCAAGGATATGGTGAGCGATCAGAGTTACCCATCATTCAGACTGAAACTGACAATCCAGCTTGCTGCATCGTCGGACGACTGTGTAACTCGACTGTGGCGCACGGATCAGCAAGTAGCGCGTAACCTGAAGGCGGGTGGTGAGACAGAGTGGAGTGGGCTGGTGATGGAGTGAGCTGTGCGTTGTGGGTGAGCGAGAGAAGGCTGCATGGAGGCCATATCGACATCCCATGTGCGGGAATTATTGACCAGTTCCGGTGGAACTTGGGTGGTCAAAAGACCGCTCTTGCAGCGCACGGGGCGGGGAGGCAAGGTGGAGGTGCCCTTGTTGGTGGTGGTTGTGAGTGGCCGTGTGCCTGGCTGGAACTGCATGAGAGAGAGTTGTAACCAATATTTTAAGCGATGCCATGGAGTGCTCGCGTACGCAAGTGTCGCATGGTGGGCAATACCAATCATCAAGAGGATATTGCCTGTCAGTTGCCCTCGCCCTCTGCGGCATTTGTCGCTCTGGGCTTGGCCATCTCGTTTACGACGTCGTTTATCCATAGTTTGCACACCCAGGGAAAACACGTCGGTTAATTTATCTGGTCAGCGTGGGTGATGCGTGTGGCCATGGCCGTGTCGGTCGGTAGCAGGCGCTGGCTGGCCTGGCTGGCCGCTGGCCGCTGGACCGCTGGAACCGCCGGGTGATGCCGCCCCGCCCACGTCCGCGGAGCACGCACGCAGATTGCGCCGCCGACACCGACCTTTATTTTTTTTCTCCTTTGTTTTTTTGTCGCCGCTGGCCGCTGGTGCCTGCATGGATACATGCGCTGGGGCCGTTGAACGCCGCTGCCACGCGCCGCCGCTTGCCGCCGTACCGCCCCCGCACCCCAGCCGCCATTCAGCCGTTAAACGCGTCCTTCGGCCCACCGGCCCGTTTGCATGCATGGCCCGTTTACATGCAATGCAACGCATGCATGCATGCATGCATCGCAGCGTGGCCGCTTGGCCGCTTGTGACATGCATGCATCTCGGCTCGGGTCCCTTTGGATATGAGCTTGTCCTGACTGTTTGCGGCGCGACTACTACTGTAGTGCTGCATCTGGTCGGCGGCGTCACCAGCGTCACCATTCTTCCATTATCCTGTTCATTTGTCCCTCGCCCCTTCACATCCATCTCCACCTCCATCATCTCCATCTCGCTCATTCAACGCCCAATCCCCGCCTCTCCTTTGCACTTGCCGCTCAGTGTTACCGCCGCATCACCGAAGCGCCACCGAGCTCCCCCCCCCCGCGATCTGCGCGTCGTCGACCTCCAGTACCGACCGCATTCCCAAAACCCTTGATACCGGATCCACTCCACCACCCACCACCAGGCTCGGTTACCGACCACGGCCCTCGTGCGCGTACTGTACCCTTTCGACAAGAGTGGTCTGAGAGCTAGCTACCACCCGTTCTTTATCAGAAGCTACACGTCGCCCTCACCACGCGCCTTTCCCCCTCCCCCTCGTCTTCATTGCCACGGAGCTCTTACGCCAAAGCAGCACCATCTACTCTGTCACCAATGTCTGCGCTCGCCATCCCCTCGCCCGCCAAGCGGTCATTGGGCCTCGCGTTGCCCGCGATGGGCACCCCGACATCAGCGACCAACTCGCCCAACACACCGGCACAAACTGCGCCTCCACCGGCTCGGCAAGCGGGCGCTTCTTCGTCCAACACACAGCCGCCATCACAAAGCCAAAACAATGGGCGGCCCAGCGGACGTGCCTCTGCCTCGCCTTCACCCGAACCAGAGGACGATGCAGATGCGGACGGCGACGAAGAAGACGAAGATGCAACCAAGAAGGCCAAGTCTTCCAAGAAGAAGAAGTCAGGAACGGCGCCTGTAGGTCTGAGCGGACCCGAAGCGTCGTCCAGCAAGCAACAAAGCGAGTACCGCTACTCGAACGAAATCGCACAAATGGTACGTCTTGTCGCATGCTACTAGTTCACTGGTGCTGACCACTGCCTACAGATGTTTGTGTTTGGTGAAGTCCAGGACCCGCTCCCCGAGACGGTTCGGCTGGTGGAGGACATTGTCCGGGGCCAAATCATCGAGATTGTGAGTTGGTGGCGATGACATGCGACGTCCATGCACTGCCCCGCACAGAACAAGATCTGACGCGTTGAACAGGTGACCCGTGCCAGATTGCTCACGCATCTGCGCTCATCTCGATACCTCTCTGCCGAGGATCTCATCTTCCTCATCCGCGACGATCGAGGAAAGGTCAACCGCCTGCGAACGTATCTCAGCTGGAAGGATGTCAGGAAGAAGGCAAAGGAGGATGAAGAAGGGGGTGACGTCGAGGTGGATGACGCCGGTGAGTTTTTAGCCTTTCTTGGTCGGCGTGTCCCCCCGGGGACTCCACACGACGCGACAGTCTCCACTCCACTCCGCACCCCACACTCCATGATCGAAGTGACGCTCACACCCTCACAGACAAGAATGTCATCAAGGGCCGCAAGCCGATTGTAAAGCTGTCGTGGGAGCTCCTCACGCCCTTTTCCGATTTCTTGAGGACCCTGCCCTCTCAGCAAAATCGTACCGAAGACGACGACGATGAAGACGAGGACGAACTCCAAGCGCACCAGGACAGCATGCAGCGCCTTCGGGTACGTCACTTCATAATTTACTCAGCACAGCCTCCCTAACACGACTGCAGGATGCCGACGAGATTACAAAGAAGATGACAAAGGACGAGTATGTCCACTACTCTGACTGCCGACAAGCGTCGTTTACGTATCGCAAAGGTGAGTGTTGGTGCATTCTATAATTGCCTCTACGCCTGCCTTGCTGTTCGTGGTAACTGATACGCCACAGCGCGTCGGTTCCGAGACTTTATCAACTTTGGTGCCTACCTGGATGTCAAGCCCAACGACGACATTGTCGACATCTTGGGCTTCCTCGCCTTTGAGATGGTCCGCTCGCTGTGCGTCACTGCTCTCGAAGTTCGGGAGCAGCTGCAACAATCTGCACCAGCTGCTCCAACCCAGAGGGGAGGCCCGACAACATCGCCTCTTAAGCGCAAGACGGCTGCAATTGAAGCGTCGCCAGCGAAGCGCATTCGAACAGACCTGGAGGAATCATCTGCCAACATTGGCTCTGCTGGGGAGAGCAGTACGACAACCGCCCCTCGCCGGTTCGGACAGCCCACGCCAAGCACACAACCGCGCTCCCTCTTTGCCCCTCCTCCGAGCGCGAGGCAGCCTCTGTTGCCAAGTCACGTCCTCGAGGCGTTTGCGCAGATCCAGCGTAACCAGACATCGAGTCGGATCAGTGGAATGCGCAACTGGCGCGGAGGACTGCCGCGCGGTCGCGTCGCTCTCGTCTAAGCTTTTGTAGCAGTCACGCTGCACATTAGAGTTTCTGTCGTACCGTTGTTGTATGCACATGCATGTGTCTCGTCTTGTATACAAGGGGGGGTTGTGGTTCCCGCCCGGATCAGTCCTCTTCCATGCCTTCCTCGAGCGCCGCCTTGGCCGCTGCCTCTGCCTCGTTGAGAAGATCGGTGGGCACATGAAGGTGCTTGCCGCCAGTCTCGGGGCCGACCCAGGTCATCTCGAGCTCAAAGTCCTTGTCCTTGTTGTCGTCGTGGACGAGGTAGATGCTTTGCCGTTAGCATCGCTGGGAACTTCGCAAAAACTCACATTCGCGCAACCTCCTTGACGGCCTCACGGCAAGTGATGACTGGCTCGCCGTCGGCCTCCTTTGCCACAATCTTCTCGAGCTCGGTCTTGGCAAGAGCCCTGCCCTTTCCAATGGCGCACGCGCGGTAGCCATAGTAGACGCCAGAGGGCTCGACGCAGAAGAGACGGGGTCCAGTCTTGTCGACACCACCGACCAGACTTGAGACACCAAAGGGACGGACCGAACCGTAGCACGTGTACGCCTGAACGTATCCCGACAGACGATCGGAGAGGATCTGTGTAAAGTGTCAGCATAAGGCGGAGGAATCCATGGGCCGCGTGTGAAGCCAACGCAAGCCCACAACACAACAAGGACGAACCTGAACAGTCGCGGGAGAGTTGTAGGTATCACGGAAGTTGTAGGCCTCGTCCCTCAGCCGGCTACCAATGTTCCTGCCGTCGGCGAGAAGACCGGCGGTCGCGAGGCCAACGTGTTCGTCCACAGACTGTATGCGGCGGTTGGCGCCCTTGACCAAGAGCTTGGAGTGGAGGAGACGTTCGACACCGAGGACAACACCGTCCGAGCAACGGATACCGACGGCAACGCTGGGGTGGGTTAGAAGCTGGGTGTGCGCAACGCAGCTGCACTAGTTGTTCGGTGCACTCACCCGGCAGCATCAACGGCCTTGCCTGCGTACTCGACCTGGAAGAGACGGCCGTCGGGAGAGTAGGTCGAGACCGAGAGGTCGTAACCGGTGCCGATTGACGACATTGTTGGTGTTGCTCAGCCGGCTGCAATTAGGGCTCGAGCTCAGCGGCGGGTGTGGGTGATCGGGTTGAGGGCTGAACGAAGAGGTGGCAAGTGTTCTACGCGGGGTCGGTGAGTGAGATGCAGGAGTTGAAGTGTGGTGTTGTGAGACGAGGGATGGTGAGGACGACGGTGACGATGTCATGGACCAGGACCACAACGAGCAAGCGCCAACAGCCAGCGGCCAGCGGTCAGCGGTGGAGGCGAGGCTCGAGGCTCGCGACGCGCGGCGTCACACACTCACACTCACTCACTCACCACGAACCGCCACACCCGTCACCAATGGCTAATGCCGTCATATTGCCGCATCAAGCCATGCATGCCACGTGGTATGCACCTCGTCCCTGACGTCTGCGCGTGGGTGCTGGGCATGCTGGGTTGGACCTGACGCCTGACCACTCGCAGCTCGAGCGATTCAGTCAATCCAATCCATCCACTCGAGCCTGCAGCAGCCCGCCTGGCCGCCCACCGCCCATCCCCTCCACCCCAACCCAACCCAACCCATCGCCGACAACTGTCACCGTCACCTCAACCTCCAAACGACTCCTCGTCTCCGCACTCCGCACTCCACACTCTCCCCTTCGTCCCCGCCATGGCTGTGAGTTCACTTCCAACGCTGGCCCACCATCTTGACTCGCATTGCCCCAAACGACTAGCTAACCCCTCAGCCTGTATTTGGTTACTCGGGTGGTGAGCATCCCCTCCTCGCCAACTCGCACAGCTCGCGCAACTCTGTCACCCCAACGCCGGCGGCATTTCGTATGGCGAGACACTAATATGTACCAGGCCGTACCCGTTGCTTCGTCTTCTGGCAGGAGTTTAGCAAGGTTTGTCTCCTTCATCACCCCCGGCCCGGTGTTCACGCTTCCGACTCGAGTTCCGAACGAGACTTCAGTCTCAAACTCCACGGGGACTGTTATCCCTCCTACGATCAACGCTCGCGCGAGCAAGGACGATCCTGCGTGGTGTGCAGCTAGCACAATGAGGTGGAGAAGCATGGGACAAAGGGAGCTGGTATGAAGATGACCAGCCAGGACGTGACAGAGTTGAAGCGGACAGGCAGCGGAGAGTTGAACAGGCGTATCCTCCTGGCTGGAACGTCATGACGCCATATGAGGGCGGCCGAGGGCCTGGCTACAGAATACCTCGGAGTAGAGAAGACGTCCTAAGGGATGCCAAAGAAGGCCGCGAGGGGGAGAAGGGGCGAGCAGGGATGCTACTAGGCCCCACACTATGGAGACGCTGTGGAGAACATTGGACCCAGGACTATCATTCTCAACCTTTGCCCCCTCAATGCTGACCTCTCAGTGCTACGCGAGCGCCGACACACCGAACGAGTGCTTGAACGCGAAGGAGGACTACCTCGAGTGCCTTCACCACACGAAGGAGGTCAGTGTCTGCGGACGGGACGACGCGACCGAGTTACTAGGACTGACGGTATACAGATTGCCCGCGCAAAGGAGATCAAGGCGCACTTTATCCAGTCGGCGTCTCGAGAGGGCGCCGACGCCCGGAAAGCCGCCGAGAAGGCTGCTACTGGCGTCATTGTCAACCTCGGCCTCGTCCAGTAGACGTGCACAGCATGCGAGCGTAGCCGGGTGCGAGTGCGCTGCGCATGGCACGCCGCGATAGACGTGAGGCGACCGCAGTGCATTGTATGAACGGATTGCAGCCACGATTAGGGTTGTGCCAACTGACGCATGCTGAAGTTGGCGCATGCTGATAGCGAGTGGTGCGGGATATTGGACGGCCATGCCATCGCGGCCGTCGACGGGGTGTCCCCTCCGCTTATCCCTTGACATTGTTGGGGGGGAGGAGGGAGGGGCGGGGAGAAAGGTGCCGCTGTGCCGCCGTCGATGCGACAGAGGCTAGTTTGACAAACTAAGGGGGGTTTCTGTTGACTTGTCACTGACCACTCGGAAATGCAGATTGCCCTTTGACACATTTGAGTCCTTGAGACAGATGGTACACACTCATTCCCCAGTTCTGTCAAGTCTCCCGTTGGTTTTCTTCGCAAGACGCGTTGATCGACCCAAGATCTGCCCATTGTCTTGGCGCAAAGGAACCAAATCGCGTGGTGGAGGTGTCGAGAGCACGGAGGAACAAGGAGGGATTGGGAGAAACATGAGTGGCGAGAAGGAGATCATGAGCCACCTGTGATGGTGACAGATGTCGCGTCTATCGGGCCCGACTCGTACTCACAACGATTGCACCCACCTCGCATGAGACTGACCTGTTGCAAGCCCTGCCGAGTACTCCCGCACGATGATTTTGTACTGCCCGTCCACCTTGTTGTAAAACTGCAGACATCGAGGGGATCTGTACAATCGTGTTGACGGAGCAAAGAATCATGATCCCGAATGATTCGCCTACCTGATACAACAGTTTGTCCGGAAACGCCGGAGCCCTCGGTCAGGGACTGCGGTGGCCCGAGTGGCACTGCCGCATATGCCACCAACGATGGGATAAAGTGCGGCGCAACGGCAGATCGACCTCGAGTGGGTGGTGTCTATAACGGGCCGTGCGTACCCTGGGTGCGACAAGGCGGTGCTCGCTGTTGGCCTTGGCAGCGACAAGCGGCGCCCGTTGGGTAGTGACTAGCCCCCGAGCGCCAAACGCCCCGAGTTCGCGACCAAAAACAAGCGACGGGCCACCTACTGCGACCACCTGCTGCGCTCCTATTCGACAAGCACAGCAACCGGCCGACAAAATTCGAGGCCTTCGCGCTGGGTCGGTCACTTGGGCAGTGCGAACGGATGTGGACCTGCCACCCATCTCTATCGGATAAGCAGGTTCCGGATGTACGGGGGCGGGAACGTTGACCTCGAAACCACGGACCGCAGCATGTGGGCTTCGCATCCTTCCTATGGCGACGCGCCACTCGTTGTGATCGCTGATCTCCGACAGGGGGGTGCCAGGCTTGCATCATGAGCATCATCCTGGGGCCAAGAGGGCAAGTGAAGTGACAGGCGCCGCGCTGCCAAAGAGGAGTACTTAAAAACCCCGGCGACTCCAACTGTATCACTTTTTTCTCAACCCCCAACCCTCCCCAACCACACATACTGCTCACACACACACACCCATCCGTTCCAACCTTCCATGGCCTTCACATTCTCTTTCCGGTTTAAATCCTGATCTCCAACGACCTCACTCCCAATGACTCGCACATTCTTTACCAAGTTTAGATCCTTACGGCATCGACTGCCTCGCCCTACTTTAATCGGCCGCGCCTTCCTTCTCATCTCGTGCGTCCTCGCTGCCACCGCCATTTGCTGGACTGCAGCTGGTATCACGCTCGGCCACTCCGACGGTCTCATCGGCATTGCTCTCCTCGCCTGGGTGGGTGGGCTTCTATACGCACGGGCATTTACAGGGCCGCACCCCCTTCGTAAAAAATGCTTTTCAGCGCCGCTGACGCTCTAGACTCTCGGCCTCCGTCACGGGCTTGATGCGGACCACATTGCCGCCATCGACAATGCCACTCGCCACATGGTCAGCATGGGTCGTCTCCCCATGACCTGTGGCCTGTTCTTCTCCCTCGGACATTCCACCATTGTTGTTGCCGTCAATATTGCCATTGCAGTTAGGTACGTCGGACACTATCTGATATGCCCCGAAGCTGGTATCTGATAAATCAGCGTCGACGTCTATGACGCTATGGGCGATGCTGGCTCTATCGGTAGTATTGTCGGCCGTTCGGTGTCATCCGGTTTCCTGTTCCTCGTTGCCGTTGTCAATACGTACTTCTTGACTACTGCTCTCATCGACCGCCGCCGGAGGCGGAAGCGTGAGGCGGCAGGTCTTCCACCTGATGAGACGGACGAAGAAAATGATGGCAAAATCAAGGGTGCTGGCTGCATGGTCCGCATCTTTGCCCCCATCTTGCGCGCCATCGATCAACCATGGAAGCTCTATCCTGTCGGCATCCTTTTTGGCTTTGTAAGTGCAGTCGCCCCCTACCGACCTTGCTCACACATCAGGGCTTCGATACCGCCTCTTCTATTATGCTTCTCTCTCTCACCGCCCTCGCCACAAAGAACAACGACGGCTCATCCAACAGCAGCAGTAAAGTCGTCGTTCTCTCTGTGAGTCCTACTCCGTAGAACGGCCCATTGCTGACTTAAGTTCATTGTCAGTACTCCCGATCAGTGCAGCTTTAGCTCCCTCTCACCTCTAGTTCACCACCGGTATGTGTCTGGTCGACACACTCGACTCGGTCCTCATGCTCTACACATACGCCCAGCCCGATCTCCGTTCGGGCCCCGACCACAAATACCATCTCTTCCTCGCTCCCTACAAGACTAAAAAGGCACCTCCTCCTAAGGAGGACGAAACCCTTGATCGCCGCGACAGCAACAGTACTTCCGGAAACGACAAGCCGGCCAGCCTGTCCGCAAATGAGAAGAAGGAGGCCAGCGCCTCTGGAAAAGACGTGGCGGTCACCGTCTCTGGACCTGAAAAGGCAAGCAGCATCAGCGCCGACGAGCAGGAGCGCCAAGATATCGCAGACCGCATCGTAAAGACCAAGGCAGCGACCATGAACTCGCTCTCCATTTCGCTCACCCTACTCTCTATCGCGGTTGCGCTTGCGTAAGTCGTCCCGCCATTTCTCAGCTCACGCCAGAATCTCCATCATCCAGGCAATGGGTCTCATCGGCGAGCGTTGTTCGCAGTGTCGTCATGCTGCAGAGGCTGAAGATGGCGGAGGCCTTGCTGGTCGTTGGTGGCGTGCTTGGGCGCTGGTTTGTTCTGGCTCTTCGGCCCCCGCTGACAAGCAGGCCAACGAAGCTGGCGGTTACATCGGCGCTGCCATCGTCGGTAGTTTTGCCTTTATCCTTATTACCTATCATCTCATCCGCTACGGCATTCGGAGGTACAAGCGCAGGAAGGCGGCCAAGGCTGCCGAAGAGCAGCCTCAAGACGACAAGCCTTCCGAACAAGAACCTCCACAGGTGCCTCTGTCGGTGTAGGGCCCTTGAAGAATGCCGTACCCCCTTGTATCAAAATATTAGATGGACAGTCTTGATACCCTCCCACGTCCCTCTCCGAAATGCCAGCATTGCTAGATCTCTCAGCTGGTGGTACATTGCCAGATCTCTCAGCTGGTGATAGGCAGCTCTTGCGACGTTCCAGTGGGGCGCATCACAGCGAGTCATGTGGTTTGGTTGATCCATTCCCTGTAGGTACAGGGATGACAACACGCATTCATCTCCAACTGAGGTGATCTGGGTTATGCTCTCGCCTCCAATTAACCCACTGTACGAGCAGTACACGACTGTACGATATCGCACCAGAAGGAGGAGGCTCCTGCGGCGGTTCATTTCAAAGGGACCTTGTTACGGCAATGTCACAACTGCCCACAAGACATGCTGGCGATTGTCTGGACCACCCTATACCCAGTCGGGTTTATTAGGGCTGGGCGGGCCCGCCAGCCCTCGGCACGCGAGACCAAGTCTGGGAATTGCGACTTTGCCGAAGTCGAACAGCAAACTGAAACTGAGGCGATGCGAGAACGCACGAGCCTCTTGTCCTCAATGTCCTCGTGCCAATCGAAAAAAGTGCCACCAATCCAGTAGTGGACCATGTGGCGACTGATAGGAAATTGATGGAAATGACGTGTTGGAGGGGCTGGGCACGGCTGGGCGGTGGAGGTGGTTCAGGCCACCAGGCCAGCAAAACAGACCATGATATCCATATCTGGACAAGCACAACATCATCCACCTTTGTGACTCGAGACCCCCAATCAAACCGTCAACAATGCGTATGAACGAGAATACGATCATTTGCGGGGATAACGTCATTCTCGTTCCCTACCGGTACGTTTTGTCTTATGCCCGTCGTCCTCTGACCCTTCTTTTAGAGCTGAACATGTCGAGGTACGTTCGCGGGGTCAGAGTGCCCGCTGCCGGCTGAATGCTCTGACCTGGCACAGACGTACCATCAATGGATGAAGTCGGCAGAGCTACTTGAACTCACTGCATCCGAACCTCTGTCGTTTGAGGAGGAGAAAGATATGCAGCGTGCGTGCCGAGCGAATGTTCCATCTGACGTTCCATAGGAAAGTGGCAGGAAGACGAGGACAGTGAGGGTTACACACTTTGGAACACGGTAGAGTCTTACTGATCTCCCCCCTTTAAGAATTGACATTCATTGTCCTATCTCGACCAGACCAGCCAAATGGCCTTGAGACCCGCCTCCTCTCTCCCGACGAATTGTCATCCTGCAAGATGATCGGGGACGTGAACCTTTTCCTCCCTAATGGGCCCAAGGAGGACGTCGAATGTGAAATCATGATTGCTGGTTGGTCCAGTTCAAAGACATCGGTGTCCTGTTGCTAACGTCAAACAGAGCCGAACTTTCGTGGCCAAGGATTGGCTTCCGAGGCGTTGACGCTCTTGTGAGTTTCCTATGGCAATCGCTGCCAACGACCCGCTGACGTCTGCTAGCCTCACCTATGTCATCCACAGCCCCCTCCAAGTCTCACCCGTAAACCTGATCGCAAGGATAGGGTCCAAGAACACTGCCTCTATCCGCTTGTTTGAACGACTCGGTTTCGGGACAGTGAAATTGGTGGCCGTGTGGGACGAGGTTGAGATGCGCTGGGGGTGGAAGGGGCAGGAGCGTGCCGATGATGGCCGGCAAGAATGGCCAGACAGCCGCCTGCATGGAAGGGTCGGATGCTACCTGAACGCAGTCAGTGTGTAGATTGTAGACCACTTACAGCTTGTTTCGTCGCGTTTGCCAAAGGTCGTCTGAGCAGTATCCCATGTGCATGCAACCAGGCCAACCGCCTCGACGCGTACCTCGTCTGCACCTCACGTATCAATCAAGAGCGACAGCATGACTGACACTGACACAATATCAGCACAAGGCCCCACTATTGTACAGTTGCTGACTTGCACATCAGCAGCGCCAGCACCACGAGAAGGTGAAGGTGACGTGTATGGTCATCTACCTGTTTATGACCGGTGTGAGCCTTTTGCACCAGCTGATGCTATGTGGAAGCCATGGCAGTAAGGCGTTGGTTGGTTGGTCACTGGCATCTGACCACCCCGCCGTTCTCCATATTCCGTCACTTGATACATCCTGCTCACAGACCATCATTGCAACAGTAGACCCCTCGCCAAGGCCATCCTACAGCTTTGCCTGAGCCTTCTTCTGGGCCTTCTCACGGGCACGCTTCTCCTGGAACCGCGTGATTGTATCGCGGTGCTCCTGGGTCTTGACCCGCTCCTCGACCACCGCGAGCTCCTCCGCGTTGAGCTTGCGAAGCTGGTCACGATATTCAGGCGCGCGCACCAGGCTCTTGGACGCAACTGCATCGAGTCAGTTTGCACACAGCGAGCGACGACTATGTCGTGAGATGCGACTTACTAATGCTCCCGATGGCAAGGTCATCGAGCTTGTCCGCAACAGCTTGCACGACAGCTTCCTGCATGCCCTCCTTGGGCAGGACATCGGCGAAGAGCCCAGTGTAGCCGAGCTCGGAGATCGGTACCGTGTCCGCCAAATATAGAATGCGAGACGTCATGCTGGGTCCAAAGATTGGTGGGAAGGTGACCGAAGAACAGCCCTCGAGCGCGATCCCAATGCGCGAGAACGGCGCGGTAAGCGTCACCTCTGGCGTTCCGTAGACCAAATCGAACAGAGGGAGAGTGGTGACCGTGATCCCATACGCTGGGCCTGGGAGGTCAGCGACCCCACCACAAACGTCCGCGACTTTGAGTGGGTCATTACTTGCCTTGAAGAGCACAAACAGCCAGTTTGGGGAAGTCGATGAGGCAGTCGATGTACGCCCTGGATCCCATGTCAGTGCTGGATGGCTTGGAGGAAGGGCACATACCCAGCCGGGCTTTGGGCTTTGGCTCCTGCCGACTCATTGTCCCCCCTCTTCATCCCCGTAGCCG
The DNA here is from genome assembly GCA_025502685.1 of Pascua sp. PH4015B. Classification (NCBI taxonomy): domain Eukaryota; kingdom Fungi; phylum Basidiomycota; class Tremellomycetes; order Trichosporonales; family Trichosporonaceae; genus Pascua; species Pascua sp. PH4015B. The sequence goes on along the minus strand of JAMFRD010000065.1, from coordinate 8,658 downwards.
TGAGGGCTGCTCCAGAACTGAAGAACCGCCCCGTGGACGACCTGCAGGTTAGAGCCGGGTTGGGCCGTATCTCAAGCTGTACATACACGACCACCGCTTTGATGTCCGGGTTTGCCTTGGCATAGTTGAAGCCTTCGATGAGCTCCTACGATGGATGTCAGCAACTGTCTTCACAAAAGATCACGCCGACGAATCAGCTCATCATCACACTTACCCAGTCTAAAATTGCATACAGGACGTGGAGATAGCACGGGCACAACGTCAGCGCACGAGAGTAGGGAGTCATGGTGTCACGAACACTTTGTCCCGCCGAAGCTATTGAGGTTTTCCGGAGTGTTCAGCCGAAGTTCCAGAATGCCAGACCGATGGACCTTGACGAGGACCTCTGTGAGTTTGGGGAGCTTGAGGGCGGCCATTTCGAGACGACGGGAGGCATAAACAGTGTGGATTTGCATGCAATGGAAACGACAAGACCGAGTGCTGGGTATATGTACGTTGGGCGTTCAAGTCTTGTGGGGTATCTCGCCGGCAAACAGGGAGCCGAGGCGGCGGCCTCATCCGATCGGGGTTTCGGCATCCCACATTACCGTTTCCGCATCTACGACATTCACCATGACACAGTCAACATGACTACAACAACAACTGAGCTAGAAACAAACCGGGTGGCATAGCGAGGGTCGTTACATGAGAGAGGGTATGTACGTATAGTAGTAGTAGTGATGGTAATGAAGGTTTTTCGAAGATGGTGGACGTGTTACACCAGATGGAGAAAAAATGCACCGAAAGGCTGCAGCTGCACACTGCATTGATCGAGCCGCTTGTTGAAAGTGTTTCGAAACGAAGACTCACTCCTCCTTCCGGGGAGGAGCTGCAGAGTTGTTGTTCTGCACATCGTGAACGATGGACTGGTTGACGTCCTCCTGGGGCGGACCATGGTAGTTCTTACGGCCCCAGAAGAAGTACCATGCCGATGAGATGCCAACGAAGGCAACGAAGACGACTGGGGCGTAGTTGACAGACTCGGCCGTGACCGGGAGGTAGGCGGGCATGCAGAACAGGGGGAGGGCAAGGAAAGACCAGGCTGTTGCACGTGTCAGCACAGCTGTAGCTTGAAAACGTGATACGTACCGATAGCAACACAGTTGGTGAACCAGCCGAGCTTGCCGAGGTAGAATTTACCGGTCTTGACCTGCTTACGTCCCTCCAGCATGGACACGGCGATAGGAGTCGCATACGACAGGGTCAAGGTGATGACACCGACACCCGAGAACGCATTGAATGCTGCCGAAGAGCCAAAGTAAATGACTCCGAGGACGAGCTGGATGGCCATTGAGAGCATCATGGCGTTCAAAGGCAAGTCGAGTGTCGGGTGAACCTGCTTCCACCACTTGGAGCCGGGGATGGCTCCGTCGCGAGAGAAGGCCCAGGTGCAGCGCGACGCAGCGGTTGTGCAGGCCGTACCGCAGAGAATGGCGAGGACCATGATGGGGATGAGGAGCGCGAATGCACCACCGGAGGAGCCAACAGCAGACTTGATGATGGTTGGCACAGGCTGGCCTGAAGCGAGGGCGACGAGGTCTTCGAGGTTGGGGAGAACGAACATGAGAGGCACAAGGAAGAGCAGACCGCCCATCATGTTGATCAAGATAGTCAACACCATGGCCCTGGGAACCTGGGTCGCAGGGTGTTCGACCTCTTCGCACATGCTGATGATCATGCCAGTCGATGACGTCGCATAGGCGGCATGCAAAATGCCGACCATGAACGACCAACCAGCCGGCCAGCCTGAAGTCGGCTCAAAGTGACCAAACGCGTATGCGCCGCTGCGACGTCCTTCCTTGGCGACCGCGAGAATGGTGACGAGGATGGCGACAAGGCCAGTAAACGTCCAGTAGACAGCAAAGGTCTGCAGGTGTCAGTCTGGCAGAAAATATGGCGGGCAACGTTGTACTCACGTCCAACAGGGGGAGATACTTGTTCCCAAGAGATGAGATGGCATTGCACAGAAGCGTAATGGCCACGAAAGTGAGGAAGACCTGGTATGTCGGGGCTTCCCAAATGCCGACGCCGGGCTCCTTTTCGAAGACGTTGACACAGGCGACAAAGAACAGTGTGGTGCCAAACTGCACGGCAAGGGTGATGGTGATGTTGCCGACGACGTACGCCCAGCCGCAAATGTATGCCGCAAGCCTGCGAATACGGGTAGGAGCGAGCATGAAAGTTTGATAGTAAACACCGCCAGCGGTCGGGTAGACGGACGTGATTTCGCCGAGCGAAGAAGCGACGCAAAGAATGATTAGGCTGACCATGACCCAGCCCCAGATCACGACGGCTGGGCCACCGCCCTGCAATGGATAGTAGAGCGTCGTGGCTAGGCCATAGGGGATTGAGGCGAGAACGAATGACATGAAGGCCACCTGCAAGGTGGAGCGGTTGCGGACCAGCTCGGCCTCGTAGCCTAGCTTGGCGAGAAGGTCATCTGCTGAATCGGTAGCGGCCGTTGACAGACGGCGAGAAGATGTTGACAGGCGGCGGGTAGCCGAAGACTCGCGGCGCGGGGGAAGTGCGTCGACCGCATCGTGGTCGACTTTGTGTTGACTCATGGTTGAAAGAATGAAAAAAAGTTGTGCTGACAGCTGAATGCCCGAAGCGCTCGTAGTTTTAAGGCTTTTCAAGTGGTCCGTGGTAAGACAGCAGCAGGTTGGGAAAACCAGTGAGAAAGATGCAAATATGACCGTGCAACTGTGCCATCGTGCGACGGTGTGACTGTGGACGGCGAGTGAGATTGAGCGAATGACCTGCCAGTCTCTTCGTCCTGATGAGGCTGCTGCTGGCCATATGGCCATCCTGGGTGCCCTGTGGTTGCGATGGATGTGATACAAAGAATTGCCCAGTGGTACGAGCAGAGGCCGATGATTGGGTAGCCTCTTTGGTCGTTTGGGCACAGGCCACGTTTCTCCGCTTTGCCCTGGCGAGATGCTTCAGATACCAAGAAATGCAAGACACCAGCGGTGTCACGGGGGTTGCCCTCTTCGGTGTCCCCCCTGCTCCCCTGGTTTGATTGCAAGCCGCCCGCTTATCCTGCCGGTAGCCGCGGCGATGATATAGTGCCTTTTGAGCCCCCTCACATGCACAGTGACGGCATGGGTGTGTGTCGCACGCTTTTCCCCAGGTGCTGTGCATTGGCTTGGCTGCATCATCCGCAGCCGCTCAAGCAAATGAATGCAGGCAGCAGGCAGAGGCAGGCTGCCACAGAGCTCAAAAGGGGGCAGCCCGGGCGGCGCTTGGCGTGTGTGAGAGCGTGTCCGTATCCGGCTGTGAATGCCTCCGGCTCCGCGCCCCCGTGCCCTGTGGCATATCGGTTTACGGCCCTGATCGCGCGCCCCCACGATTGCCCTGAGAGTTTTGTGCAGGCATCCAGCAATTCCAACTGTACCCGCACCGACGTCCATTGTGGCCTTTGGCCTCTGATCTCTGATCCTCTGCCCGGAAGCCACCAGGCCCCAGTTTACTCACAGCCCCCACCCCGGTCACCGTCACCGATATTGTTTTACGTCATCATCTTGGGTCATGAGCGGCCACCTGTCTGAATTTGTCTCCGCGATCGATGGGTGTGTGAGCACGCTCCATCTCGTCGTCATCAAACTCGTCGCAATCGTCGGCAAGTGGCAACAAGTCGGCCCAACGTGCACGGTGTCCCTGTATCGCAATGTATCGCGCACGCTTATCAACACGCCGACGAGACGAGCAACAGCGTCTCACGAGGAAGGGCTCCTTCACTGTAACCGCAATCCGTTGCTGGCGGCGCGGCTAACAGGCTTGCCCTTCCAGCACGATTGAACTGGGATCGCGTTGGCAGCACCGCGTGAACGCGCCACACGCGCCGGCCTTGCGACGCGCTGTGCTGACATTGTGCCAGTTGCGCGCCTACAAATACTGACAGGCTGACGTGCGTCATGCTACCGATGCAAGTTATCTCGCCCATCAATAATTATAACTCAGGATCGGCCGCTTGCCGAACACCTTTGCCAGGGCTCTCTCGTTCTTCCCGCGCCAAACGCTCGCAGCTATGGTGAGCGTTGTGGTGGCCAACGCCCACCCATGGAGATTCGGTGGAGGCAAAATGTGTGGCAATGGTACACATCTAATTTCCCTAGAGTCATGGGGAGCAGAATTTTATAACATCTACTGCATGCAGCGCTGAGTGTAACGATCCACTTGGTACAAGTTGTTCGAATTTCGCCACGCTTGACTCACGTTGTGGTGGCAAAACACCCACCTAATGAGATTTGGTGGAAGCTAGCACCAGCAGTTGTCACTGTGTATTTTCCTAGAATTGCGGGAACGGAACTTAGTGAATCAACATTCCACCTACGAGAATAACCAGCAGCGGACTATGAGACTCAGGTAACGAGTAGAGGGATGGCGATGCACCATTGTGGCAGAAATTCCTCGCTCCGTCATAGCCTCCTAATGCGCTAGCTCTGATCTGTTAATTCATTCAGTAGATGTAACTAGGAAACTATTCTAGGAACCCGATTTGGGTTATGAACACTTTGCACAGAGCCCGATTGTTATGACCCTGCATGTCACGAGCACGGAGCCAGCAAGTGCAAACATGCTGAACCAAGGGCCGTCACTCATGTGGTGTAAGACGCCGAAATGGGGTCGTGGTAGATGGATTAGGTAACAAGTCGGGATCAAATGAAGTTGAGGTTTGTCGATAGAGATATATCGATATGTCAGATAGGTAGCGACACGAGAGTGGAGGTACCGCGGGGAAGCGACAACGGAAGGGATGAAGTTGTCGCGCGACTTGTATCGGAGTTGCGGCAAGATAGTAAATGGATAAGTGTCTACCAATACTATAGCAGAGAGCTACAGTGAAACTACATATGAGTTTAGATTGTTGCGGGGACCGACCCATTGAACGGTCGCTTCTTATCCCCGCAACCCCTGGATGGTTCCTGGCCAAAGTAAACAACCTCTTCTTGTTTACCTCGTTCATCCAATGCGTCTTGTGACCCTCGGATAGTGATATGTCGTTCCAGTTGGTGACAGTTATCAATGGATATTGGTCACGAGTGATATGGCCATTGGCGTGGTACTCAATGGGTGATACCCTTGTGTCGGTCACGTGATGTCTTGTGTCGCGTGGGACCATCCATCCCTTCTTCCTCGTGACTCACGTGGTTGACTCATGATCACATCCATTCTCCTCATGACCGACACGTGTGGCTGGTGGTCATCAGTTTGCCAATGTAGTCTGTCCATCGATATCTTTGTCCATCTCTTGGGGCGGTCGTTGTTGGACTTTGGTCCAAGTACAGAGATTGCTTCTGTCGTCGTGGTTTGTCGATGAATATCTATCGATATCATACCTGTATGTCTCGTACGATATCTTGGTCGTTACAGTAGCCCCCCCCTCCAGGGTCAAGCCTCCTGGCGAGCCGTTTCAGACGGTTTGATTATAGATATCGACAGATAAATCTGGAGATGATGTAATCTGTGTGTGATGTCAGGGCGCAATGTGGCAGCAACGAGCCATGCTGATGTGATCGTGTCGGGGGCACTTTGTCCGTTGTGGCAGTGTTTTCCCACATCTGTATGGCACTTGCTCTCCAGGTTACTCAGTTTCAAACGCAGTCGAGTCACCCATAGTTTGCACGGTATTGGCTGGCCCCATGAGTCTTTCCAGCCGGATGAAGTTGGTTCCCACGTGGCATTCTACTGGTCAAGAGAGAGGGAGGGGGGGGGGGGGGTCGGTCCATACCTTCTTTGTAACGATCCACTTGGTACAAGTCGTTCAATTTTCGCCACGCTCGCCACGTGGTACGACAGACGACTCAAGCGCCCCTCGGCCCTCTAGAGACGGACCCTTTTGCCATCCTCAACCGCGACTGCCTTTGTTTTCTGACCACGTGGTACTGAGAAGCAGGGTAGAATATGGTGGCATTGGGTCACGCTCCGAACATTGCTCCGTCTGCAGGGTACAAGTAGCAACTCCATAGCTCCTTTGTACTCTAAGCCATGTTACTGCGTGTCAAGTCTCGACTTCGTTGCAGAGCATAACCCCACCGTCGCCGCCCCCATAGACAGCAGCTGGGCAGCAACCCCATCTAGTGACGCCGATACGGTCCCCCGAGCATCGCGCCGCTCTCCATTCAAGTTGAGACGGAGCAGGCCACGTGAGTGACGGCCCTTGGTTCAGGACGTTTGCACTCGCTGGCTCCGCGCTCGTGACAAGGTAACATGGCTTCACCCGTGTTCCCCGTCACTAGATGGTCTCCCCGCCGCCATGGATGGCCTCACTGCACCATCCACCTCCACCCGACACCTCCGACGCCGTCGACTGCGCTCTTGCCACTCGGCAGCGTCGATTACTGACCTCCCACCCTCCTTCGCGCCCTCGACACACAACTGTGACGCTTAGCGAACGCCACAATTGCCTCGAGGCGTGCCCTTGCACCGCATGACGCGCGACGTGAGAAGCACACACAGCTTCCACGTCAGCGCTGACAAAGCGTTGGTGCTCGCACCACGCCCCACTCTCGAGTCGAGCCTCGCTTCCAGCCAGGTCCCACAGCTCGTAGTACCATAAGTACCCATCCACCCGTCCCCGACTTCTTCTCTTTGCCCACTTCCCTTTCCCGCTTCACCTTCGCCTCAGTAGACATCTTCCCTTTCCGTAACTTGCACAACCCAAGATGTCTGCCCACAGCGACGAAGCGACCCTCACGCCGACCCCGACGGGTCACACGACGATTGTTCCCCTCGGCGTTCCCCAGCCGACTCTGTCAAGCCGACCGCCCCTGGTCCGCCTGTCCGTCCATCCGCACCCCCGGCTGGCACCCATGCTCCGGCACCCCGCCGCAGCGCCAGTGCCCCCTCTTCATTTCGTGGGCCTCGTCCTCTTCCCCCTCTCCCTGGCCTTTGGCCACATTCTCCTCCTCCCTTCTCGCGTGGACCCACTCCCTCCGCTGGTCCACCGAACCCCAGCACGCCCCCGCGCGTGCCCATCAACCACCCGGCGCACCCGACCTTTCGGGACGTCGATTTCCAACCCGCTCACCAGCCCGGCATGCTCACGCCGCCTGAGAGCATGGCTCAGTCCCTTGGCCCACACCAGTCCCTTCTGGGCGCAGTCACCCAGGTGATGGAGCCCCACACCCCCGAGGTGCACTCCGTGCCCTCACACGTCCCTGGGGCCCCGACTTCCCCTCGCCATCTGTCCCCAGCCCGAACCGGACAGATGACCCACCCTGGCGAGCAGGACCCCACGGACATCACAACGGCGAGCTCCGCCCACATGGAATCGACCTTCGACCTTCAAGTCCTGAACTCTGGACTCTATCACAAGGACGAAGACAGCGTTTGGTGGCAGTGCCTCCAGGGCCGACCCAGATACTGGCATTGGCAGCGTATCCCGCCTGGCCTTATCCCTGCTGGCCTCGACATGTCGCCACCACGCTCGGCCCCTCCGATTCCGTTCCCTGGAGCTCCTGGTCCGCAGTACAGCCGGACCGCGTCGTTCCCCTCCTCGCCGCACCATCGGCAACCCTCTCTGGTTGGGACTGGACCCGTAGTCCCTCCAGTGCCGACCCTCCCTCCAGCCCCTGGGTCCTCAAACCCACCTGGTTTTGCTGTTGGAAGTCTTGACCCGTCATACGTCCCGTAGTACGACCCACAGTCGTCCTTCCAAGTCCCTGCTGGGCTGTCCCCACGGCAGTCACCCGACCTCTCGTTCGCCGATGTCTTGGAAGAGTACTGGCATAGCACCAATCGCCCGTACCTTCCAGAGTCAGAGGCTCTGCTGAACCCCGACTTCCTCGCTCTCCTTGCTCAGCGTAGCGCCGAGCATCAACAACGGAAGCAGCAGACGTCGGGCTCTGCCGTACAGCGCCGCCAAGTCACAATGGCGCAGTACCAGCAGCAGCAGCAACAGCACCGGGCCCAGCGCTCGTCGGCACCCCCTTTGGGCCAGACTCGCTCACCGTCTGCCCCTCCCCGTCCCTTGTCGCTGCCCGCCAAGCAGACCCCCGCTGGATCGCGGCACCCGAGCCATGGTCCAACGTTCGTGTCGACCTTCAGCGGCCCTCAGTTGGCCCACTCGACACCCGCGGCTGCCCAACAGCGGGCACGACAGCGGCACTCCGGTTCTGGGACGACCACGACTTTGCCAGTCCCGTCCCTGGCCACTGGTGGCCCCGAGAGCCAACACTCGGTCCACCACCAACCCCACCCTGCGGATGCCAGCTCGCAGTACCCCGTCGACCCCACGGCGCACCACGATTACCAGAAGATGAACTCTCCTCATCTTCAGGCTGCTCCTGGTGGTACTGCGCCCCCGCCTACGCCGACACCCGACTTCAACGGCCTGGTGGCTGCCATCCAGCAGCTTGCCATGGCCCGTTCGGCACCACAGGCGTCCGCACCCTCCGTCTCGTCCTCCTCGTCTGGCCCCTTCCGTGGGCCCCGCCCCCGCCTCGTCACCTTCAAGGGCGACAAGAAGACCGAGACGGCACCCTTCCTCCGTCACCTCGAGTTGGTCCGCGATGCTTATCCGGACCATTACACTTCAGACGAGAGGAAGATCCAGCTGCTTGAGCAACAGCTGGAAGGCAAGGCCGCTCAATGGTTCTCCGCCATGTCCCGGGC
>JAMFRD010000064.1:149868-166287 GCA_025502685.1 Pascua sp. PH4015B | reverse complement strand
CGGGGGGGCGGGGGCGGGGGGGGGGGGAGGTGAGGGGAGGGAAGGAGGGCGTTGAGGGGAGGGAGATGAGGGAGAGAGGGAGAGGAGAGAGGGGCGAGAGGGAGCGAGAGAGGGGTTCAATTTGGAGTTTGGGGATTGGAGGAAGGAAGCGGGAGGAAGGAAGGGAAGGGGAGAGGAGTAAAGGGCGGAATGGGGGAGAAGGAAGTGAGTCAAGGAAGGAAGCGAGTCGAGTGAACAGTGGACTGAAGAGTGAGGCTAAAGAGCGTTGAAACGCCGGCAACTGTAGCCTGTTCCTCATAAACGAGAGAAGGAGGGCCATGGAAACGCCCCCGGGCGCTCGTTTTCGGCTTGCGTCATCCACTCGACAAGCTGACACTGGGGATCGGTTTGCAGGAGGGCTTCACCTCAGGCAAGGTGGAGCGTCCACTTGCCGCTACGGCAGATACTGCGTGCGAGAAGGGGGCTGTGCCGCTGTGTGGGTCACACAACAGACAACACCCGGCCCCTCCAACTCGCGCATCGCCGAGATCGACCCTTCCCAACCGCCTCGGTCCCGTGGTGCTGGGGCTTGGCTTCCAGCTCCCAGAAGCTTCCCGTTGCGATACCCTCGAATCTCCACACCCCCGTAACCCCCCCCCCCCCCCCCTTCCCCACATCTTCCCCCACACCATCCCCCTCTACCCGAAACCCCCGCTCCCTCCCCCGCTTCCACCTCTCTCCCACGCCAACGACCCGGCTCACCGTGAGCTTCTCCATGATCGCCTGGGTGCCCTGGAACGGCTGCTCCTCCCACGTGAGCATCGAGCCCTCGCGCTGGGGGTCAGTTATCCTCCGCGTGTACTCTTGCACTGCGTGCGTGTCCTTGAATCGCTGCAGTGATGCAACGACCGCAGCGACCACAGCAGCGCTTGGACGCACGTAGAGCGGCGCGAGCTGCGCGCGGTCCGCGTCGAATGTATTGTAGTAGTAGTCTGCCGTCAGCAGTGTAAGTGAGCCAGCGACGACGGCGGGGTCTTCGCGTGTAGTGGGTTGTCTGCGCTGGCGTCGTCACCTGCTGCGTTCCGTGGCAGCTATAACGCCAGCTCTCCCCAACACAACCACCGTCTCAAAGCCTGACCCTGCGAAGTAGACGCACCGGTGAACTGCCGTCAGCTATGCTCTCGCTTCGCTCCCAACCCCCGCACTCGCACTTGACGCACCTGCTTGGCAATCTCATTCATGTCGGCCATGTTGGGCAGCGGACCACAGCGAGTAGAGGAGAAGGGACGGAGATGGCAATGGACACAGTCGCACAGTCGGTGGTACTCGTATTTGGCTCGGCACAACCTGCAACACTCTGCAGCTGGGTGGGCGATGACACGTGCCACTTGAACGGAGATTCGGGAATGCAGCTCGAGTCTGGGGTCCCCGCATTCCAGCATGCCACGTGGCGTTTGCTTCCGTAAGCTGTAGGTTATTCTGTGCGGTTTGGTTCCGTGTTCTGTGGCGGGATCTGCCAAGAGGGGCAAGCGGCCAAGCGGGCTAAGCGGGGCATTGTGACGGGCCCAAAGTCCACTGACCCATCGGCCAAGCAGGACTTTGTCTCAAATCGTGCTACCCACAGCGCGCAGATGGCTGGGTCTCTTCTTGGCACTGCTGCGGCCCGCGGTGGCTGCAACCCGCAGCGAGTCTGTCAGAACGGTAGATATATAAGCCTCTGCGCGGGTACAGAGTTCGCACAGGTTAGCGCTGAGCAGTGCAAACTCTAGCAATGCATGCAGTGCATGCGGTGCATGTTCTTGCATATTTTTCTTGTCTTCTCTGCGCAAGTTTGTTTCTGTGACACGATGGCAGTGAGTGCCCATGTGGACTGGTTGCCCCTCTTGAGCGACCAGCCACCATTAATTATTGCTCGTTTCGTCGCGTCTAACTTTGCTCTCTCACTCCCCAATGAGCTCGGCGCTTTGGCCCCTGAAATAGAGTGTGCCATGTTTCCCTAATGCACGCGTCACAGGGACAACGCTCAAGTCGGTCGTACGTCCATCCCATGTCATGCACCCACCGGGGTATCGGTGTCTGGACTCTGTACTTGTTCCCTTGCCCTTACGGGATGCAACGCCGAGCAGCGTGCAGCACGAGGCAAGAGGCACAAGAGGCACACATTGACACAGAAGCGGTCGTGTACCTGAGCCTCTCTTACCTGCCTGACTTTTCCGGCGACTGGGTGGCGCAGTGTGACACGGTCCACCCTCTCCGTCCATCCCGACCACGCTCGTCGTCATCATCCTTTTTCCATCGCCAGCACCCCTCACCCTCACTCTTCCCACTTTCACACCCGCCTCCTCCCTTTACTGTCTACCCCAACTTGTCGCTTGTACCCCTCTTGCCTTTGCTTTCTCTTATTACGTCGCCGTTGTCCCAGCCTCCAATCCTCCATCGCCAGCGATACTTGAACACGCCGGCCCCACATCGTCCCTCTTTTGAAGCCCCCTCCTCCCCGTCACCCCTCCTCCCCCGGTCCACAATGCCCTCCTTGTTCGCCCTCGCGGCCCTCCTTCCCGCCCTCGCCGCAGCCGTCCCGTGCGTGCAGTTTGATTCGAACGGCGGCCTCTACGCCTTTGGTGGCGCCGAGGATGTCTCCCTCGGCACGTCGTCGAGCTGGTCTTGTGAGTAGCCTGACGATGTTGCGTTACAATGGGGAGTGGGGTGCTCTGCGGGACGTGTCGCGGTGTTGGTGTGCACGGGTCACCGTTTCCGGGCTATTTGGGGCTCGGCGCGATCCGTGTCCGTGCTCGCCGTACTGGCATGCTAGTGCCAGCTTTGTGTAGGGTTGCGGCCCGACAGCGGTTGGCTACACAACGCCCGATACCAGAATGGGGTTGGCCAAGCAACGATGATGGGCACCAGATTGTTGCAATGTCGTCACCACACTGATGGGCGATTACTTCGATCGCAATTGCGCGATGGTCCAATGATCACCTTCCTGACCATACCCCCCTCCCATCTTTCCTCCCACTGACCCCAGCGCCATCACCAACACCGCTCTCCAGCACTGGCCGCCCACCGTGGACGGGTACCAACACGCAGTGCTTCCTGTCCGAGTTCAACAATGCGCTGTATGTGCTGAACGGCGACGAGGACCCGTCGTCGCTGTACATTTACGACTTTGCCAACGACGCGTGGAGCAAGCAGGCGACGGCGGGCGCGCCCGACGCGGTTGGCAGCACGCGGTCGTCGGCAGTGCTGGACCGCGATACCAATGTGATCTTTACGATCGGCGCCGAGGGCCAGATGATGTACCAGCTCGACCTGGAGCTGATCAAGGCGACGGCCGCGGGGACTGCGCAGTGGACGGCTGTGCGCAACCCGAGCTTTTCCACCACGGGCTACAAGGTGACGGGCGCGCTGGCCAACAACCACATTGTCTACTTTGGTGTCCCCGAGACGCCTGCCGGGTCGGCCAACATGTTTGTCATCCACTACTCGTACTTCCAGCCTGCAGCGCAGACGTTCACCGCCGTCAGTGGTGCGACCCTCCCCAACGCGCCAGGACAGGCCGCCTCGTTGCCCGCCAACGACTCGTCGCCATACCAGATTCTCTTTGTCCCCGACGACTTTTCCAACTCGTTCATCGTCACGCACTACACTGACCTGGCCAACTACTCGGTCACGGAGGGCGCACCCATGTCTGTCGGCCTCATCAACTCGACCCAGACCCTCCCCGCGCCCACGTCCAAGGACGCCGAGTCGTCGTACGCGTGCTCGGAGACGGCGTGCGTCCAGGTCGACACAAAGGGCGACATTTACTACATTAACAACCCCGTGTCCGCCGACTTTACCGTCAGCTCCGGCGCCCAGTGGACCAAGATGGGCTACTCGGTCGTCGGCAAGCCCCCCGCGTCAGAGACGACAAACTCGACCGACGGCGCCGCCGCCAGCGGCTCGGCTTCGGGTGGCTCCAGCTCGGGCTCCGCCTCCAAGTCTGGCTCGGCCGATCCCTCGTCGAGCAGCGCGGCCGGCACGAGCAACCCGTCCAACAGCGCCGCCGCGCCCGTCATCCGTTCCGACCTCGTCAGTCTCGGCCTCGGTGTCCTCGCTCTCGCCCTCGCTACCGCCCTTTAAGCACCACCAAATACCCCCGTTGGACCATTGTTGTCTTGTATCTGGCAGCCTGTCCCCGCCAACCCTCTAATTCGAACACTGTTGACCCCTGTTCCGGACAGTGACCGTAGCACCCCGTACACCGTACGACGTCATTTGCGCTCTGGAGCCAAACGACACCTTCTCAGCATCTATTATATAAAGCGAAGATGCTCGAGACAAACCATGTGGCAACCATGTGGCATTAAATACCGAATATAAATACTCCCTTTTTGCGATTAAATCCCATTTTTCAAACGAAGCAGGCAATTAATAATTACGTGCAGTGGCCTATCTAACTTGCAACTGCCCACTCCACCATTCCACCCCCTCTGTTGCTTAGCTGTGGGCCTTGCCTTTTTTTGTTGCCACCCATCCTTGCCCCCCCTTTACACTGCTTGACCAAACATTACCGTTTTATCGTCGTGACCCCAGGATCTCTTCAGTGAGTCGCTGATGATACCACACACAATCCCTTGACCCTACCCTGTCTACTATGCGTCTCCAAGCGCCCCGCTCAATGGGCACCCTGTCCGACATGTCTACACCTAGCCAGCAGTGGAGTCTGGGGAGCCAAACCTCTCAGGATATGTCCTTGACTATTGGTCCAATGGCCCCAGCACCTGTCACAAGGCACTATTCTGTTGTCCACTGTGAATGCGGTCGAAGCTGCTGGCAGAACTAGGTTAGACTGTTGCATGGTGGTGATTGTACAGCCTCTACCCTTCACTCCAATTCAAAAGAGCAGCCACCTGTCAAGATAGGGCTTCATGTCCTTGCATTTTGCAGCTTCAGGTTGGTGGGCTTGGGAGGTCGAGCGAGCAATAGAGGCTGCCCAGAGTGTTGTCATGTCTAGGATTACCTGGTGACAATTTGGGAAGCTTTGCATGGGAACATGAGCCACCTTCTCATGGCAGGGAAGTTGGATTGGCACTGCTGCCATTCTGATACGGGGTCTTGCCCGGTTGATGCGCCCTTGGCATCTTCATGGGGGCTGGCTCGGTTGACACAGATGTGTCTTCATGGGTGATCATGGCCTGTTAGTTTCTACTTTAGCCATGGCCAGCAGGGGTGGTACACCACTTTCATGAGCAGATGCTTACCCAGATCTTGCTCTCAAACAGCACATCGTTCCATCTACGCTCTGGCGTTCTGTCGTTCATTGATTCCTGGCGTACCTTGCATCAAGATATTGTACTCGGGGTCTCTTGGACCAAGATCGGGGTCTCTTTGACCAAGAAGTAATTGTGTAACATTAAACAATGGCATCAGATCAAGGTGTGTTTGCACAAATTAGACATCTCCTATGCACTGCTGACAGGAAGCTACTCAACAGTCGCGTCGCGCAGCCTCCCAGCAGGCACGTCGAGAGCGTGAAAGGGACGACCTTCAGCATCGGCGTGTGCTACCCATTGCCCTCCGACCTCTTGGTCCCCACAGTATTCGACACAATGCAGGACCTTGCACTGTCAAGTGCCCAAAGTGCGATGCTCGGCACTGGCTTGCAGAGCGAGCTCCAGGTGTGACAGGTGGGGGAGAGCGTTCAACAGTGGCCAATCCCCTGTTCATGACGTGTTGCTCAAATGGCGCAATCGAACTACCCCTCCTCCAACAACCACATGAATCAATTGTGGAGCTCATGCTTCGTCGTGATGAAGCTGGCACAACCTTCCGAAACAGCCTGCGGAATTACAACAACTCGCTGTCCATGACATCCATGGGGGTCAAGCAGGATCGAAGTGTGTGGGGTCCCAGTGGAATCTACAGCTTCCGGATCTCGGGGGAGCTCTGTCATCGTATTGGGTCACTCCTGCCTGAGAATGAGGACGATGCGCCAAAGTTTGCTCAAATCTATACCTTCGACACCGATTCGGACAGGCAGGTAACACAACGGCTCCAGCACTTTGCGCATAGCGATGACCGAGGGCCTGGGCACCATGGCCTCAACCGAGACACACTGAGGCACCTGCAAGATGTCCTTACCCAGTGCAACTCATACATCCAGCGGTTCCAGACTGCTGTCGAACGCATGTCTGACGATCCGACTCTCAACCTGCGCCTTCACATCAACACACCCCATGAAGGTGGGAAGGACCCTCGCCGCTACAATGTACACTCGGCATCAGAGGTCGGCATTTTGATCACCGATGATGCAGACTCTCAGGCATCAGCTGGCCGTGATTTGGTGCTCCAACTCCGAACAGGCGAGATGAAACGTGTTCGAGACATCGATCCTTCGTACTTCCCTCTCCGGTTCCCCCTCATTCACACCAAGGGAGAGGCTGGCTGGCACCCTTTGATTCCGCTTCGCCCCAATGGCCTGCATAGTGCACAGGCTGCCCGTGAAGATGCCACCGATGATGAGGAGGACACACAGCTTCTGGCTGGAACTGTGACAGAACTCGACAGTGAGTTTGATTGTTCCCCCCCTGCCATTAACTGACACTCTCCAGCAACAGTCACTCGGAAGGCAACAGGTGGCTCGACACGTGTCAGCCAGTCTATGTTCCATGCCTATCATCTCCATGAGCGTGGACCTCCTGGAACTTTCAGCATGCTCCACCGTGCAGAGCGTCTGTTTCAAGAGTACATTGTCACAGCATGGGCAACAACGGAGGAATCTAGGGCTCGATGGCAACGATTTCACCAAGACACTCTTCGCGCTGAATGCTACCAAGGTGTTGTTGATGCACTCGCCAGTGGGGACAATCCACAGAATATCGGCAAACGAATCGTCCTTGCCAACTCCTTCACGAACAGCCCCCGTCACATGATGGCCTGCTACCAAGATGCCATTGCAATGGTTCGCGACAAGGGCAAGCCAGATTTGTTCATTACGTTCACGTGCAACCCCAACTGGCCAGAGATCCTTGCCGAAGTCGAACCTCTTGGTGTTACAGCAAAAGAACGGCCTGACCTCTGCGCACGTGTGTTCAGCATCAAACTTGCCGAGCTTATGGACGACCTATTCAAGAAACAGATCTTTGGCGAGGTCACTGGATATGTCTACACCATCGAGTTTCAAAAGCGTGGCCTGCCCCATGCACACATCCTCCTTATCCTGCGTCAAGAAGACAAGCCTCAAACTGCTGAGGATGTTGACAGGATTGTCTGTGCAGAGCTCCCCCAGGACCCAGAGTCTGAGCTCTATCACACTGTCACCTCAATGATGCTCCATGGCCCCTGCGGCATCGATCGGCCCAAGGCCCCATGCATGGACGAGATATCACACAAGTGCTCAAAAGGGTTCCCAAAGCCATTCTGCGACAGGACAAATGCCAATGTCGATGGCTTCCCTGTATATCGACGTCGGCAAGATGGCCGAACGTTTACACGTGATGCTGGGCATGGTCATCCTCCCAATGTCTTTGACAACCAGCGTGTTGTCCCATACAACCCTTACTTGCTCGCAAAGTACAACTGCCACATCAATGTCGAGGTCTGCACCAGCATTGTCGTTGTCAAATATGTCTACAAATACGTCTACAAGGGCCACGATCGAGCAGATGTTACCCTGCAGGGCGACAATGATGACGATCACAACAACATTGATGAGATCAAGCAATACTTCGATGCTCGCTATGTTTCTACCTCTGAGGCAACATGGCGACTTCTCGGCAATGACATGCACCGGCAATACCCAGCAGTCATACGGCTCCAGCTCCACCTCGAGAACCAGCAGCCTTTCTACTGGGAGGGCAGTGAATCACCCAATGCACTTGCCAGCCGTGGCCCATCGAAAACAAGCCTTACTGAGTTCTTGGTCTTCAATGCGTCACACCCCAACGAACAGTACACCTACAGCACTATCATCAAGCGAGCGACTTGGAACGCATCAAAGAAACAGTGGACGATTCGAAAGAGGGCCTCCAACTCCATCTCTCGCATTGTGTTTGTTGCACCAGCTGCAGGCGAGGTCTTCTACCTTCGCATGCTCCTTCACCATGTTGTCGCTCCCAAGTGCTGGCAGGACTTGAAAACCTACAACAATGTCGAGCATGAGACATTCCAAGCTGCCTGTGCAGCCTGGGGCCTTCTTGCAGATGACAACGAGTGGACCCAGGTCCTCCAAGAGGCAGCAGGCATGCAGAGTGGCCACCAACTGCGGCTCCTCTTCATCACTATCCTCCTCAACAATCACCCTGCCGACCCTCTCAAGCTGTGGGATGCATTCAAGGCACATCTCAGTGACGACTGCACACATCGCCTCATTCGGGAAGGCATCATCACAGACCCAACCACTCAGGATGCATACGACCTCGCCTTGCGGCTGCTTGAAGAGAGCCTCCATGCCCAAGGATCCTCCCTCGACACAGTTGGACTCCCTCAGCCTTCACGTCAACTACCAGTTGCTGCAGGACCTCGACTTATCAATGAGGAGCAGCAGCGCTATGGCATTGTTGACATGGCTGCCATTCGAGACCGAGATGTTCCAAGGCTCAACAACAGCCAACGGGCAGCCTTCGATGCTGTTCTCAACTCTGTGTCCAATGACCTTGGCCAAATCTTTTTCCTCGATGGACCTGCGGGGACAGGCAAGACGTTTACGGAGAACACAATCCTTGCCTCACTTCGTTCTGAGCAGCACATCTGCTTGGCTACCGCATCTTCTGGAATTGCAGCTATCCTCCTCACCGGTGGTCAAACTGCACATTCGCGATTCAAGATTCCACTCGATGTCACCCCCACGTCCACATGCAACATTCCCAAGCAGTCGGACTTGGCCAAACTCCTGCAACAGACAAAGCTCATCATCTGGGATGAGGCCCCAATGATGCACCGTCTGTGCTTTGAGGCCCTTGATCGTACTCTCAAGGACATCTGCAACTGTGACCGCACTTTTGGCGGGATTACCACGATCCTCTCAGGGGACTTCCGCCAAGTCCTTCCAGTCATCCCCAGGGGTTCCTCTTCTGCAATCGTAGATGCTGCCCTTACAAGTTCATCCTTTTGGCCATCTGTCATCAAGCTCCACCTTACCGACAACATGCGCCTCCGCCACCCACACCTCTCCCCACTCCAGAGGGACCGCAATGCTCACTTTGCATCCTGGCTTCTCAATGTTGGGAATGGCTCTGGCATCACCAGTGGACACTCTGGACCAATCGACATCCCGCAGGAGCTTCGTGTCCATTCTGAGGACTCCTTGGTGAACATTGTTTACCCCGACATTGCCAAGCAACGTTCTGCCATCGAGGCTGCGTCATACTTTGCCAAACGAGCCATCCTCACTGCCCGCAATGATGATGTCCATGAGATCAATGACACCATTCTTGAGCAACTCCCTGGCGAGGCGTACACCTACTGCAGTGCCGACACTGTCTACGATCGTGATGGCTCTGCAAACTCCACAACAGCATTTGCCATCGAATACCTCAACTCCCTCAATCCTCGGGGCATGACTACCCACAAGCTCACCCTCAAAGTTGGATGCCCTGTCATGCTCCTTCGAAACCTTGATCCAGCACGTGGCCTCTGCAATGGTACCCGCCTCATTGTCACACGTCTTGGGTCCCATGTCATTGAGGCAAAACCCATGGGGTCAAACTTCAATGGGCCTCCACACTTCATTCCTCGAATCATCCTCGACTCTGCTTCAAACTCTGGACTCCCGTTCATTCTGCGTCGCCTCCAGTTCCCAATCAGGATCGCATTCTCAATGACGATCAACAAATCCCAAGGCCAATCCCTGCAGCACATCGGCATCCATCTTCACCATCCTGTCTTCACCCATGGCCAACTCTATGTTGCATTCTCACGTGCAGAAGACCCCGACAATTGCAAGGTCCTCCTGGCCCAGTCTGACGAAGAGCGTGGCCAAACTGTTAATGTCGTATTTAAAAATGTGCTTTCGAGGGCATCTACTTCGGATTAAATGATATGCATCTTCATTGTCTGTGTCAATCTCTCTAGCACCATGCAAATTCTTTCTCATTTTCTTTTGCACGGGTCGGTTTCATTTCACGTATTCATGCATGCCTTGTAACGATACCGCTGGTGCTGGCCTACCGTACACCGGAGAGCACAGCGCGCAGCCGTACTGACCGACTGCAGCCTCGGTGATTTTGGCTCATCTGCGGAATGCCACTGGCTCGGCATGCGTGTGCGTCCGAGGAATGTGCCGAGAATATTGTGTGCCCGATACACCCCGACGAGGAACAGCGTTGCGTCGTCCCATGCCAAGTGCCCAGTGCCTGTTTATAGCCTTGCCAATGGGTAGACATGGTTGCGCCATGCCTTCCTCCCAGTGTGAATGGTGAATGGGACAGTTGTACCCCAGACGACCCAACTAGAGTACGGGTTCGGGTCGGCTGTGCCATGTCATCGTCGCATGTCAGGGCAGTGCTGACATGCTGATGAGGAATGGGACGGGTGTGGCGGAAAGGATACGGACATTGTCAGGTGAACATCAACTGGGCGGGGTGCTCGGAGTTGTGAGCATGCAGTAATTGCGACTAGGCCAGTCCAGTCCAACCTTTCGCCCTCGGCTTACCACCATCGTCGTCGTCCTCCACCTTGCGCCGAATTCTCCCTCACCACGAGCCCCAATGCATCTTCCACACGGACGCACCGACTGTGCCTCTGCTACGAACTTCATATTTGCCATGTCCAAACCAACCTATCCAACCTACCATGTCATGTGTGATATGCCGGCGGTGCGGTGGGACAGGTGAGGTCTTCCACTGCAGCGGTGCTCAAGGACTCGCTGTTGACTGAAGGTGATTTAGGAATTTAGGAGTGCGCGCGCTCTCCATAGATGCAACTCTTTCGCCGTGCTCGGCCGTACTCGTCGTCGGAAACACTAACAGTCATACATTCCCCTCCTACTAGTCGCTCCTGCATCTGTGGGTCTGTGCCCACGGGGTAAGCATCACATTTTTCATCATCCAGTCCCTGTCGTGCACACCCGACACAGCATCTCTGTCTTTCGTCCTACCTGTAGCCTGTACTGTAGCCAGTAGCCAGTGGCCAGCAGGCCAGCAGCCTCACTTCCCTGGAGTGCAACCAAGTCGTCACGCATTCTAATCCAGTTATAGTTTGGACGTAGCCATGACGCGCATGACGAGCGTTTGGGGGTTGGACGTCAACTTGGCGGTCCGTGCGGTGAAAGGAACAGAGTATCAAGACGTCTGCACCAGGAACCGGCACAACCTGCACCTGCGTGCACATCGGCACTACCATGGTGCACCTCGACCCCACTCCGTAGCTCAACGGGGCTGGCTTCCGACAGCCCCGTGGCACCCGCACGGCGTACGTGCCTCGACATGGCCTGCAGTCGCAGCTAGGTCGCCTTGATGTACCGCACAGAGCCTCATACGCTCGCATTGATGTTACTCAACTCGGCACATACACGCACGTTTCGGACTCAACAGCAGGTGTCGTTGTTGTCATGCGCCCTTGCTGTGCGCCACTTGTCCACTCGGCTGAGCGCCATCGAAGTCAGTTGTCTGTTTCCAGAGCTACACACATATTGAGCGAGGTTGGGTGAAGGACCACCTGGCCCCAAATGAGGGAGGCCAAAGGGGGGTCACCAGTGGCGGCAACGGCAGGGTGGTACAATTCAATTCTTCTCTGTGGTGATCAGACGTGAATGGCGTAATGGCCAAAGAAGCGAAGGCGGTGGACATCACATTGGGTGCCACATGTGGCGCAGGCAGCCAACGCCAGCCTGGACACAACGCTTGGATATCGATGGCTCGCTGGGGCCGTTAGGTGTGTACCTCGGCGTGGGCAATGGATATGGCTGGCCTCGCAACCTGGTGAGAGTGCCTTGTGCTCGAGCCTGCACCGCTATCGTCGGCGGGGCGACGGTGCCACACGCCACTTGCCACATGCCATGCGCCTGCGCACCAGCAAGAACATCGGTATTGCATGTTGCACCGCCTCGCCCCACCTGCCAGACCGCCAGCCCATGTCCACCACCCCCAGTACCAACACTGTTCCTGTCCCCATATACCCCGATAGCACGCCCCGCGCTCTGACTCACCCGACACGCTGCCCCTGCCCCTATGCACCCCCTGTGCACTGTCCCTTTCGCACCTTGCATCACACCACGTCAAGTGTCGAGTACGGGCCACCGTGCACACACCTATTTGACCGTAAACGCCTGAGCTCTAACGCATAACAATATCCTAACCCTCGCCCCTCGCGCTTTGGCAAAAACATTTAATCCCGTGCTTAGCCGAAATAACTCCTTGTTTGGTTTTTTAATTCTGTGCTAATGTGGCAGATTGTGTGTTTATATGTTAAAATTCTTTGCTAACATGTTAAGAATCCTTGTTAACTTTCGGACCCATCGTTCTCACTCTACAGGCCACGGACTGACCTGAATCTTCTTATGCACACTCACAAGTACCCATACACTGCATGTACTTGATCCGAAGACAAGAGTATTAGTCCTTGTGATGGCCGCATTGACATTGTCTTGTGAAAGTCATTCAGGCACATTCATCACAACACGCCCCTCCCACGCCCCCTCCAGCCTTTGTGTGATGGACACACACCCAAACATGAACAAAACGTCTTCCCAACCATCGTCCCACTTCTCGTGTTTGCTTACTTGTTCATTCACCCATCCACTTTGACCTTCACCTCCGTTGTCCACTCGGTGGTCTCCGTCATCATTTCACCCCCCTCCATCCCCCTCCAGCTTCGCACGCTTCGCATGCCACCCCGCCACAACCCTGCGGAAGATGCCGCGGATGCAGCGGCACACAGCCAATGGCTGGTGAGCAGCTCCTCTGACCCCATCTGGGGCAGCAGCGAGCTGTCCAAGACAATTTTCAAAACGTGCGGCATCGCTATGCAGCCTCCGGACCACTGCGTTGCCCGCTATTTCCCACAAAAGGCGGCCCTGCTGGGCTTGCAGATGTATATCCCCCCGGTCTCCGTCATGGCCAAGCTCAAGGGAGGATCCATTGTCTGTACCCGCAATACCAAGTGCCACTACGCCACCAAGTCTCTCCCGGCGTTTATGTATCAGTACGTGAACACTGTTTTATGACCTAGAGATATATCTGACGCAGGTAGCCACCCCCGGATTGTGTGCCCGGAGGCCAACAAGGCCCACATGCCCACCATCTTGGCACGCTGGGAGCACGGGGATGACCCGCACACCCATGCTTGTTGGTCATGCTACACCAGCAAGTCATCTTGTGCCCTCAACAAGTACAAGTACAAGATCCGCGACCTGATCTCAGGCAAGGCGACCATCGGACAGCCACCTCCCTCCTCTCGCCCAACTACCGCTTTGCCTGCCTCGCAAGCCTCGCAAGCCGATCGCCAACAAGGACGGGTCACTCGTGCTACTCGTCAGACAGTCCCTTCGGCTGTAGAGGGTGAGGAGGAGATTGAGGACAAGGACGAACTAGACGAGGACGATGAGGTTGATCGGAACCTTGCAGAAGGGGCGGAACTAGAGCCAGCACACGAGGCCGATCAACAGATGGACGTCGATGACAATGCTGCACATCCCCAGCACGACGACCTACAGCAACCCCGGCGCCAGGACGAGGATGATGCTGCCATGGAACAGGATGTCGACGCACCGCACGAGCCGGGCCATGGGGAGGATGAGCGGGGCCATGGGGAGAACATGCCGGGCCAGCCGGGCCATGGGGAGGATGCACCGGACAACCTCGAGCATGCACCGGACAACGTCGAGCATGCACCGGACAATGTCGAGCATGCACCGGACAACGCAGATGCTCCAGACTACACGAATATCGAGCTCGAGGATGAAGACGACCAGCTTCCCAATCTCCCGACCCCGGCTGCTGTGAAAGGTCCAACCTACACAGGCACATTCCCTGGCTTGAGCATGCTCCCCGAGTCCATCCAGGCCCCCCTTACGCAGGACTCAAGGTCCTTGCTTGGCAAGCGCGCTCTCCCCGACGATGCAGCTCCCAGCGCACCACCCATCAAGTTCCAGAAACCATCGGAACCGGTTGACGACTTCCTCCGGGGATTCGAAGCGGATAAGGAGCGGATTGTCAGCCAGCCAACTGGCGACCTTTCCAAGTACTTGGATAGCATGCGTCTTGTGTCCCAGCCATCCTTGCCACCCTCGGACCCCCACATCATGTCACCAGACAAGCCAGGGCAGAGCACGGCTCGCCCATCCCCCGGCAAGCCCCCCTCTGCTGTGCTCCATGGGCCTCGGCATCTCGACGCACTCCGCACCTCGAATCGCACCCTCAGCAAGCTGTGTCAAGATGCTCTTGCCGATGCCCAACAGCGTTTCCAGATCCTCCGAGAGACAACAACCAGGTCCGAATCGGAGTTCGCGTCGTCCGTGCAAGCTTTGAGTACTCTGCTCGCATCCGCAGATAGCAAGGCGGAGCAGGCAGTCAACGAGGCCGAGGCCTTTCGCAAAGAGGCCGAGGAGCAGAAGGGGCTTCGCGTCAAGTCGGAGGGCATGCTGGCCATTGCCCAGAGTGCGTACGGCCAGGCGAGTCGCCGAAGCTCTGACTTGGAGACGCAAGTGACCGAGCTCCAGCAAGAACTGGCGCGCGCAAAGCAGTCGGCCTCGCATTACGAGGGTCTGTGGACGACAGCGGTCAAGGATATGTCGGAGGCCAACAGGGTCAAAGACGAAGCCCTCGGACACCTTTGGAACCTCCATGCGACGTTGGAGAGTTCCAAGGCAGAGAAGGAGGCCGCCACTGCAGAGGTCAACAAGGCTCGCCGCCAGGCCAGAGAGTATTTCGAGCGCTGGTCCGCTACACGAGATGTCACTGGCGAGGCAAGCAGCATGCACCGGCTCCAACTGACCCGGTACAACGACTTGAAGAAGTGCTTTGACGAGCTCAAGGACCAAGCGGAGGCAGCGGGCATCGCCGTGCCTGTACCCATGGAACTTCCCGTCATTACTCAGCTCCCTCAAGATGCCCGCCGCCGGGGTGTGCACTATACAGCTGATGCCCCCCACCTTCAACACCCACTTGTCGAGCGATTCCACCACCGTCCCGGCGATCGGATGCCAGGTGATGACTTCCCGGGGCAAGAGGGACGAGCTGATCCTCCATGTACGTTTCCTACAAGTCCTGCTGGTGCTGACAATGCTGTCATTCCTGAGGAGGATGTCACCGCAGCTCAGCTGATCTCGGCCATGCATCAAGGTCCATCCGCATCAGAGCAAGGTCCATCAGGAGGCAACACCATGACTGCGGTTCCAATCACCACTCAGGAGATTGAGGAGTTGGGACCCGGGGAGCTCGAGGAGATGGGACGGCTTGCCCAGGAACTGGCACAGCAGGCCCAGGACGTGGAAGCTATGGATGTGGACAATGAGGAGGATGGCGGTGGAAAAGATGATGCAGCGGAACAGGGCGAAGCAGTGGAGGAGCAGCACGATGCTCATGTAGGGGGTGAAGTTGAGGGTGGTACTACCCAGACACATCACCCTCCCATGATCCGCCAGCCTCCTGTCAACCCCAGTCCCACTGTCCCCCAGCCTCCTGCCCATCCTGCCAACCCCATCCGCCCGCCTCCTGCCGATGCTGTCCGCCCGCCCCCCTCCACTCCTGCCGATGCCGGTGCTCCTGCTGTCCGCCTGCCTCCCTCCGCTCCTGCCGACCCCGGTGCTGCTCCTGCTGTCCGCCCGCCTCCCTCCGCTCCTGCCGACCCCGGTGCTGCTCCTGCTGTCCGCCCGCCTCCCACCGTCCCCACTCCGGACCAACGCATGCAACTTCCCCCTGACCCTGCCACTCCGACTCCTGCCCCTCGCAATCCTCCCGCACCTCACAATGAGTGAAGAAGACTGCGATGCTACTATTCTGTTATTGTACATGCCCATGCATCTCATGCTCATCTGAGTCGCCAGAGCAATATACTTGGGAGAGAGGGTGAGAATATGTAAGCGCCTGGAGTCTGCATACGGCACATCATTTCACTCATTGTTTGCCATAGGCTCCACCTCACATATCATCGCTGGCACTGTCTCCCCTCCGCACTGTACTTCACAACCACCCCTGCCTGCCTTGCAGGAGGTGATGGACTCATTGTTGGAGGCAACGGACTTTCACCAAAAGGCTCACCACATCTTTAGGTCTCATCATCATCATTAGCCATTCTTTCCGCAAGATGTCCAGCTTTGTCCGATTGTCTACATCTCATCCTAGATCCATGGATCACTCCTCCACACAGTTGGGAGTGGTGGCAGGCTGGCCACAGATTGTCGCCACCATCGGACACCTCCTGGAGGACATTTCTCATCCTATATATCAGGTTAGTGTGAGAATGTTTCATCCACTTATCCACTCATCCACTTATCCACTCATCCGGATACTCATCCAGGTA
>JAMFRD010000064.1:0-146554 GCA_025502685.1 Pascua sp. PH4015B | reverse complement strand
AGGGCGAGGAGGAGCGGGACCGGGAGGGGGAGGCCGCGGACCAGGAGGGCGAGGAGGAGCGGGACCGGGAGGGGGAGGCCGCGGACCAGGAGGGCGAGGAGGAGCGGGACCGGGAGGGGGAGGAGCGGGACCGGGAGGGGGAGGCCGCGGACCAGGAGGGCGAGGAGCGGGACCGGGAGGGGGAGGCACAGGACCATGTTGGGCTGCTTTCTTGTCTTTCAAGATTGCATCCGGACTAGCAGGATTGGTCCCGGACGATGCAGGTGGCAAGACTGGGGAGGGGTCAGCACCGGTCTGGAGTTAAATGTCTTCTACTGACGCGCTGCTCGGGCATATGCCAATATCACCGGATACCAAACACCGCGATAGATGTCACTCGTGGTCGAGGCTCGTCTAACATCCTGGTCGTCGATGATCCAGAGGTCGGTGGGTTCGCCTTTCTGTATCACATTGGAATAATGACCATATGTGGTGGAGTCTCCGGACCTGCACACAGATCCCACAAACTCCCAGCTGTAACCCGTAGACTGAATGGCAAGGTGTCGGGGGATGTCAAAGCGCAATGAGTGGGTTGACTCCAGCGTAAACCCTTGCATGGTCCCAGTACCTTGCAAGTCGTATGTCTCCGCTTGCCATCCAACGTGAAGCCAGAGGTAACGAGGAGGCTCAGTCATCACCATTCGGTCTCCGTGCAGTGTCTGGGTGACACAGACCGAGCAATACCGTTCCACGTCGTCCACCGTGAATGACCGGGATACCATTTCGGGAATGGTGCGCGCAATGTGAGGTCGAATGAGGACATGGTTGTCGTTAACATCCCCTCCTGTATGCCTGGCATCGACGGGAGTCGCGGTTTTACATGTTTGGCATACCCATGCGTGCGGACGTGTCTTGCTGAGAAGAAGTTCAAGGGGAGATGTGCCACGCAAGCGTCCGGAATGTTGTTCGCAAAATATTCCCCGAGTCGCACGAACAGTTCCGTCGGATCGGATTGTACACGAGCACAAATCTCGCCTGTGCTCGGATCGGTGAAAACTGGCAAAACACGGTTTCCATCATCCAGGGGATCGGGTGGGCGAACCTTTGTCTCTGTTCGTTAATTAATGCCTGATAACAGTAATGATTCCCAGAAACCTACCGGACAAAAGATCCCACAAATACCCATGGTCCCGCAGGTCGCCACGGTCGAGGGCCGCGAAGAACTGGCTTATCCCTTGCAGCACAGCGTTGTCCGGAAGATCGCCAAGACACTCTTCCACATGGAGCTTAAAAGTCGGAATGGCGGACAGCAACTGAAAAGTTGCCAGCGCAAAGCAATCTGTGCCACGATTGACTGCGCCAATGGGTTTGTTAAGCTCCGATTGGGCGGAGGGCTGTCTGGTACCCATGCCCAATCCCAGGGCCCGACGAGGGTCTTTGGGTTGGATAGCTGCGGGACGTCCTCGGAAGTTAGGTGGAGCGGTAAGTGCGTCGCTGAATCCTCCATCCGGAACATACGAGCGCCTGCCGATTGGCGATGGAGGCTCCAGCTCTGAAGCCCGCACAGGCGGACATTCCGGCAGACGAGGAGGAGTCACATCCAGTCGAAATCCCCACTGTACTTGAGCTTCTGCTTGAGGCTCTTGCCAGAACTCGTCAAAGTCGGACACTGGATTCTCATTGTGGATCCGCTCGATGATGGGCTCCGAAAGCGGAAGATGCCTTGCGATGTCGGCACACTGAGCATCAAAGTCGCGGGCCGAACCACACAGCTGCAGGTTGACAAATGCCCACAAGTGTCCACAGCGTTTCCCAGTCTGCTTGAAACCTTTACAGGTGCACGACTGACGTCCACTCGAGCGGAGATTGCCGCAGACAGCCCGAAGCTTCTTCTTCCGCAAGTCCCGACAAAGATACCCTTCGATGAAAAGGTCCTTTGTGCCCCGAGGGAGACGATCTGGAGGAACCAACTCAATCTCCCCTTCCGACCAGATGCTGTATCCAAGTTGCAGAGCAGCAACAAGCTTCGGATCGGGCCGCTCCTCATTGGGAGGGTTCAGCTGGTAGAAGGGGAAGTAGTGGTTGATGATGATGGTTACAAGCCGATCAAGTCTGGTGGACATAAGCGACGAACAGTGACCAGGAGGCATTGGCAGCTATTCAACACTCACCGCTTGTTAGCCCGACTGTTAAGAAACACCCGATCAAAGACCCGGAATGCGATCTCGCTGTAGTTGTTGGTCGACCACGGACCATCGCGGGTGGCATCGACTGGGAGGCCATAATCGACTGCCAATGGACGCCAGCGTGGGGAGAACCATGATGCTTGGAGGTAATTGTCCCAATCCTCCCACATCTCTCCATCGTCCCCAGCCACGATGTTTATTTGGCGCCGGAGTTGGTCGTAGAACGTGCCCCATTCGGCCTCCAAGCCGCACCGCTGGCACTCGCGAATGGCTTCAAGGGCAGCCTGGGCTTTATTTCTCCCAACCTCCGAGCGGCCGAATATCCGCATTGCCCTGGACCGGCAAGCTTGCATCATGTGGAATTGGCACACTCGCACGCAAATACCGGGAAATTGGGCAATGATGGCCCTGCGCTCGGCATCGTCACCATCGATCATGAACATGATGGGGATGAACCCATCTTCCGTAACGCATCGAGCCGCAAACAGCAAGTCGGAGACCTCCTCTGGTGAGACCTGCGGCTGAACAAGACCGTCCACAAGGCGCTGGGCATGTGCCTCGATCGCCTCCACAAAGGACGACAAGAGGAACGCATATGCCTGCTCATCTGCATGACGAGACACCATGACTGCGACAGGAACCATGCGGTAGGAGCAGTTTGATGTGGCGAGGATGGTCATAGGCAGATGGTCCTGGTTCTTGTTCCTCCAGGAGGAGTCCATGTATAGTCCCCGCTCGCCCGCATGCAGCATTGCCATCTCCAACGCCCATGGAGATGCCATGGTGCACTCCATGCGCCGCGTGATATCCTGCGCCTCACTCCTGATGGCGGGAAAGTTGGAGCTAAATGTCAGAAGGATTGAACTGCACTGACATCGAACAGCAAGACATACGCGAGGAAAGATTGCGGATGCCTTTGACGCAGGACGTCGATGGCGGCCAAAGGTTCGGAGGCTAGACGTGATCGCTGCAAGGCAACGTTGATTGCTCCCCTAAACTGCAACATGGTTGGTAGCCGGTCCGGACGATTTGAGCGCAAGGCGCGGACGTATGGGTCTTTCTCCTCCATGAACTCCGTCCACCCTGAGAGCTGTCAACAACCTTCACAATGAGACAAGGAGCCGTACGTACACTGGCGGAGTCGGGACGGAGTCATTCCGAAGCTTGAAGCGGAGTAGTGGAGCAGATTGCGGACAAAGGACGACATGCGGACCTTGACCCCTTTCGGAGGAAGTTTGTGAAGGCCCGGACGGGATTTCCAAACCGTGCACACTCCACGGGCCACCTGCGAGATGGAGATGACTACCTGTGTGTCACAAGTCAGTCTCTCTATCTGTCCATGGGAGGCATCCATGCTACCAACCTCGATTTCTTTGTCGCATGCTACGCCGGAGACTGCCAGGGCGTCCTTGGGTGGATCTTGAACCTCTCCCCGGGCCATCTGAGACAAGCGGGCCATGTAGGCTTGGGTCTCCGATGTCGTCGGACCTTGGTCCTTTTCTACTTTTGGTTTCTCTTGACATGTCCCGGAGCACCTAAATCGTGACCGCCAGATGATGCGGTCGCCGTGAACAGCTGCAGTGATCGAGGGAGGCAAGGAGATTCGCATGTGACGAGCCCGAATGTCCATGGGATACAAACCCTGTGGCTCGAGCCATTTTATCTCAAGGCCCTGGTAGTACGCCTGTCGGATGAGGAAATAATCATGGTCCTGTCCAGTCAGCCTGCAAACAAACCTAACTCCATACAAGAAGATCAAAGAACATCGGGAGATCCTGCAATGGTACCTCCACCTGACACATCCCCAATCGCAGGTGACGTTCCACCCGCAGGAATGATTTGGCGACAATGGTGTTAGGCGTATCCGGAGCATCCGCTCGCCGTTCTGCCGCTGCAAAAGCGGGAGGGACGGATTCCACGGTGGCCAGCATTGTGAGCCGTTGAGCTGCAGAGTCCAAGGAGCCTGCGGAAGCTAAGCCGAGGTTTCCGGATGAGCCGCTTTGCGGTTCAACAGGATTCTGTGCCGGCGTCTGGAACTGGCGGGCAGGGCGTCCGCGGCGTCGCGGCGGAAGTGTCGAAGTGGGGATGCCGATTTTCGGAGCCATGATGGATGAAGTGGAACGTGTGCGGAGGATGGGTAAGATGTCAGACAGGTAAAGTGATGATAAGTAACATGACAAGAAGGTGCAGGTGTGTGATGGACAGGACAATGGTACGATGCCAGCAAGGCAAGGCGTGGATCGACACTCGTTAGTGAGCGTTCGCTTCTGACACACGCCCTCTGTGTGCGCCAAAACGCACAATAAACACGTTGTAATGGGGTCCAGGGTGGCGCACATGTGGGGTAATGATCAGCGCGATCAGCACAGGCAGTTATATTCAGCACCATCATCTCCTAATGCAATCTCTTGTTGGACGCATGTTGGAGGTTGTGGTAAAGTGGTTTCCAGGTCAGCACGATGCGCTCTTTGCCATGGGCAAAGGTCCGGAGTGGTTGCGTGCATCCGAAAGTTAAGATGGTTTCTCGACATGTTACCAAGGATTTTGGACCCTGAACACGGAATTAAAAAACCAAGCGAGGTTCGATTTCACCCTAGCGAGGGATTAAATACACATGCCGCGCTTTGCTTGACGGTCATTCCTGGACCATGAACCAGCTCTACCCCAGACGTACCACGTTTAGCCCAAAACTAGCCCACACACGCAATGTCGCATGTCTCGGAGATACTTGTGACCGCGTCGGACGCCACAATGCGCCACTCGGCGCCTCACGCCATGCCACCGGCCACCGGTACGCTCCACGGCCACCGGTCACCAGTCTGGGAACTTCTAGCGCGTTGGCGACACTTTTGTATTGTGGCGCACGGCACGCCCTGAGGCGCCACACAGTACCGACCCATCCAGGGGGTGGATTTGCACCACTCGGACGGACATGCACACCTGCGTTCGGAGGATGCTGGGGCCCGACGTGGTATCCCGAAGGCCTGGGCAGCACTACTGCGTCGCACCGGGCTCGCACGGCATGTCCGCACGGTCTGCCGAGGGGAATGGGGGTATGGCCGGCGTTGTTTGACGCGCACGAGGAGCGTGCGAGGACTGAGGGGGTATGTGGGGACACACAGCGGCCATGTCCATGTCCAGTGTCGGGGTCGCTTCTGTGCTCGAGCCCGGGGCGAAGCTGGGAGTTGGAAACGGCAGGAGAGAGGTCGGCACGGTCACGGTCACGGTCCCGAGGACGAGAGTGTCGAGGGGGTCGAGACGAGACCAGACGAGACTGAGCCCGAGTCCTGGAGGCGCGACGAGGCGTCGGCGGCGTTTGGTCGCGTTTGGTCGTTTTGTTTTCTCTCGCGTTTTTTTTTTCTCCCCCCTGTCCAACACCACCACCACTTCCGACTCTTGTGCTTGATATCTACTCTCCTCTCTGTCACTCTTATTCGCTCCCGACTCGAAGCTACGCGGGCATGTCGACTCCGCGCCCCACCTCCAAGGCCAAGCCGGTCATTGCGCTGCCTTCGACATTGACGGATGGTCTGCCTGCGTCCGTCGACGTTTCGGCCATTGAACGCCTGCGTGCGCTGGGGGGCATTCCGCTGCCTGCGTCCGACACACACCGGCGGGAGTGCCGGCCGTTCATCCGCGCCGTCGAGAGCTTGCCCGCGCTCGAGTGTCCGTATGAAGCGCGGGTCGCGGCGCAGCAGCTCGAGTGGTATCTATCCGGCCTGATCCCGCTCGCAGACGACCTGTTCACCGACCTGCCCGAGCTGGCGCCGTCGACTGCCCTCCTCCGGGCACTCAAGGACGAGCGCGGGGGTGTCCCCGTCCCCGTGTCCCACATGCACCTGGGCCTGTGCAAGCGGTACTACTGGGCCGTGGTCGACGCGGCCGACAACGACGCCCTCGTCCCCGTGTACGTTGTGGCGACCATCCTGCGTCTTGCGGCCGAAAACGCCCCCCTCCTCCCGGCGCCACCCGCACCCCCGCCCCCGCGCGACGCGCAGCAGCCCAAACAGCCCGCCGCCACCCAGCGCGCACCCCGCGGCTGGAGCAATGCAAAGGCCATTGCAAACGCCGTGCCCCCCGAGCCCGGGACAAGGCCCCGCGGCGACTCGCGCGGGTCCCGCTCCCTCAAGCGCCTCATTGCCTCGGCCCTCGGCGGCAGTCGCGACGACGTCTCAAAGTCCACCCCGCCCACACCCAGGAGCAACGCAAGCAACGCACCCTCGGCCTGGGGTAGTACATGGACCACACCAGCCGTCTCCCCCATGAACGGTTCGTTCCCCCGCCCCAGCCCCGGTCTCGCAGTCTCCACCGACCGCGGAAATAGGACTGGCGCAACCACCCCCACAGCACCCACACCCACCTCCGCCACCTTCTCCTCGGCTTCAGGCTCTACACGTCCCAGCATAGACGCGACCGCAGACTTTCGCATCGCCTCCCTCCATTCCCGCCTCGCACGCCTCGACACGCGCGATTCACGCGATTCCCCTTATACAGCAGCAGCAGCCGCATCCCGTGACCGCAGCCGCGCGGCCTCCCCAGACGGTCAACGCACACCAACAACCCCCCACTTTGACCCAGACGGCACCACAGAGTTTGTCACGTCCTGGGTCCGGGCCAGCGGAGAGGAGGAGCGTCCCCATGGGTGGCGCTGGCGCAAGTGAGCAAGCGCAGAGTGGAGGTAGGCGCGCAGGGCGAGCGCGCATGGTGGGCAGGCGAGCAAGGCGACCACACACACGAGCGAGCCGGCCGACTGTACAAGCGACCAAGGCGAGCAAGGACACTGCTGGTCCAAAGTGATCAGTAGAATACGAACCCATTCACATTCGACAATGACCAGCACACGTTACCAACACACGTTACAGACGTTACAGAGTACCATACATTACGACACGCAAGCGACAAAGTGCGCCATGTCGTCGTCGGCGCGCAGCACGCGTCACTGCAAGATATCACAGTTCAAGTTAGCACGACAGCATGAAGAGGACGTTTTGGATTTTATCATATATAGTAGTAGTAAACTGTGCCCACGCACACACGCACTTCGGGGCTAGAGTATAGACATGTAGTTGTTGTTCTGGGTCTGCGACCCACAGACACCCACTGGCATTTACAGGCTCGCTGATCGCCGGAGCCGTGGAACAGGAGGGAGGCAGTAGGCGGTAGGAGCCACAGTCTAGAGTCACCTACGTGTACATACAGTGTAACCATGCGACATCTGAGGCCAGCTCCGCGTGCTATCTCCGCGTGCTATCTCTGCATGTTGCTCGACCACAATAGGCAACATCGGCGCGGCGGCGCGCAAAGGGCCAGTGGCCCACGACGGGCCGGTGCGGCGGACACGTGCGGCGTTCATCCCCAGGCACGGCGCCAACCACTCGTCACACTGGTGACGTCGCGCAGATCACCACATGCAACTTTCACCCCACCACCACGACCACCTCTTTCTTCACCTATCACTTCATCAGCACTCCTACTTTCTCGTCGCCAACTCGATCCCGACCCCGAACAGACTCCCCCGATATAGGCATGCTCCGTCCGCGCATCCTTCGCCCCTTTCCGCGGCGGTACGCCAGTACGCTGGCCGAGGCACGGCGTCGTTGGGTACGTCCCCAGAACACCCCCTGAACACCCGCACAACACCGTCCTCATGCGTGTCCGCGTACCCGCGTCCACGGTCCACACATAGCTAAGGCTGACACGCAGAATGGACGACTGGTGCTCTCAGAGGAGGTGGAGCACGCGCTCGAGACGGGCGGGGCGGTTGTGGCGCTCGAAAGCACGATTATCACCCATGGTGCGTCTGGTGAGAGGGGGTACGGGGAGTTGAGCTGGTCGGGTGAGAGGGGGGAGGGTGGGGATGGTAGAGGGACGATGGGGACGGAGATGGGAGGCAGAGGGGACAATTGGATAACGGATCTACGGGGCGACTGGTGCCAACGATAACCCCGAAGCCTAGGAGCTGAGGATAGTTGGCTCGGGGTGTAGCTGCGACTCGCCCTTGTTCCTTGGTCCTTGGTTGGTTTCAACCCATGGGCGGGTGGGGACTAGAGGGCGAGAGGTGACGATCTGGCTGGTTGGTGTAGCTATGACAGGGACAGGCGGTGACCGCTTGTCTGCCTCTGTACTGCTGTTGCTCATCTCCTCGCTCTTACCTGAGTTTGATGACTACGCGCATCAGGCTCGAATGAGCTTCCATCCCTGTGATCCTTGTCGTCGCCTGTAGCCCACACTTGTTCCCAATACTCTACTCACACCCCACCAAAACCTTCCCTCCTCCCCGGCCCACCCCCACCCCTCCGGCCCTTCTCACAACCACACACACACCCCCCCCCCCCGCCGGCTGACACACAGGCATGCCCCACCCCACAAACCTAACAACCGCCCTCTCCGTCGAGTCCATCGTGCGCTCCCACTCCGCCGTCCCAGCGACCATTGGGCTCCTCGACGGCAAAGTCCACGTGGGGCTGGGACGCGACCAGCTCACGGCGCTCGCGGACCCCGCGACGCCGCGCGGGTTGCCCCCCGTCAAGACGTCGCGCCGTGACTTGGCTGCGGTCCTCGCCACGCGCCGCACGGGCGGGACGACCGTCGCTGGCACCATGGTCGTGGCGCACAGTGTGGGGATTGGGGCGTTTGTCACGGGTGGTATTGGGGGCGTTCATCGGGGGGCTGAGAGTAGTGAGTGGACGTGTGGGTGGGGGTGGCGGTGTGGACGTGGGTGGGTGATGGCGAAGTGGCGGTGTGGCGGTCGCTGGGTTGGAAGGAAGCGCGAGTAGGGTAGTTCCAGTGGGATAGTCGAACAGGGGCGGAGGGGACAATGCCGCGAGGACGCAAGACTGGGTCTTGAGCGCCCCCTGAGGGAGCGGACGGCGGCCAAGACTGCACTGAGAAGAGAGGCTCTTGGCCTAGGAAAGAAGTGCGACGAGGGGAGAAAGACCTCGGTGCGGACCGATGAGAAAGGATGCAGGTGGTGGATGGGCATGGCGGCAACTGTGAGGGGAGAGGACTGTGGATAGGCAGCAACTGAAGAGGATATGGGAAGAGGTTGGCGACAGGTACAGGTTGAACCCTTGAAGACGAGTTCGCGATCGCCGGAGCCAGTTGTGCATCTGGGACGAGACGAACGACGGAGGATACAGTGTGCTGGCCAGGATCACTCTAGTCCCAGAACGAGGAGCGAGCACGACGACAATCAAGGATTTTGCTAACACCCAGGCATGGACATTTCAGCCGACCTCATCGAACTCGGCCGCACAGTACGTCTTCGCCTCTGAATCTCAAGAGGCGCTCCTCACATGGTATCTCCCAATCTCACGCTGACCCCAGCCCATGATGGTAGTATGCGCCGGCGCAAAGTCCATCCTGGACATTCCGCGCACCCTCGAGGTCCTCGAGACCGAGGGCGTGTGCGTGGCCGCGTACGGCGACAAGGCCGAGTTTCCCGCATTCTACACGCCCAGCTCGGGGTGTCCTACGCCGTGGGCGGTGGGCAATGTCGGGGACGCGGCGGATCTTGTTTGTGGGTAGTTTGGTCGGGTGGGGTGAGGCTTGGGTTCTGGGCTGGGGAGTGGGAGGGGTGGTGGACTGTTGTCGGTGGCTGCGGCTGAGCCTGCTCTCTGGGCATGCTATATCGCTCGCTATACGAGGTCGCTGAAAGACTCCACTACAACAGATTGTACAGCCGTTGACCTCTGGGATCCATCCCAGTATCCACCACCGCCCACGGCTTCCAACCCGCTTATCCAACACCACCGCGTTCTCGCTAACAACAGACACCGGCCTGACTCTCCCCACACCCCAGTCGACACTCCTCGCCGTCCCCATCCCGTCCGAGTACGCTGCGCGTGGCGACGAGGTCCAGACTGCCGTCGAGCAGGCGGTGCGCGAGAGCATCGAGTGCGGCGTCGATAAGCGCGGCAAGGAGGTCACGCCGTGGTTGCTCAAGCGTGTCGGCGAGCTTACGGGCGGCACGGCGTTGGAGCTGAGTGAGTGTGGTTGGAGGAAGGAAGGGAGCTGCGATCCAGGAGATGGCTGTTGGGAGGAAGGGGCTCCATGGCGGTCGAGTACGCGCAGTCAACAGCGACGAGGAGCAGGAGGTGGGCCGAGGGGAGTTCAGTGGTGCTGTGATTCAAGGGATGGCTGCTACGAGGCAGGACCTCCACTGTTGTGCACTACTCTGAGCCAAGCAGCCAAGAGCAGGGGACGCCACTGCAGCTCGGCTTGATACATTGAGCGGGCACTGGATGTCTCGCGGCCGAAGACGCTCTACCGCTCACCATCCGCAACGCCCGCTGACGGCAGACATCAAACTGATCGAGAACAACGCCCACGTCGGCGCCCAAGTAGCGCGCCAAGTGGCGCGCCTGCATGCATCGCGTTCTGCCTACTGTGCGGCATCTCCGAGTCCGAGTGCCCGCCTGCCTCCATTAGCTGCTCTGGGTAACTGCACCGAGTATCCGGGCAGCGCTGCAACCCAACCACACTCGCATCCTGCCTCACCCCCCAGCCTGCCCGCGCCGTCAGTGCTCGTCTTCGGCTCGGCCGCTATCGACATTACGTCCACGTCCCCGGGCCCCATTGCACCGCACACCACCACGCCCGGCTCAGTCATCCTCTCCCCTGGGGGTGTGGGGCGGAATATTGCCGAGGCGGCACAGGCCCTCCTCCCGCCCGGTGAGATCATGCTCGTCTCTGCCCTGGGCACTGGCACCGGTACTGGCACATCAGACAACGCCGCCAGCCCCCAGCAGACAACACCGCCGCCCGACGCATTCGGACAGGTCCTCAGGCACGAACTCGCCGCGTGCGGACTGCGGACTGACGGCCTCGTGCACATTCCAGGCTCGACGGCGGCGTGCAGCCTCGTCCTCGAAAAGGGCGGCGACCTCGTCGCGGGCGTCGCCGATATGGATATCGTCGAGACGATGGATCCCGATATGGTGAGGCGTACGGCTGCGTAGCGTAAGGCTATGTACGCGCTCTCTTCCTCCAACGCTTGTGGAAGTGGTACCATTCTGAAGTGAAGGCCCAAGAGGACGTTGGGAGGAGGGCTGCGGCAGACTGGTGGGGCGTTGGGGAGGAGGAAGACGGGAAAGATAGGCTGGCCTAGGCGGGAAGGGATGGGGGGGGAGCGAGGGAATCCGCCAAGGGGGTGGCGAGGGAGGAGGCAAACAGGTACGAGAGGAGGAACAGGTGGTGTGGATGGCAGTGAGCAACGACAGCACGCAAGGGAGGTGCAGTGCGGGCGGGGGGATATTGAGCAGCTCGTTGTCCAACCGTTTCCCGGCCTCTTCAACCTCGCTGCTCTCAACCGGTCACCGCGAACTTGTATCAACGCGTGACCCCACTCCTCTCTCATCCTTCTCTCATCTCCCATTCGATCCCAGGATCTCCACCCGACCTCGTCCAATCTTCACCTTTCCAACCTTGCCCCTTTCATCCTCGTCGATATCCTCCCCTATGCCCCTCTATCCTCTCTGCATTCTCCCCTTATCGTCCCCCACTTTCCCCTATCGTCCCCACTCTCTCCTCATCTCCTCATTTATCCCTCCTTTCCTGCCCCCATGCCCCCAACCCCTCCAGTCCCCACTAACTCCAGATCTCCACCCGCATAGCCCAAACCCACCCACACCTCGTCGTCTTCGACTGCAACCTCTCCACCCCCGCCATCACCTCGCTCCTATCCACCTGCGCGGCGCACTCGATCCCCGCGCTCTGCGACCCAACATCACACGCCAAGACCGCCCGCCTCCTTCCTGGTCTGCTCGCGCACCCACGCGCCCTGACCCACTTGATGCCCAACGCGCTCGAGCTCGACCACCTATACGAGCTCACCGCCGACAATCCCCCCGAGCACGCATGGACATTCATCAACGCCCTCGACCTCGGGGCCAACTGGCGCGCGGGCGTCGACGCCCTCGCCAACAGGCGCGGCGCGTGGATCCGCACCGAGGGTGCCGCGGCGAAAATGGTCGCTGTGCTGCCGTACGTCGGGGGTGTGTGGCTCAAGGCTGGCGAGAGGGGATTGCTCCATCTGCGTATCGAGAGGGGTGTGAGTGGGACTAGTGGGGATCGGTGGGACACCCAAAACAGCGTCATCCACAAACTGCCCCCCACCCACGCGGTCGGCGGCCACCTCGTACTCACACACTATGCCCCGCCGGACATCGCCGCGCACGAGGTCGTGAGCACGACGGGCGCGGGGGATACCCTCGCGGGCGGCCTGGTTGCTGGTCTCGTGCAAGGTGGGGACGAGAGGGGGTGGGTTGCGCGCGCGGTTGAGAATGTGGGGAGGACGTTGAGGTCGCGGAGGGCTGTGGGGGTGTAGGCGCGTAGGTGTTGATTGTTGATTGGGGGGGGTTGGGGACGCGGAGGGGCAAGGGGGCGCGAATGGAGAAGTTTGGAACGGACGAGGGAGGGGGCATGGTTGGAGGGACAGCACAGACGTGGGCGGCGTGGGCGGCGTGGACATCATGCGACAGCATGGTCAGCCTGGACAGCACGTATAGCATAGACGAATGTGATAAGCATGGAGCATGGGCACGAGCATGGACATGAGCATGAACACGAACATGGACACGAGCATGAACGAGCACCGACGAACAAGGACGCGAGCCTGACGCACCAACACTGCTGTGACCTGTCGCGGTCTGGCGAGTGAACAATGGCCGGGAAGTGTGTAGCAAGCATGGCATTAATAACCAAGCGCCCGTCCTGCCACAAGATTGACGGAACAGCTGTATCAGATTGGTGTGAACATCGACGAGGGGAGACCACAGCAAAGTGCGAAAGTCAGACGTGGCTGGGTCAGACCACGCAGCAAGTCAGGACAGCAAGTCAGCAACAACGATTTGATGCACCTGTCGGCCAGCTGCAAGGCACCGTCGCTGTATGCTGCACATTTTCATTCCATCTACCAGTCACCTCGAGCTATTCACAAGCGCATGCTACTCGCACAAGCACAATCGCATAATCGGCCATGCTACCGTTGGCGCACGGGGGTCTTGCCGTGGCCACGTGGGTGGACTGCTGCCTCTTAGTTGGCGCAGTTTACTCCTCGGCGTCGGACTCCTCGATCTGGAATTGTCAGCATTGGCTCGTAAAGTGTAACACGCCGATGGGAAGGCGCAATGACACGCTCGCTGCGCTCGCGTGTCCTGTACTCACGTCGCTCTCGTTGGCGGCCCTGACGCGGCCGGGGTCACGCGGGGTGACCTTGCCGCCCTGGGCCGAGACCGAAACGCGACGGGCCGGGTTGGGGGGGAAGAGGGCGGGCATGCCCGAGACGTCCTTGGCCTTAACGTCAAAGCCACCCTTCTCGCCAATGGCAGTCTCGGCCCAGTAGAAGAGGGCCTGGAGGACCGATGGGTTGGTCTGGTCGTAGGTAAGGATGGGCGAGACCCAGCCGTGCGAGTGGTCGTCGTCAAACTTGCCAAACACCCAGCGCTGGTAGTCGGTGAGGACCCAGTACTTGGTGCCGAGGCGCTGCGAGGCACCGTACGCGCGCGACCAGTACCAAGACGCCTTCGACTTGATGTTGTAGTTGTAGGGGCCCTGTGGTGTGAGTTGAAGGACATGGGTACCGTTTCTGCCAACTCACAGTCACAACATACTCCTCCCAGTCGGCGGGGGTAAACGCGGACGAGTTGATGGTGCGGACAATGAGCTTGACGTCGTCGGTGTTGCCACCCTTGTACAGAAGGAGCTCGCCGGAGCCTGCATTGTCAGATTAGACCACGTGTGTTGGAGAAAGCTTGCATAACCCGGTGGTTTCCGGAGCGATGCGTGAGGTTCGGCCAATGGAAGCCGCACCATGGCGCCACCACAGAGTGTGCTTGGGCACCTCGGTCATGTGCCGGTATCGCACGAGCTCGGACAATTGCCATGGCAGGCAGTGGGCGTGGCAATTAGGGTACCTATGCCGAGCTGTCTGTGCGCACGCCCACTAGGGTCGATGCGATACGACCATGCCATCTAACCACCCGGCCCGTGCCGTGTACCTTGCGCCCGCAGCCGCAATCGCCGCGAACACGCCCGCCCACGTCACGTCCATCACGTCTGCCCTCCATCGCTTCGCCACTCCATGACTGTATGCAAGACCGCAAAAGACTCACCGAGAGGCGACTTGGAGAAGCGCCAGTGCCACTCCTTGGACGTGTCGCGGGGAAGGTTGACGCGGGCCTCGTCCTCCTCACCACCGTCAGACTCGTAGCCCGCAGCGTCGAGGCGCTGGGGAGCGGGGTAGCCCTGAGGGCCGCCCTCGAGCGCGGTGAGGATCGACGAGACGGTCCGGAGGGGGAGGATGGTGAGCGCTTAGAGGTCAGCAACGTGCCTGCGTTTGGTTTCGTTGGTCGTGTACTGGGGAGCAATGGCGGCTGCGTTTGGCACGAGTACCAGGGAAGACTAGGTGTCTTCCCTCGCGGCAACAGAGTCGCCACGTCGGACCATCCTTGCGGCGGTCCTCTCGGCACCTTGCTCGCCTTGCTCGCTTCCAGCTTGGCCTCGTTTCTTTTCCTTCCCTGGTTGGTTGCCCGGCCGCGGCCGCATTCTTTCCTCGTTCTGCCCCGCTTTGACCGTTTGCCACCGACACGTATCGTATGTCACTCACCCTTCTGGAGGTCCGAGGGGTCGCGGAGCTGGTTGGGCAGCTCGTTCTGGACCTGGACAATCTTGGGGTACTTGACGTAGGGGTTGGGACGGACGGGCTCCTTGGGGAGGCTGTTGAGGTCTGGGGCGTTAGCAATGCACGTGGTAAAGGGAAGCAGGTGGCGATGGGTGGCGGAGACCGCCAGCACAGGTAGTGAGGAAGACGGAGGAAGGTGCTTGGGATCGGTCGGTCGCGAGGAAGGTGTCGACCGAGGCCGACCACGTCGACCGTTACACCGACACCCCGCCCACATGATTGACACCTCTGCTTGCTCGACGCTCTGTTACTCACATTCCTTGACCTTGGAGTTGAAGTCGTCAATCACCTCGACACCCTTGAGGTTGCCCTCCCAGTCGGCGCGGGGGCCAGTGCCACCCGTTCCCGGGGGGTACTTCTCCTGGAGGTAGGGAAGGGGCTTGTCAAAGTACTTGGGGACGTCGACGGGGGCCTGCGGCATGGTGGTGGTGATCGAGTGTGGGGTGGAGGTAGTGAGGAAGGGGAAAGGCAAGTCGAACAGAAGACAATGTTCTGTTTTGCTATGAGTGAAGATGCAATTGAGAAGTCGGGAGTTGTTAAAGTGAGTTTGTGTAGAGTGGCAGTGAGTGCCAGCACGTTTACGAAGCAGAGACGAGGCAGCCGACGACGAGGTGGCCCCGGTGGGTGGGAGAGAACAGCCAGCAGTGGTGGGTGGGCTCGGTCGGTCGTGCGTGGCGGTCAGCGAGCTGGGCCAGCAGCTGGATAGGTCATTGGGTAAGGGGCGTTTAGGGGGACTCGCGTACATACACTCTGCGGTGGTGGCCGGTGACTTGTGAGTGGCCTGACTGGGTCATGTCTGTGCTCGGGCTTGGTCGGCTATACGGTGGCCCCGGATTCCCCGTCCCTGAACGTGGGGGCTCAGGGTGTTTGAAAAACACGCCTGCCTGATACAACGGATCGAATGGCCGCCAATGGGTAAATCACATCGCGTTTTTTTTTGATTCCGCTCGACGCGCCAGGCGCGCGCCTGGCTGTTTCTGCCTGCCCATGCCGCCTGGCCAGCTGCCCGCGGCCGGGGTCCCGCTCGGATCATCTCGGAAAACCCTGGGCAATCACAACCTAGCCACCTAGCGCTCACCACCACAAACACCCGCGGCATCCTCCACACGGCCACCACGCACAGGCATCCCTTCACTCCCATTCCATCGTTCCCGCCGGCCCCGCCCACCTCATGGAAGCCCCGGGGCTGCGGCATGCGGCAAAAATACCCCCGCCTCCGATGGTACCGCCGAGCGGCCGCCAGCGGCAACCCGGACGCGGCAATGGCCTCTGATTGTAGATTAGAGGTCGGGCGCGTGGTGGGGGTTTGCAGATGGAGGATACAAGAAAAAAAGCACGCAACGCGCACCCCCACATACGGCATCGGAGATGCCGACGGGGATGAGCGTTCCGACGTCGCGATTGGGTGCAGTTGTCTTCGCCGACGTCGGGGTGTGCAGTACAAAGAGTGCAGGCTGGGGCCATCAAGCTCGTACGTACCCGGCAATCAGGAGAGAATCGTGCGCGGCGCTGTGGGGGGGTATGTGGCTGGGTATGGTGGGCGATCAGATCAGGGGCGCACTGGGCACATGGCGCAAGGGCTAAAGACATGATGCCGAGCACGGTGCAGCAACTGGCCAATGGGTGCATTCTCAACCCTCACCGCTGGGTGGAGGTTGCCGTGTGCACGCTGGTAATGACGTCGAGTTGAACACCACACACGCCATGCACGTCACTCACGATTATTACCACCGCGATATGTCTTAGACTTTACCTGCGAGCATCGACCTCGCCCTGAACTAGCCCCGTATGCTACTCGCTACACTCATCTAGCCACCTCCACAAGGATCCTCGCACCTATCATCATCCAGCCCACGTTCCTCAACCACTTACTCACGATCGGTTATCTACTCGTGTCCTCGATCTCCATAAACACCTTTGCATGCTCACACGCGCCCGTGCGCTCATATTACAAGCGCCACCATACACAATTCGCCCTTGCAATCGACCGCTCCTCGCTCACCACTTCTGCAGCCTCTATCCCCAGGCCGTCTACGAGGTAATAAACATGCTAGAAACCCATGTCGGAGAGGTTGGCACCCACACCGCGCACAGGTGGTGCCCCACCAATGTCGTCGCTTGCGTCGAAATCGCGCGCACCACCCTTGTCGGTGCGCTTGCCACTCTCCACTGCGCGGACTTGCTGCAATTGTTAGTAATCCAGTTTAACACGTGGACCACAGCACGACTCACCGTCGCCAGCCACTTGCGGTTGAGACCCAAGGCGCGATTCGCGCGCACAAGGTCCTCGTGAGACCACTGGGCCTTGGCTTGCGCACGGGCCAGGCGGTCCATGTTGCCAGATGAGTCGTCCTCGACAAACGTGACAATCTCTGGCGTTCCCGAGACTGTTGCACGAATCTCGTTGCGTGCCACCTGCAACGGGTCAGAGCGCGGTCCCCACATAATTGTTGTCACACTCACCATTTGCTCGATCGTGGAGCGCACGTTTGCAATGCCTTCATCGCCTTGACATCCAGCCTTGTCGGCAAGGTCGGCAAGTGTGAGGCGCGAGAAGGTTTTACGAAGCTCGAGAATGCGGTGCTTTGTGACCGAGTGGATAATCTGCACAACGAGGCCCCAGTTGCAGTCCTATTCAGTCAGTACGTTGCACTTGCAAATGGCAACTGATACACACGTTCTCAAACACATCCTTGCCTGCCTGCGCCGTTTCCTGGACCCTGGCCCAGTTACGATCGGCAAACACCTTGGAAAGCTTTGTGTACTCGCCGACGCCCTTTTCGAGGATACTCGAGACTGCACGCGACGTGTCCTTGGGGAACTGGTGCCTCTGGCCAGTGCTGAGTAGCTCGCACAGGATGGCGCGTTTGGCGCACGCAATCTGAATGGCCGATGCTGCCTGGGCAGGCATAGCGGCAGCAAACGAAAACAGGTCCGTTGCACGCGCAAAGTCGCCGAACGCTGCAGCAATCGTTCCCGCGTGGTGGTGGAACGTGAGCACATCAAGGTAGGGGGTTCCCTGGTAGGTTAGAGCAATGGTCGGGGACGGCCACCTACCTCGCGCACGTTGATGTAGCTTGCGCTGAGCGAGTCGTAGCCAAGCGGGATGCTGCGAGTGAGGAGGCAGGCCTGAAATTAGCGGTTGTCGAGTATGTGTTGCCTACCTCGAGGAAGACGGCGTGCACGCCATTGAAAGTGGCGCCGCTGTCCGACTTGTGGAGAAGGAAGCGGAGTGGTCCGAGCGCAGTTGATGTCTGTGGTCAGCGCCACCCAGCTGTTTACCAATGCATACCTGGTCGACCTTTTGAGCGAGGCGAAGTAATCCCCAGGCAAACTCGGTCACTGCGAGTTAGCATCTGTTACAGTGAAGGGAGAGCAAACTGGTGTGAAGTGCGAGTGAGGAAGGGCAATAGGCAGATGGCGTGGGGGAAGGCAGAACATTAGGAGGCAAGAGCGAAATGCCAAGATGGAGCGCAGGCGGGTGGAGCGTGCCATTGACAGTGACATGTGATGTCGTACTGCTACCACCACTGCTGCAGTTGGGGGCGAGCGGGAGGGCAGGCCCACCGCATTGTAGTGAACAAGGAGGCACTCCCCACAGTCTCAGACAAGAGCAACAGGGCAATCTGCAAGAGCGAGATGCCAATACAGAGCGCAAGCAGGTGGGGTGTCCCATTGGTAGTGGTATGTGATGTTGTACTGCTACCACCTAGTGCCCAGTTGGGGGCGAGTAGGACGGCAGAGTCACCACACGGTAGTGAACAAGGAGGCACTCCCCACCGTCCCAGAGAGGAGCACACGCCATAGACGCCCAGTACGCGCCTGACCAGCACAAATTCCCGTCCATTAGACTCTCGCAACAACGGGTTATCCTTCCCCATCCCTCGCGAGAAGGAAAGATCACTCACCGCGTTCAGGAGCAAGGGCCATCTGCAGGGGGTCGCCGACCTCACAGAGACGGAACGCCTGCGCAAGGAGGTCGCCGAGGTCGCCCTTGTTGCTAAACGAAATACGCGCCATGCGCGCCGACCTATCGTCAGTCTGCACTCTGCACAACACATGGCAAAGACAACGGGTGTGCACGCTTGCTCATGTGGTGATGCTCACAAGACATAAATGAACCCCAGCGTGTGTGTACGCATCTGCTCCTCAGTCGTCGCCGCCAGG
The DNA here is from genome assembly GCA_025502685.1 of Pascua sp. PH4015B. Classification (NCBI taxonomy): domain Eukaryota; kingdom Fungi; phylum Basidiomycota; class Tremellomycetes; order Trichosporonales; family Trichosporonaceae; genus Pascua; species Pascua sp. PH4015B. The sequence goes on along the minus strand of JAMFRD010000064.1, from coordinate 127,540 downwards.
TCGATACCGGGCAGCGCGAGCAGGTCCGACGACGACACCTTCTTGGACCGCTTGCCGCCCGTGTCCTCCATGGCGCAAAGGACGGGGAGGAGGTGTTGCTTAACGTCGTACAGCGTCGTCGCGCTCACGATCAGCGCCTGCAGCGCGTCCGACGACGCGGGGAGGTCGGGCAAGCGCTGGCCACGGTACTCGGGGATCTGGGGGATGTGGAACGCGCCATGCGCCGGTGCAGGTCCGGCCGAGGAAGAGGAAGGCCCGGCGTCCATGGTGCTAACGTGTGGTGTGGTGTTAGAGTGAGGGTGTTGTTGCGAGGTGACGAAGGAAGGTGATGACGGAATGCAGCGTGTACCAAGTGGAGGTCTTATGTGGGAGGACGGAATACGGTTGGACTGAGTGCGAAAGGGGCAACGACTGTGGCGGTGTGCAGGGCAGTGCGGGTGGCAGTGCGAGTTCCAATGCAACACCAGACTTGGAAGTTTGTGACACGCAACCTCTGGGCAAGACGGAGTGAGACTTGTGCGAGGGAGAGGTATGAGGGGTGGTAGTAAGTTGTGAGCTTTGCACTCTGCTGTAGGTGTTTGACTCTTGACTGGGCGATACCACGTCCATCAGCCGACTCCAGCAGAGGGGCTGCACTTCGTCTCTGCAGTCCAATGCAACTCCCTCTGGCTCAATGACCCCTCCACGAGGCCGATTCAGTAACACCTCGAACAGATCGACGAGTACGGCTTACAGACGCCTCCAGTAGCCGAGGGGGAGCAGTGTCCCAGGCCTGTAGCGTCTCCCCAGGCGTACTAACCAGCCCCAACCAAGGGCGTTTGACAAAGGGTGAGCCGCTTGCGGTCGCGTACGCCTGTCTAACATCGGAGACGAGGGATCAAGACTGCATGCAATGCGGTACTGTACATCTATTCTAGGGCTACACATTCTACTTTGATGCCAACCAGTGGCTCTTTACTCGTCCGCATCGTCTGGCCTGTCCGGCAGAATGGGTCTCGGTAACGACTTGCCGCCGACGCCCGAGAGGGATGCCTGTATGCTGTCGTTGATATGCTGGTCGACATACCATGGGTGTGCTTTGGCGACCTCGAGTGGGTGGTGGGAACCGTAGGCCATACCAATGAGCTCGACCCAGCGAGCGTTTCCGTCGGGATGTCCCAGTTTGGTGGGGAGTGCCATGCGGACGTTGCCCTGGTGGGTTAGAGGTGCCCTGCGCCTAGTAATAACCAGTGCTGAAACTCACGAGGACAATAAACGACTCGCGCAGAGTGCCTGGAATCCACCCCTTCTCCGTCTGCCACATGGTGTCGATCTGGCTGACGAGCTTCCCCAGTTCGCCCCGGCGTCGGAGCGCTCCCAGCCAAGGGTAGTGAGGGTATTTGGCGAGGTCGGTAGGCGTAACTTCCAAGGGATCAATCCAGATACCTGCTGCTCCACGCGTGCTCTCGACTTTGAGAATCTCGAGACCCCGGCGAACCAGCTCGACATTGGGCACGTAGCGCGCCGTGTCTGCGGGTATGTCGTGGTGGAACAGGCCGATTGGCTGCCCTTCGCTGCTCCGGCTCACACACTCGAGGTACGCCTGTACGTCTGGGGGGAATCTGAGGGCGTCAGCAAAGGAACACTACCCTTGGATCTCTACACACGTGCTGGGGTCTCGTTGGTTGAAGACGTCGATAAAGTACTCGGACAAGGGGGCCGGCGCTGTAAAGTACGGGATCCGCACCGCCCTCGGGGGCGAATGTGTGGCCCTGCCGCGTCAGTTGCTTGTCGTCTTGTCGATCTTACACTTACATGGGAGAAGCAGGGGCTGGTACATGCCGAGCTGGTGGTGGGTGTATGACGGTTTCTGCTACTGGTTTTGACGGTTGGTCCTTTTCGGGAACGGGGGGTGGTTGTGGCGTCTCAACCCCTTGGAGAGCTACGTCGTTGGCGTTCAACCCCAACCTAGAGTAGGTTGGAGGGGGTTTGCGACGAATCGAATGCGCCTTGCGGGGAGCGTGGGCCAGCATGGTAGAATGGACAGAAATGAAAACCACAGGGGGATGGAACAAGGAGAGTCGGGGTTTATACATGAGGGGAAGCATCAAGCACACGTTTAGGTGTTGGGGTGGCGGTGCTGCACGTGACTTTACTGCCACAGCTTTAGGCTCAGATCCCCTGGTTTCTCGACCCAACTATGGCCAGCCTCAAACGCTGCTCCTCGCCCTCAAACTGCCTCCTTTGATTTGCACAGCACAGTGAACCCGTTTTGCACAGCTTGATCAAACCACCCCCCATCCACCCCTCGGGACCTGTTTCCGTCCGTGCACCCATGCACCCGACATTGCCCACACAGATCGCCCGCCAGAGTACAACTCCCCGCCAGGACCAAACCTTGGGCCAGGGGAGTTGGGGGGTGTCGCGTTCTGCAACACGTAACAGACTTCTGATGCGACCGACATGAGGAGGTGGCGGTGTCCACCTCTGACCAAGTGACGAATGTAAAAACCATGACCGCACAGCCTCGTCCACGGCCTCCCCTACTTGTATAAGTATGCGAGTGGATGGCCTGCTGACGTCCCCCTCGATTGATTATTGTCCACCACCATTGCCACCACAGCAGCGCTGTGACGACTTTTGACGCTCTTTACAAAGTCGCTCTTCGACAACCACGACCCGACCGACCACGACGCAACCGAGTTGCGACGGGCCAGTCACTTCTTCTATCGCGCGCACGCCATGGACAGCAGCGACGCACCAGCGCTGAGCGCTCCGCTTCCCCATCCCCACGGCACAACTGCCACCAAGTTGGAGGTAAGCCATCCGAGATGACCGCTGCAACAACAAGGTGACATCACTGACATCAGCCTCTACAATCCCCAACTACTCCCATGCCCCTGCCAGCCCTACCCACTCGCGAGGACGTCCTGGGCCGGCTGCCCGCGCCGCAGCTTCCCGACCTGCACCAAGACCTCCTCGCGCTCCTCCCCGACGAGGCGATTGTGCGCTTCCCCAAGGCGCCGCTCGACGCGTCGCAGCCCGTGTTCATCCCGAGCCATGAGTTTCTGATCCAACACGTGGCGCCGCTGGCGGCGTCGCGCTTTGTCGAGGCACCCGAGCCGACCGACCCCGTGTTCGTGTACGCGTATCTCAACAACCTCGTGCTCCAGGACCTCGCCGACGCAAAGTCCGAGGGCCACGACGAGCAAATACGCAGCTCGGCACAGGACGCACAGCAGGCGGTGCGGAAGATGGCAAAGGTCATCCCCAAGCACCGGCGCCTCATCGTCGAGGACCCCAAGAGCATGCAGGTGAGTGTGGGTGTGCTAGACTACAGATTGCGAACCCGAAGCCTCGAGCTAACATCCAGACCGACACGATCGACTGCCTCGCACTCAGCAGCTCGCAGTCGGCGTTTCTCGCAGCCATGAGCTACTTCCGCCTCGCGCGCACCCTCGCACGCAAGTACCCTGACCACTTTGCACGGGGAAACATCCGCCTCCTGCTCTCGGGCGAGCTGGGCGACAAGGATCTCGTGAGGCCCTGGTCCATGATGGGCCTCACGGCGCTGTTCCCCGTCCACGAAGTGCGCGAGTGGGACAAGGACATTGTCCCTGTCCTGGGCGCGTCAGCGGGCCCCGCACCGCCCGAGGCCACATTCACGCCCGTCCTCTTCCCGTTCCAAGACGTCTCGGCGCTCGACACGGTCACGCTCCCGTTCCTCGGCGTCGCCGGCCCCCCGCCTCTGCCGGACGGCATGCCCAGTGCGGCGGGGCTCACGGACTGCGCGAGCCGCACGCCCGCCACGCGGCCTGGATCGCGTACGTGGCGCAAGTCGCACACGTCCAAGGCCCCCAGCATGCCCGCCTCGCCCGCCAAGAGCGACGACGTGTGGCGCCCGCTCCGCGTTCCCAAGCGCAGTCTGGACGCGCCGTGGCGCCCAGGACAGACGGTTCCGACACCGCAGCCCTCGCGGCCCCGTCCACGCCTCACGGTCGAGACGTCGCCAAAGCGCAATGCCCGCCCCCGCCTCTCGGTCGACACGACCGGGCGCAAGCAGCCGCCCCGCCGCCCCGCTCCGCCCGTGGCCGTAGCCGTGACTCAGCCGACACCCAATGGTCCCACGCCCATCACGCGCGCCGCCCTCGATGCCGCGCTCGCCCTCCCGCCGCAGACCAGCACTCCGCCGCCCGTCCCCCGCCCTGCTCGCCCCGCGCCCCCGACCAGGACCATCTCCGCCGCGGCAGATATCCACCCTGCACTCCTCAACTTTCCCCCGCCGCCGCCGCCCCACGCCGTCGAGGACACGTCGCGCTTCACGTGGTGGATGGGCGACTCGCCCGGCGCGCCCAACACGGCCCCCGCCGTCAACTCGCTCTCACCCTCGCCGCGTCCGCCGCTCCCCATCCCACCCGTTTCGGTCACGGCCCCGTCGCCCATCGACGGCAGCGGCCACCTCACGGTACCGGGCTCGGCCGCGCCGCACCCCCTTCCCAAGTCGCCGCACTACGACCCCAACCCGTTGCCTTCCTCTGCGCGCGTCCTCACATTCGACAAGAACGTCACGCACGAGCCGTCCCCGATGCGCCCCATGCGCATCCCCCCGCGCACCCCGCCGTCGCGCCCCGGGTCGACCGCCGAGATGCTCGATGCCAACGGCCCGCCCCGCGCCGAAAAGGAGTGGACACCGCGCTCGGCCCAGCCGCCCCAGATCCAGCATCTCCACGAGCCCGACGTCCGCCAGGCGCCCCACTCGGCAAAGCCAAGCTACTCGCCGCTCCCCATCACGCTCTCCGCCGAGCCCGAGCCGCCCCTCTACCGCGGCCCCGCGACCATGTATGGCACCACGTCCTTTTCCGAAAAGGAGCAGCAGGCCGCACAGAACAAGGGCTTTGCAGGCAAGCTGTGGGGCATGGTCCCGTCCTTTGCCGCGTTCAAGGACTGCTTCCCCTCAAGCACCAGAGGCGGGTGGTCCAAGGTCGGCAGCACCAAGGATGACGACACCACGTGCGGGTGCAAGTTTTGGCCATCGTGCAACGTACAGATGCCCCGCTTGCCCTGCGGCGCGCGTCCCAACCGTATCCGCGAAATCAACAATTGCGGCACGTTTGATTGGGGAAGGGGACACGAGCAGCATGTCGAGTGGCGTCGACAGGCGTATGGTCAGGTGGTGTGAGCCTCTTGTTTTCCTTGCTCAGAATTTAGAACCGGACTGTTTGATTCGTGTGTATCATAGAGTTAGATGAGAAATGTATCGTCTGCTTCTCGAGTGTGCGGGGCTGCAGTTGGGGGCTTGGTTGCGAGGCGGGCGTGGCCGGAAGGGAACGAGAGGTGTACTTCTACGACGTGCGGCTCACTTGTCGAACAAGAAAGGTTGGCGGTGGATGTCTGGAGGACATCACATGTGCCTTGGGTCTGAAAACTGATTGCGTTGTCGACCGATCTCAGAGAGGGCGTGTCACTCGACCGCGCCAGGAAACGAGCCACCGTTATTGCTGCAGTAGCGCAAGAGAATCACAGCCAGCACAACGCGAGTGTGGGAGGCGATGTCTTAAAGGGTGGGTGTCTGGAGGCCTCAGGTGTGTCTTGCCCCTGGAAATGGGGGGGGGGGCGGTTACCTTGTCGAAATAGCTCAGACGTGTCAGTCAACCACGCCGGGGAAAAGAACTCCTCGTTCCTGCTGCAGTGGAGCAAGAGAATCACAGCGAGCACAATGCGAGAATAGGAGGCGGTGTCTTGTTGCTGAAGGACGAGCATTGGGCACTGACAAAGGCAAGTGGCAGTCTTGGCACTTACCACTGCCACCATACTGAAGTTCCCTACTCCTCCAGTGAAACCAAAATGGTATTGCAACTGGACGTGCAACTGTCAACGTCCACATCTCCGTACTCCAAGTTTCTACTGTTACATGTTTCTGACAGAGGAAAATCGGTAGTCGTTCAATCAGCACATGCATGCATCACTTGTTGGACAGTCTAAAGACGTAAGACCTTTTTCCTACCAGGAAAACAAGGTGCAATGTTCAAATTGGAATTGCCCATAATGGGGGCAATAGCGGAACCAAAATTAACCATCAACCGAAAGGACTCTTTTTTGCTCAGTCGCCTCCCTCGCCATCCAACTCCCCCATCCTGCCCAGCCACACAGACAACAAGAACAGAGCCAGAGAAACCCAAAAAGAAGCGCCCCTAACACGGCTCCAACCCGCTATCACGCCGACTTTTTCTTCCTCGACCGCTGGTCTGTGGTTTACTGACAGTAGGTACAGTGTAAGACGTCGCATTCGCGCCAAGCACGACTCTTACGCGGCACGGAGGATTCGAACGCGCAACCGACAGCTGTCACCGTTGTTTCGCTTTTACACCAAGTAAACGCTCTACCAACTGAGCAAGGGGCAATGTTGAACAATTAGTCATGCTTGTTCAATATGAGGCGTGCATGGTGGTGGGATTTGGGGACTTGGCTAAATTTTATGCTTTGATCGCTTCGAGCATGGCAGGCGGGCGATCTGAATGCGTCGTCTTCGAAGTGGGCGGTCCATGCCGTTACCTGATCATCTGAAGGTGCTGCTATTCGTAGAGGGAGTGTATGTCCCGGTACGCCCCAGGGCGTACAGGGAGATCTGCGCCCAGAGCGATCTCAGCCCTCCAAGCGCAACAGCTGAAGGAGCACTTGCCCTGTACAATGGTTCTGCACTTCTCCGCCGACGCCGACTCAGTTCCAACAACGATTCATTCTTCAATTCTTCTTGATGTCTACAACTCTTGAGGCAACTTGAGGCAACTATAGCTCTGATCCGACTACAGCTTGATCCAGCCGTCGGTCGAGACACGCTTCGAGCCCGGCTTGAGCGTCAGACGAACCGTCTTAATCTCGTGTCCGCGGAAGTTGAGCGAGACGCGCGTCTTGTCACCTGACGTCGACGTCTTGAGGTCGTCGAGGTGGTCTTCCATAATGTTGACGAGTTCGGCCTTTGCAACATTGAGGCCGGAGCTGGGGTGTCAGCAATATCGAACATTGGTTGAGACTCACATCTTGAGCTGGGCCGTCGCGTGGCCGCCAAACTGCTCAAACAGACGCAGGATGAGTGTCTGCTCCTTACCCGAGGCGTGCACGTCGTCTTCACCGCGCTTGATCGTCTCGAGGAAGACGTTTGGCGCGCCCGAGACGGAAAACGGCGTGCTCGCGGCGGCTGCGGCTGCGGCAGACGAGCCGAGGCGGAGGCGCATCGGCGCGTTGAACGCGTACGACACGGCCGTCACGTCGGACTCGGTGTACGTGCCCAGGTGCGGGTAGATGGCAAACGAGAACGTGTGCTTGCCCATATCTGTCTCTGGGTCTGGCATCGTCGGGCCACGGAGGAGCGACAGGCGCATGACGTTTCCTTGGGTCGCGCTGGGTGTCAGCGCACAGGCACCACGACCCGCAGACTCCTACTCACTAGCCATACTTGCAGTCGTTGAGGAGCGCCACGCCGTAGCCGTACTCGCTCAAGTCGGCAAACTTGTGGCCGCACACCTCAAACTTGGCTGCATCCCACGACGTGTTGCGGTGCGTCGGGCGCGAAAGGGTGCCAAACTGCGTGTCGTACGTGGCATTGTCGTTGTGAATGTCGAGAGGCAGCTCGACTGCATGGGTCAGTCACGCTTCTGCAAACTTTACCCACACTTGAGGAACATGTGCTTTTCGTGCCAGTTGACGTGGGCATCAAAGCGGACCATGCTGCGTGCGCCAGGCTTGAGCGACGCAGCGACTGCATCAAGCGAAATGTCCAGCTCAATGGTGCTCTTGCCATACTTGAGCGATGCCGCGATACTGCTGCGCAGCGGACCGTTCTCCTTGATGGCGACCGATTCGAATTTGAGATGCTTTTGCTTTTGCAGGTGGAAGTCTTCGACATCCCACGCGCTTTCAATCAGTTTGGGTGGGGGCGGTAGTACTTACTCCCAGTAGTTCGGGTGGTCCTCCATAATGACCATGCCGCCAGTCTGGCCCTTGGGAATGAGCTCCTTGCTGGGAATGTCAGCGGGATCTAGATGAGAAGAACGTACTCCAAGGCAACATCAACGAGGCTCGTGATCCGCCCGTTTTCAATCTTCATCTTGACCGACGAGTTGGCGAGCTCGAATGCGTGTTCGCCTACCTGCGTCGCCGTGGCGCGCCCAATGTCGGCGTACAGGCCCTTTGGCATGCCAAACTCGTGGTCACCAGCAGCCTCGACGAGGAGGAACCCGTGCTTGCCGTCGGCGGCGACCTGGGCCGACTGGCCGCGGATACACGAGTGGTCTGCGAGAGGGACCTTGATGACCTCTTGGCGCGCGTAACCCGGAAGCGTGTTGACGGCAACGACGGATGCCCGGCCAGGGACAGTGGCCTTGGGCTCGAGAGGAACAGTACCCTTGTACAGCACAGAGTACGCATCCTCGATAACCTTTTTGATCGACTTGTGCAGCTTTGCGTACTTTGCCTCGGCGTCGTCGTAGACCATTGCAATCGACGACCCGGGCAAGACGTCGTGGAACTGGCACAGAAGCAGGTCCTCCCACGCAGCGTCGAGCTTGTCCTTGGGGTACTTGTACTTTGAGTCGAGCAAGCTCGCCATCGTGGCAGCATACTCGGCCTCGCGCATGAGAATCTCGCTCTTGCGGTTGTGCTTTTTGATCGATCCGTGTGACGTGTAGGTTGCACGGTGGAGCTCGAAATAGAGCTCGCCGCGCCAGATGGGGAGACGACGGCCATTGTCCGTCTCGGCGCGGACGGCATCGTAAAACTGTTCAATGCTGCCGCCCATCTTGACGAGGGGAAGTTGGCCACCTGCGTCGCGGCGCTGTCCGACGGCACGAGCACGACGGAGCTTTTCAAGCATGGGAGGGGTTGGGCCACCACCGCCGTCGCCGTTGCCAAAGAGGAGTAGGGCGTTTGCTGGGATGTCAGGGTGATACGGCCGTCCAGCGGGATGCCTCACTCACAGCTGACATCGAGGTTCTGGTGATTGACCATGCCGCGGCGAATTTCATCAATATTGCACCTGGACGGTAAGCAGATGCCGATAATCGAACCCACTGAGCATTGTAGCTGTTGACTGGAGTCATGTGCGTGAGCACCTGCGATCCGTCGAGGCCGGCCCAGTTGAAGGTGGTGTGCGGGAACCGGTTGATCGCGTTCCACGAGAGCTTTTGGGTGAAAAAGTTAGGAGCTCCCGCGAGGCGCGAGATCTGGGGCAGCTGGCTCGAGTATCCGACTGTGGTCAGTACTAATACGCAGGTGTCACTCACAAGTATCCGGGAGGACAAACGTGTTGGAGCGCTTTCCAAAGCGGCTCTCGTAGTAGCGCTGGCCGTAGAGGAATTGACGAATAAGTGCTTCGCCCGAAGGGACATTGGTGTCCATCTCAACCCATGTGCACCCAATAGGCTGGAACTTGCCTTCGGCGACCTTGCCCCGGATGCGCTGGAACAGCGACGGGTACAGCTCTTCGACCCACTTGAACTGCTGCGCCTGTGTAGCTGAGAAGCGGTGCTCGGGGTAGCGATCAATGAGGTCGCACTGGGTTGACCACGAGCGCGCCGACTTTTGCTGAGTGACAGAGAATGGCCACAGCCATGCAGTGTCGATGTGGCTGGGGTTAGCGTTCGGTATGTGGACGTCCGCGCTCACCAGTGCCCCACGCCCCAGAGCGTGCCGTGCTGCTTTTCAGCGTCCTTGCTCTCATCATCAATGCGCTTCTCCCATCCGTGGCCAAGAACGCGTTCCGCGACCTTGCGTGTCTCGGGGATGCTCGACAATTCACCCTGCTGGAACACATTCATAATCTCGTTGGCCGTCCACTTGGCCTGGTTGCGCATGGTCGAGTCACCGGGGAGCTGCTGGAAGACTTGCTTGACCGTGTTAAAGTCCCACATGAGGCGCCTGGAGTTAACCGGGATCTCGAGCAAGGAGCCTACCATGCGTCCATGTTGGGGACGACGAGGTCGGCAGAGTTGAGGCGGTAGTACTTGTTTGGCTGCTGTTAGTATACCGCGGGTGGAGATGACGCACATCCGGGGGGTTCTCGCCATTCTGGCCAAACATGGCATTGCAGCTGGCTTCGATGTAGTAGTGGCCTACACCAGCCTTGCGGTGTTCATCGGGGATGATGAATTCGACGCGGCGATCGCCCTGGAACCCGCCAGTGAGACCTGAGATCAGCAACAATCCTGCTTCGGTTTGGCTCACCATGGTACGGGTTGCCCTTGGTGTCAAAGACCATGGCCTCGCCAGAGCAGTCAAACTCGACTGCAGGTTAGTGGGTGCATTCCGATGGCTCTGGCGCTCTGATGCACGCTGCAATCCAATTACGCACGCTGGACACGCTCATACTTTGCAAACTCTTTCGGGATGTGCACCGTGACCTTGAACCAGTGGTTTGTCTACCATTAGCCCGGTCTGGACGTTATCTCTCACCCAAGAGGGACCAAACTCCTCGCCCTTCTTTGCCTTTTTGTACGTCGCGCGCTTGGCTTCGTCAAACGGCGGCTTGCTCAGACCGGGAGGACTCCAGACTTCGAGCTTGACATAGTCGGGACCATCCAGGCGGTGGGCGTAGAGGAGCGCCGAGAGGTTGACCTGGGAGAAGTGGCCGCCCTGGAGTTAGGCTGGAAGGGGGGGTTGGCTTACGGTGAACTGGTCGAGGCGGCCACGGAGCGGTCCGTCGAGAGACTTGTACTCTGGGTGTGAGGGATGCCAAGCATTGCGGGGGACTCACCGGCATCAAAGGTGAGCTCCGGGTACGGCTCCTTGGGCGGCCCATGGTGATGGGGGGAGCCTGGACGGTGGGGGGGAGGATGGTGAGGGGGACCGGGATGGTGCGGGGGCGGGGGCGGTTTCGGCTCCATCGTGGTTGTGGATGCTGGATGGAGAGGATGGACAAGAGACTGTGGTCCGGATAGAAGGTTGAACCACGTTGACATGTGGGTGGTTGCCGGTGCTGGCCGATGTAGGCACATCTAGTTGCTTCGAAGCGGTAGCCTCGAGCTTGGCCGTTGGGTGGCGGGTGATCGGCACCAGGCGACGGGAGTGGAAGGCTCGTGATGACACTCGGAGGCTGATGTGCGGGGTAATGACGCGGATCAATGCGGGGAATTCGCCGGACCGGCCCACGCCGAGTCTGCAGGCAAGATTCCAGCTACCCTGGAAACATGTTTCCACAGTTCAACTTGACAAATCTCCATCTCCCACTTCAGCACCGTCCCAGGCATGCCCAAGCATGCGCCCTCGTTCAAGCACCTCGTAGGCGCGTCGTCCGAGACGCGGCGTGTGAGGCATGAGCGGACCGTCAACGAAATTCTCGCAGCCTCGCGAGCGGCAGGGCCGGGCTCGGTGGCGGCGCGCGAGTTTCCACCACACCTACGCGAGCGCGCATGGACACCGGCACCGGGGACGGGGGTGGCGAGTGCGATTGAGATTGATGATGGTGGGATACACCCGTGAGTGGGGAGTGAGTTGGTAGGGGAGGGGCGTACTAACCCCACAGGGCCGAGCTCCTTCGGCGAGAACAAGCCGCGCACCTCTCGTCCGCACGCTCCGTCGCTGGTCCGGCTCCACCCCGCTCGTGGCGGCGTCCAAAGGTCGAGGTTGTGGAAACGACCCCCGTGCGGGAGGCGACAGCAAAAGACCTACACGCGGCGGCGGCATTCCTGGGCCATGCAGCACCGCGGCGGGGACGTGGTGCGGCGAGCTTGTTGGACACTTCACTGGGGCTGGTCCTGCGCCTCTTGAGTGACACGACGGTGTACGAGGACGAAGATAGCGACGGTCCGTTGACGTATGGCGACGTCGTGCTTGCCGCGTGTACGGAACTGGAACCCCGTCTACGCGCGGCGCTTGTGGATATGGCCGGCGCGCTACCCCCAGGCGACGCGCGGCGGCTGGGAGATACCCAGCTCCGCGTCCTGCTGGAGTACTCGCTAACACTGCGCGCACCCGGGGGTAACGACGAGGACGACTGGGATGCCGACGACGTACCCACAGGCTCCGCTGCCATTCACCACCTCGCCCTCACTGCCCACCCGGCACCGCACGCGCTGCTCCGTGACATACCCCGCCTCCGCGCACTGACGCTCACCTCGCTCGACCTCACGTTTAGCACGGTCGACCTCGATAGGCTCGCGACGGCCCTGCCCCCGGGTCTTCGAGTGCTGGGGCTCGCGGGGATCAGGGTGCGGAACCCGTCAGAGCATGACGTGCGCGCACTGGGAATGCTCGGGAGGAGGCTTATTGTGTTGCAGGTGAGATACACCGCAGGGGTTGAAGCTGACACTTTAGACGCTCGACATTTCGTTCTTGCCTATGGCCCCAGAGACGGCTGTCGACGCGCTCGTGGGCGGAAATGGACAGCTGCCGAGCCTCCGCAGGCTGGGGTTGCGTGGCGTGGAGCCAGCGCAGAGACGGGCAATCAAGGGGGCTGTGAATCGTCGGGGGAGGAAGTGGGTTGACGTGGTGTTTGAATAGTGTTGTTGTATTATCATTTTGCATCGCATTTTCTTTGAGCCGTGGGCTTGGTTGTTAGCCATCTCTTGAGAACGGTGGTTCTTGATCCACAAGGTATTGGTGTCTTGGTATTGCTGTCCTCCAATGCAACATGCCTTGCGATCCTACCAACAGGCATATTTCTTCATTTCTTCTACAGTTCATATTCTGACTTCTAGGGCTCTGTTTTTATGGGTTTCCTCCGACTCTGACCGAGCTCTTGTTGCTCACTCTTAATATTTAAACCTTCTTAAACCATACCTCGGCCGTCTCCTCGGCGCCTTTGTCGACAACGGGAGGATTGGTGACACTCGGATCTCCACGCCACCAGCCCCCGAACATGCCCAAGCCACCTCTGGCAATGACGGCCGGGTACTCTCCTTCGGGCATGACGACGGAACCGTTGCCGTCAACCGCTGGTAGGGTGAGGAAAGCCGTGGCGTTGAAGTAGTCTCCATCAAAGTGGGTGATGGCAAGGCGGTTCCCCACGACGGCTGGGAGGGAGGCCACAAAGACGGGGCCGGTGAGGTTGACGCCCATGCCGGTGAGGTATGCGTGTTCTTCGGGGAGGAGGAGTGTGCCGTCGTCGCGCTCGAGGGAGAAGTTGTAGTACCCTGGGTTACTGTATGTGCCGGGGATGTCATCCCAGGGTGTACTCGGGGGATTGCCGGGTGGTGGCGACTTAGGACCATCCGGGGTACCTCCGACTAGGCCAGCGAGGAGGCGGGTGTTCCAAGCGATCGGTTCAAGACCCAAAAGATTGTCAACGATGCGGTACAGGACAATCTGGGCGATGAGCGACCCGTTCGGATCGTGGTTTGTGAGAATCGCAATCCCAATCCCGAGGCTGGGTGCGCGCGCGACAATCGTATTGTGGCCTGGGACAGTGCCACCGTGGAAGAAGGCATTGTGGCCGCGGTATGTCATCATTTCTTGGCCCATGCCGTATGTCGAGGCGCTGAGCTCTGGGAATACCGACTGTGACGAGACGACGCGCGAAATTCCCACGGCCTGCACCACCGAAACCGGAATAACGCGGGGCTGGAGGAGTTCGCGGAGGAAGATGACCGCGTCGTTGCTGCTCATGAGCAGGCCACCCGAGCCGGCGAAGAAGTACCCGTCACTGTCTTCAAGCCAGCGCACCGCACGCGCGTCGCCGACGCACGAGTGCGGGACGGACGTCCCGTTGTTCGCAGCTAGCTCGATCCCGCACGCAGTAAAGTTTTGGTTGGTCGCCACGTGCGCGTCGCTCCAGTGTCCCGAGAGAGGCGCTGCCGTGCGGTTGTATCCCGCGCTGCTCATACCGAGCGGCTTGAAAATGTGTTCGTGCACAAAGTCGGGGTACGCCATTCCAGAGAGGTGCGCAACAATCTCAGATATCGCCACGTAGTGCTGGTTGTTGTACTGAAAGGCCGAGCGTATCTCGGTCGACATGCGCCAGTGACGCATCTTGGATACCGCCGACGCGGCCGACTCGGTCGTAGCCGCAAAGTCGTGACCGGGGAGGCCAGAGTGCATAGCTTTTGTCAGTTGGGAGGCTGGGGATAGAGTGGAGCAGTTACTCACCCAGAAAATCAAGCACGCTGACATGGTCGTTTGCATACGGGTCGCTCAGTCCAAAACCGGGGAGTACGTCTTTGACTTTGGTGTCAAGAGTGAGCGACGCGTTGTCGGGAAGCGCCGTCTGGTTGTGGATGAGCATACCAAGCGAGAGTGCTGCGAGGAGCTTTGAGTTTGATCCCATGGCAAAGATGGTCTGGGAGTGAGTGAGTGGGTTGCTCTGGGGTATTTTGGTAGTCTTAAGGAGCCAACACATCGAGCACCTCCCTCACTTCTCTCTCTCTGGCTGCTGTATCTTGGGCTGGTCCTCCCCTGCCTATACCCCCGGATCACGTCCTGTTTCCCGCTAGCCCCTCTGCTTGCTCGCTCCTCTCCTTGCTCTCTCCTCTTCTTGCTCTCTCCTCTTCCCGCTCATTCTAGTTATAACTCACATCAGCGTCCACTCCCTGGTCTGCCGTCGCATTCCCAAAGGTGAGAATCTGCGAACCCCATTCGCCTGTCCCGTTCGACCCATGGCCTAAGCCTCCGTTGTCGTCGAGGGTCGCGTTGCCCCTGGTATCCTTAAAGTGGGGTGTTGCGACCACTGTGACAGCCAAGCCCGGGACACCACCGATCGTACGCCATTGGTCGATCCACTCGACTGTCGCATTATCGATGATCTGGGCCGACGTCGACGCAAAGATGACGAATTGAGAGAGACGCGTGAGCATGGTGAGTCGATGGGAGAATACGCAAACCACGATGCATGGGGTTCTTGTATGCAGCTGAGGTGACAATTGTGACGGTGAGATCACAAGCTGTGCGAGTGAGTGATGGAGTTAGCACAGGTGAATGTTGGATTTGATCAGGTTATTTCAGTATTTGGCATCCGCCGATTGCAGAGATTGTTGCAGAGGAGAAGTGGCGGTGCAGCCACCCGCGGCCGATAACACATCGGAACGGCCATGCAAGTGGATGCCCGCTGTGATGGCTCACGATACTGCAATCTCAGCTGCCCTGCCCTCTGGGATGCTGTATGCCTGTACCGTATGGTTATGCTTCGCATGGATCTTTGGATCGCAGGTGTCATCACAGTTGGGCTCTCATGCACGCATCTTAACCCCAGCTCATGTGACTCCTGCCCAGCCTTTTGTTCATCTGCATAGCACAACCTGTTTCTACAACGCCGTCGCTCCATTTCCCTTTGCATGATCAACATTGCCCATCTTTCCTATCAGCATGTGGAAGTGGGCCGTCCAGCAGCCCGCGGCTTCAATCGTAGTTTGTACACAGCATCTTGAGATCTCGGTTCCCGACGGCTCCCCCGCCAGATTACCTTGGGACAGGCACGGAGCGTACCGACGTAGCCGAATGCCATTCCTCGGCGTCCTCGTCCGCCTCGAGCACGGTCTGGGGCACGTGACTGCGCATGGACGCGCTGCAACGGGACAGGCTGCGGTGGCGGAAGAGTGCGGGCGACGGGGGTGCAAACGGGTCGTCGCCAATGCTGCCGACAGTGCCGATGCTGAGTCGCGACGTGGTGTGCGTGGGTGAGGTGACGCTGGTGGTGGTGCTCGACAGGCATGCAGGCGAGTTGTTGGCGCTACCGTGCGGGGTTACTGGTGGCTTCTTGCCGACGCGAAGGAGGCGCTGTGTGGCGGACACGACCTGCTGCCCAAAGGTGGCAAACTTGCGCAGACTCGTGGAGCTGCGAGTACGTGCAAGGCGAGGACGGGGCGCGTCCGTGTCCGCGTCTGCGTCGACCGGGGTGAGTGGCGTGGACATGGGCCAGGTCGAGACGCGTGACGGCGCAGGAGGCGTGTGCTCAGGTCCGGTGGCGCGGTGGAGGCGCTGGCTGAGTTTTGCCACACGGCTCATGTGAGGCACATGTTCAGGCGGCGCCATTGTGACGACCGGGTTGAGCGGAGCGGGAGACGAGATCATGTCCGTGGTGATTGCCTTGCGTCGGAGCGGGCTGCCGTCAGCTGTGTATGCACGTTATCAGCAACACTTGGCACTTACACGGCGGGGCCGCGAATCCTAGCCTGGCGGAGGTGGTCGATGGCGTGGGACGCCACCACGCCTGCAAAGTGGCGCCGCGGAGGGACGCGAACCATCGAGGTCGGGGGTGTGGGTCGCGTCGCAGCCTCAGTGTCGGTAAACTGATCGGGAAACTGCTTGGTAGGGCCGGCGCGAGGCGGGGTGGTCGGCGGCGTAGAGTGACTCGAGTCAGACCCGCTCGATGTGAGCGTGGGTGTCGTCGCCTCGGTAAGCTGCGTCGCAGGAGTCGTGGGGGTGCTCGGCGCAGCGTCCTCTTCTCCATCTTCTTCGATTTCCTCTGGGAGGGCGTAGTCTTCGGCTGCCCATTCCAACGCCGTGGTCATAAAGTCGCGGTCGAGTGAACCAAATGTAATGTCCAACGACTGAGGACGCGTCTGCGGTGCCTGGGGCGCTGTCGACATGAATTCGAGAGGGGTGGGCGGTCGGTGCATGGCGATGGTATTGGCGGCGTCACGGGCGAGTTGTTCAAACCAGACGGGGATGGGTTGGGGTTGTTGCGGTTCTTGATGCTGGTGTTTGAGTTGATGAGGTGATGGAGGTGATGAGGGAAAGACTTTGCCTGGTGATCAGCGTTGACTAGTCTCACCAAACATGGCCATGGCCGAGGATCACCATCACAGAGTCGGACTTGGTCGTACTCACCACGGAACTTTCTAAACACCAGTCGGGGCCAGCCCATGGCGAGAGTCACGAAGAGACATGAGAAGTGGGTTGGCCAAGCCGGCTTCGTTCATATAACCACCACTCGTCTAAGTGGGACGAGCATGGAACGACAGAATGGGGTTGTTGGTGATCTTTGTACCTAACAAAATGGGTTTGTCCGAAATGTGCCGGTCACTGGTGTGTCCAACGCGTGTTGCATGCATGCACACCTCTGAAAGCATGTTCAGATCCTTCTGTGAGTCATCGTGGTCTGGAACATGAAGGTGGCGCGTCCCGCAGAAGAACAATTCGCCGACTCCCTGCTGATGTAACTGAGTCATAACGGTGATTAGGAGGTGACCTGAAGAGCCGAGATATGTACTGAGCCATACCTGATCATGCCCTTGAGAACATGGTGACCTGTGCAAGGTCTCGGCAGCCACCATTTCGCCACAACGCCGCCAGGCACTGGGGTGCAGGCCGTGGAAGGCCATATGTGGGTGTTGGGCATGTTCTGGCGTACTGGCGTACTGTACTGATGCTTAGCGGGGGAGAGGAGCGCACGACCCTTCAACTTTGAGCGGATTACACGTCATCGACCCACCCATGGCCAGTGCGCACTGACAACGCGTCCAACGATAGTCCCATTCACATTCCAGCGGCCAGCGGGCCAGCGGGGCCAGCCGAAGCCCACAATGCCTCCGCTTATCAGGAGAACCGAAGGGTTCATACTATCACACACCGGTGAGGAGGAGACAGGCAGGTTATATGATGAGTGTGTTGGAATGGCCTGAGCTCCGAAGTTCATCACCCCCATGTAACCCAATACCGTGTATTGTAGTCACGAGGGAAGGCCTTGCTTTGATGACGAGCCATTGTCTACTTTTGATGCCGCGCGTGCGCACAGACCTTCCCTCACACCTTCTTTCCCTGACATGTCTCACAACAGTTTGGTAATATGGCCCTCAGTCTTGGTAACTGCTCCGGGGTGTAAGGGTTGACTAATCGTTAAAGTGGCTGTTGTGGCATTTGTGGCGGATGGGTGGCAGTCCGTCACAAATGCCACAAACCAACCTTTTTCTACTGAATAAGCTGCCGCATGACTTCTACATCTTGTCAAACCCCACATCAAGGTCAAATTCAGACCAGAAGGAATGGGTTGCATGAGACCATGACTATCATGCATGCTGGAAATCAGGAACACAGTCGGACCTTGGAGCTTCACATCATGCTCAAGTATATTCTATGAGACCCTGTTCGTAGATTCTGTGGACGGACGGACCTCTTGCTCGGGATAGTGACAGCTTCCCTGCAACTTCTTCAACCCACGTCATCCACAGAAATGAGGCGTCTGGGGAGCGCGATTCTTTGCACATCCGAGCCCCTCTCCTCTGCACCAGCCATTAACCATCGGGTTCGCAACCGCCGGCCCGCTGCCATATGACTTTTAGATTTGTCTCTCAGTTTGTCTCCCACTATCTTGGCGTGTTATAAGAATTCATTTCCTTTGACATGGACCCTAGTACGCGCATGAGAGACGCTGACCTACACCAGGCAGACTTTGGGGCTTCATGCAGTAACGCCATGAAGCCGCGCTGTCCATATACCCCAAAGCTATTCTAGACGGCAGACTCCGCTGATTCTCTTCATGATCATCCTACTATAACCCCTCTAAGAGTGTTCTATCACACTTTGGGGTGAAGAAGGTGCTGGGGTCAAGCCATGCCTCGATTAGGCCATCGAAGCGTTGGCGCTTTTTGCTCAAGTACTCAGACTACCAGAATCGAAAGCTGGATACCTGCCCTTTCCCTTTCTCGTTCCTAAGTGTCAGCGTTTTCAAAGTTACTTGTGCAGTAAAGCAGACGGCGCCACTGCCATGCTTTGAGCTGAACTGCCCCAGTGTCAGTTTATTACCGGCTACAGATAGTGGTGTTGTAATTTCCTTCCTTCCCTCCAAGGGGAGATTTGGCTGATGCGGAAACCACCTCATATTGCGCGATACGGATATTAGTATCCATAATACCAACAATAGAGCTGGCTCTAACACACTTGGGCAGGTGGCGGGGCATGACAGATACATTTGTAGGCAATAATGAGGGTAGCTACGAGCCATTGCTCCAGTCCGCTCTCCCATAAAAACGGGACAGCTGATAATTCCCACTCCGTATGGCCTATCTACGGCGTTGGACGCGAACCACCCCTCCCACATCCCTCATGCTCTCCGAGCACAAAGGTATGGCGAGGATTATGACCCCGAAGACATCCTCACTGATGCCATCATTGAAAATTCATATCGTCATCACTATCTTCGTCAATATTGCCATAAATGCCATAACCGCACCCCACGACTACGGCACTCTATACATTCGAGATCGACAGGACAGGACTCTGGCAATTTATGGGGGCTCGTCCTGCTCCAAGAAGGCAACGCCTTCGACGAGGACGAAACTGGTCATTAAGATACGGGACAAAATGAGTACATCCTTCTCTTTGGTACTGTAGAAGCTGACGACAGAATGGCAAACCCAATCTGCACATCTATTCCTGGGCTGTGATACACGACTTCCTCGCCTGTCAGGTAGGCCCGATTACCTGCTGCATTCGCCGAAAGATCATTTTGCCCGCCACAGCACCAACATCACAGGCTAGCTTTTTGCTGTTATCAGCACACACGACCCCGAGTCCTGGCTACCTCGCGCATTCCACGCAGGTACCATTCTGGTCCCTAACGCCCTCTGCAACCGCAAACCCTCACGACAGCCCACACCCCCACCTGATTCCAAGCGGCGTCTGCGTCTGCGCCTACGTCCACTTTCTCCCCCGCGTCGGCGTTAGGGCCCACTTCCGCGTTGTATCGAGCCGCGCACGCACGCGCACGCGGCATCACACGCCACGCTCGAGCCTGCGCGCGCGCTCTACATATACTCGCCCGCGCGCTGCCATTCTATACATTTCCCTATCCCTCACTACAACATTACGCATCCACGGCGGCATAGCTTCGCCATCGTTCCCGCCATGTGCGGAAACAATCTTCTCCCCCCCCCCCCCCCCACCAACGTTCCAGCCACCTTCGTGGTGCTCAACAACGCCCCATCCAACCACATGAAAGCCGCATTCGGCGTCGTGTGGACGTTCCATGGAGCCGACGGTCTGACCGACATTTTTTCCGCTACCTCCGCTCGGTCGAGACGATCCGTTTTTTTGCCGACAACGGCTACCTCACGGCCGCGTCGCTCGAGGGCGCCGTCCTCATTGAGCTCACGCCCGCGTTTTCCTACGCGCTCATATATCTCGACACCGGGGTCGTTGGTACGCCGAGCTTCCCCGCTGTTTACGTCGGCTCGGTGTTCCAAGAAGCGCCGCTACGCCGACGGCCTTCCTATGCTCGCGGGCGGGTCCGCGAGCGTGCGTGACCACGAGACCAAGGACTTCCGCGAGGACCCGGAGAACGTCAACACCTGTCATTAAGTGGGATACCCTGTGAGTAATCAACTGTGTCTGCTTTGACTATCTGATTTGGCTGACACCAGACCGACGCTCCCCATCAGTACATTTCTACTTGGGGCTGCTCGTTCCAGCAGCTCGACGCGCTTGTCGCTGCCATCTTGCTCAAGGTACGCTCATCGGCGCGTGTGGCACTCATCAATTTTGTCGAGGCGTCGTTCATCCTCCTCCTCGATCTTTTTGTCGACCACAACACCCTCGCCCAGCCGTTTCGTTTGGACCACCCCCTCAACTGACGTCCCAACAGAAACGCACCACGGTTGTGTCGCGCTCCCGTGCCTCGCGCAAGTCGGCCTCGCCATCCCCGTCACCTTTCATCTCGCCGTCGTCCACCGTGCTCGTGTCGTCGTCCTCAGTCTCGTCGTCGTCGCCAGTCTCGTCGTCGTCGCCAGTCTCGTCGTCGTCGCCAGTCTCGTCGTCGTCGCCAGTCTCGTCGTCGTCCTCAGTCTCGTCGTCGTCGCCAGTCTCGTCGTCGTCGCCAGTCTCGTCGTCGTCGCCAGTCTCGTCGTCGTCGCCAGTCTCGTCGTCGTCCCCAGTCTCGTCGTCTTCCTAGGCCTCGTCGTCGTCCTCAGTCTCGTCGTCGTCCTCAGTCTCGTCGTCTGTTCGCACACCTTTGGAAACCCCCCCCCCCCTCCCATCTCCCACCCGCGCGCGACAGCCATCTTCGCCGCCATGGAGGAGGCGTGGCGCACCGACGGCTCGCAGTTCGAACCGGAGTACGACGCCCTGCGCCGGTAGTATTAATATTCCAATGCTGCAATGCGACAGCTAGACAGCTGGCAAGGATAGCTGGGCTCTTGGTTTGGTGCACTCGCAAGCGGCTAGTGCTGCATTGTTGCCGCCATGTTGTTCCCTCGGCCCGCGGCGCCGGCCCGCCGGTTCGGCCTCGGCCACGTCCAACTGCTAGGAGACTCACCAGATTCCAAATGTCGGCGCTTGCCACCATCAGGCGCGCCTCGCACCGATCTGCACCCCATTCCTGTGCCGGTTCTGGGCTAAGCAAACTCGCACCCCGTTCCTGGGCCGGTTCTGGGCTAAGCAAACTCGCACCCCGTTCCTGGGCCCGTTCCGAGCCGAACGAACCGTCACCTTCCTTCCTTCCAGCGATTGTTGCGAAACCGGCGGCGAGCGCCACTCACCGCCACGGTCTCCAAGGAAGGTGATGCCAAGCTCGGACCTGGTCCCATGACGTCGCATGATCGAATGATAGCGGCCCCCTCTGCCCAATTAGGACATGCTCCTCGGTTATCCGGTGCCTGGTGCGAGCGCAAGATCTCTTGGCGTGTTGGCGAGGCGGCTCGTGCATCCAGGGTTGTTGGTGCCGTTCTATTTTCTGTGCAGATCGCGACCACAATGGTCAAATCACGCCACTGGCGACATGCTTGGACGCGTCCGCGCGTCCAGTGGTTTGTCCACAGGCGTACAGGCGTGTGCGCCTTGCCACTCACCTTCCCTCGTGCGTTGCATGTCACCGGTGACTGCTTTGGCACCGTGCACGTCACCCCAAACAGAGGTGGTCTTCCTCGTCGGTGACACCTGAAAAAAAATCAGTTCCCCCACCCTCAACCATCCACAGTTTATTCTAAAAATTCGCACAAATCAAGCAACCACGCTGATAATACGCACAAAATTACCTGCAAGCTATTGCGGGGAGGGGGGGTGGTCCGAATTATCGTTGCATGGGGATATCGCGATCGGCGTCGGGTGGCGTTCCGCCTCGGGTGCCTGGACGTTTGCTTCTTATCTTGCTCGCACCGGGTCACCTGCGCGCCTTTTCGGCCAATGGGGGGCCTTGGGATGTCACATTGGGGGGAAAACACGAGGCTGGGCGCTGCCAAGAAGCAAGGAAGGACACACATGGGGCGGTGCCGAGAGATCTCGTGACACACACGACCGACTAAATGTGGCATTTGGGCGCGGGTGCGACCACCTCGCACCGACGCATTGACCTCTTGACCCTCCCGCTGCCTTCCCCATTGTCACAACCCCAGAAGTGCGTTTCTGGACCGCGACCCTGAACAAGATTGCTATATAAGCGAGGCCAAGATAGAGCGTTGCGCCCCTCTCCCCATGTACCCCAACGATACCTTCCTCTGTCTCCAACTTGCTTGCCTCGTTGCCTCGGGACCCTGTACTAGCTGATCGATTCCTCGGAACCGCCTTGGCAATGGCGTGCGCGAGTTGACTCAGCTCTCCGGTCGCAGGCGCCGGTCGCCCCGATGCACTCTACGGTGAGGGGCAGGCTACGGTGAACGGAACTCTACGGTGAGGGGGCAGAACGATATATAAACAGGACGGCCAACTCGCTTTTGACATCCATCCTCATCCCATCTCTCCCATTCTCTCCCCCTCCTCGTCCTCACCCCAGCACCATTGCTTGCACCCCACCGTCCACCAACTCGTCCTCGCCGCCGTCAGTTCTATAGCCACCACCACATCCTCTGTCCTCACCATCCACCCCCTTCTCCTCCCCATCACCACCCGCGATGGCGCCGTCGCGCCGGGCTTCCGCCCAGACCGACGGTGTGCTCCGGCAAACCACGCTGCATGGCGCCAACACAGTGAGTACTGTTGTCTTCCATCTGTCTTCTTGTCATCCTTGTCGTCTTCCTTCCCGCCTTTGTCTTCTTCGTCGTCTTCCTTGTCGTCCTCCTCGTCACCTTCTCCCCTTGCCGACTTCCTTGTCTTCTTCGTAGTCTTCCTTGTCGTCCTCCTCGTCACCTTCTCCCCTTGTCGACTTCCTTGTCTTCGTAGTCTTCCTTGTCGCCTTCCTTGTCTTCTGCCTTGTCTTCTTCGTCGTCTTCCTTGCCGTCCTCCTCGTCACCTCCTCCCCTTGTCGACTTCCTTGTCTTCTTCGTCGTCTTCCTCGTCGTCCTCGTCGTCACCTTCTCCCCCTGTCTTCTTCCTTGCCTTATTCCTTACCATCCTTGTCATCTTCCTTGTCTCCTTCCTTGTCTTCTTCCTTGGTCGTCTTCCTTGTCGTCTTCCTCGTCACCTTCTGCCCCCACCTCCTGGATACTTGCTGCTTGCTCCGCTGTCTTGTCGCTGACTCGCAGACTGCAGTCGCAGTGAACACTCGTCGTCGACGCATCAGTAAGAAAGACGATCTTATCCAAAAGCCCCTTTCCTTCAAGCACATTGTACGTACCAGATTGTCTCTCCCTCGGCATCTTCCTGCCCCCCCCCCCCACTCCCTCCCACCTTTTCCAACTCCACCCGCTGACACTTCTTCAGACGTCGGCTGCATCCACATCCAAGAGCCCGGCAGTGGGCTCGGCAACGTTTCCCATCGATCTCGTCAGCCCCCCATCTTCGCCCATCAAAGTGAGTACCTCACCACATCCTACCTTGCCCACACGTTCCTTTGACGTTCTGGCCCACGCATGATATCTGTCGTGCTTGTCCCATCGTCTCGAGTTTTCGTTGCCATTTGCTGACTGCTCTACAGAGGCGCACTCGTGCTCGTGGGCTCCAGTCGTCTCCGCCCTCGCCCCTGCGGGCTAGCAAGGCTACCACCCGCACGCTCTCGTCCGCTCTTGCATCCTCGTCCGCTCTTGCGTCCTCGTCGGCTCTTGCGTCCTCGTCGGCTCTGGTGTCCTCCTCGTCGGCTCTGGTGTCCCCCTCGTCGGCTCTGGTGTCCCCCTCGTCCGCTCTGGTGTCCTCCTCGTCCGCTCTGGTGTCCTCCTCGTCCGCTCTGGTGTCCTCCTCGTCCGCTCTGGTGTCCTCCTCGTCGGCCTCGTCCTCACTCTCGTCGTCGGCTCGCAAGCCGTTCGGACCGCCACCCCCTCCCATCTCCCACCCCCGCGCAACCGCTATCTTCGCCGCCATGGAAGAGGCGTGGCGCGCCGACGGCTCGCGGTTTGAACCCGAGTACGACTCTCTCCTCCAGGAGCACGGCCCCAGTGGCCTCGCAACCCTCTTCCTTCAGCACGTCATGTTAATCGACTACGTCCGCGAACGCTTCACCACCGGCAAGGCTTCCCCCGCCTCTATCGCGTCTGTCGACATCATCCATCGCACCACGTTTTGGTGCCGTCCTGTTGTTTATTTCGACACCGATGCCGACTACGGGGGATCCACCAGCGCCGCCACCCCCCACTCCCATTGCGACAAGACCAGGGTGGTCGGTGCCGCTCGTCGTATCCACGACGAGCACAACTACGCCACACACCGCAAAAGTCATCCAACCAAGGCCCTTTACAAGACGTTCAAGGTGAGTGTGTCTTCCTTCTTGCCAGCCCAACACACCTACCCTCCCACACCACCGTCACTCTTCTGCGTCCCCACGACCACCAAGCACAACCACCACCGTGCCCCCCTGACTATCCTCTGTCACTTGCACCGTCGACTGCCTCCTCTGCGCACACCCTTTCGTTTGCTAACAAAGCAGGACGGTGAGGTGCATGACTTCGGCGCGGCGTGGGGTCCCAGTTTCGACCAGCTCGATTCGATGCTCGTCCCTGACATCGGCCTTCGAGGCCGTGCCGCCATGGTGACGCTGATGGAGGAGTTCTACCTCGTCGCGGCCAACCTCTTCGTCGCCCCCGACACCGCCGCCGCTCTCGAGGCGCGCGGCATCACCCTTCCCCCCCGCCAGCGTACCTCCTACAACCGCCGCTCGGCTTTGGGCCTCAAGCGCCCCTTCACCCGCGAAGAGCTCGTGGAGTGGGGCCTGCGCAGTGCGGAGCAACGGCGCTTCATCATGGGCTGGAGGGACCGGAACCCGTCCATTCTAGACTACCTCATTTTTCTCAAGCCCGCAAAGGAGGAGGAGATCCGGGAGCACCTGCGTGAGGTAAGCCCAGTAACCCTACCCAGCACTTCACCTCTGTACAGTGAGCTGACTTGCAGGCGAGCCAGCGCGGCATCCGTTCGGCGCTAGCGACGCAAGGGAAGACGCGCCTCGAGGACTGGTTGGAGGGTTCGAAACAAGTGAGTATCCCCGCCACCCCCGCACCCCTCCGCTCCTCCTCGCACCTCAACGTGACCTCGATCGTATCTCCACCCCCTCAATCGCTGACGTGGCAGGTCAAGGTGAGCCCCGGTGGGGGCGATGGGCTGGTGCGCTTTTTCGACACCCCCCACATCAAGGACTGGATCGCGCAACACTACGACCTTCCCCCGCTGCCCGTCGACTGTGTCACACTCAGGTTCCCGCCCGGCACCGCCAAGCGCCACCGCAACTGGATCGGCTCCACCCTCAACCTCAAGATCATTAGCGCCGACTTCAAGTTTCATGCTCACAATACATACATAGAAGTTCACCGCCGAAGCGAGAAGCTCTTCGACCTCGACCTCGCCGCCATGCGCATTGTTCCCAAGACGTGCAAAAAGCCCCTGCCCGGCTCGTCACGCGCCGACCACTTCGCATACGTAGTCGGGTACCTTGGGTACCTCGGCCACCACTACCTCCCTGACCTCGACAAGATTATGTACATGTAGACGATGCAGATTCATTGTTACTTGCCTCTCCGGTCCACCTGATACCCTGTGCAGCCAGAAACTGAGGCACTTGTGGCAAGACAGCCGTTATTTATGCGACCCCTCCATTTACTGACGGGACTGGTAATAGGGGCTCGCAAATAAATTCTGTGCCATGCTTTTCCCTAAATTGGTCGCGGACGCACGCGGCCACGACTTTCCGCGACTTTTGGCATGCCATACACCACATCATCCGTCCGTCCAGCCGTCCTTGTCGTATATCATTTGGGCTTCATTACCCACATGTAGGTATGCACGTGGTCTCAGTAATTTGCTAGATGGCAAACAAACGCAACATGCAACCGACTTCGGAATAGTGACAGAACCTGAACAGTGGCCAATACTGAGCGACAAAGACCAGTGGCTGCTCGACGGGCGAGTCGCCGACCACGCCACAATTGTTGAACGGGCCGCGCTGGCTAAACCATGGCGGGGCGACGTACGATACGATACGGCAAGACAGACGAGATGAAACGATCACGCGGCTAAGCTCAATGCGACGCCGAAGGATGATTGAGTGGGCATGTAGTGAGCAGTGCAGGTGGAGGGAGCAAGGCACACTGGAGGACGCACAGTGAGTGGCAGTTATTGCGTGTTTCGTCCTTGCTGTGCGTTCCCGTTATGCGTTCGGCACTAGCATCATCTGAGCTTGTTTGTGGCTTTGTCACTGTTCTCAACGTGGAGGGGCGACTGCCGACACTTTCACATGACTGCACTAAATACATTCATGCCGATACTAAACACACTATCATGCACGACCGAGAAAACAGAAGCAAAGCAAGACCGCCGGACGCGCTGAGAAAAGGTAAGCGTCGCGCCATCACGAACAAACTCACGAGTTGTTCAACCAGTGGGAAAAAAAAAAAAAAAAACCAACGAAAAAAACCCCAAGTGGACAACCCCAGCGACGACGATGTTGTCACCTTAGATGCCACCGGGGGCGACGGCTGCTGAGTTGGTGAAGGCAAACCGCTGGCCGATGCGAGGAGCGAGTTCCACAAGCTTCTCAATAGTGTAGCGGATGATTTGGTTTCGCCCAATGGGTGGGCCGTCAGGCATCGGGCCAAATGACTCCGTATGTAGATTCAGGACACCGATGTGATTGATGAGCGCCTGAACATCGTCGGGGTTGTTTAACGATGTCGCCGGTCCGCGAGCAACGACTTTAAAAGTGCAGATATTGGTTTTGCCATCCGCATAGCAACGAAGGCATTCCTCTGCGCTGTCGGGTGTAGCCCAGCACAACGGCCTGAAGATGGGTGGGGGCCCTTAACGGTGGGGGGGGGCTGACGGCGAGTTTTACGCATTCGTTACCTTTCCGTCAGCGAATGTGCCCCTCTGTCACTTGACCCTGTACTAACACGGGTTGTCTTTGGGGGGGATCTGACCCTCCCCGCGGGGCGGCTTTTCGAAAAGGACACACGTGCCGGACATCATGGCCGACATGGCCCGTATGCGAGTGTCCGAGGGGAGATATGGAGGCCGTTTCTGGAGGGCACTGCCTTGAGGGGGGCGGTCCGGAAGGTCATGACCATTGTCCTTGAGAAGCTTCATCAAATAGGCAAAGCAGACCTTGTATCCGAGACCGACGAAATTGTCGTCCCTCGGGCATTGGAGAAGCTGGACATCGACAAAGCCTTGTCGCAGGAGGTGGCTGCCATCCTGACGGACGATGATGATGACTCGCTTCAAGAGGTCGGCGTCTGGGGCTGGATTGTACGCTGGTGGGCCATGGATCGCTAGTTTGTCAGCATTCGCGCGAATTCACGCGTACGCGCAAGTCCTCAAGTCCCTTTCCAACTCAGTCCCTTTCCAACTCAGTCCCTTTCCAACTCAGTCCCTTTCCAACTCAGTCCCTTTCCAACTCACTTCCGTCTTCACTACGCATTGCGCGACCAAGGGTAAGGTACTTGGCATTCTCGGGGTGACAGTCAAGATTTGGTTGGGCAAACTCGCCAGCCCATGGAAGGGGTTGGTTTTCGGCCATGTTGGAGGTACCGGGGTACCCTGTTGGGGAAGGAAGGAGGAGGTGGGAGTTGTGGCGGCTGTCGTATGGTGGAACAACCTGGAGAAGTGGGTTATGGGGGGTGATGAGGTAGGAGTTGATGAGTGGGTGGGTGGTTGGGCGGGAGGATGGGCGACTGAAAGCAACTTCCGACGGGGGCGTGCCTTTTATGCCCACATAGGATGCTCGCTGTCGCTGCCAGTCGTTGCGGATTGATGGGGTTGACGTTTATGCCGAAGCCGCAGCCGTGTTGTAGGTGGTGTGATGGGCCACAAGCCAGGAACGGCACAATAGAGCAGAGAGTCGGACGACAAAGGACCACACTGTCCCTCTTTCCTCTTCTGTCCTGCGCCTTGTGTGATGGATGGTGTCCACAATGGTTCCGACTTCAGCCACGCATGACCCCCACTTGCCCCGTGAAAGCGTGCACATCACACATTTCTCGCATCCCAGCGAAGCATTCCGTCGGGTTTGAACGCCACACATACAAGGTCCCTCGCGGGATCCAGCGCATGCCGGGTGGTGCACCCAACTCGAGGGTGCGAGAGGACGCACGCCACCACGCCCCTCTTATCTCGTCGAGGTTCGCAACCCCTGCTGTCCTAGGATCCGTAACTGGACGTTGGCGGCTGTCCACGGCCATGGCCGTCCCGGTACTCACGCACCGCGCTACCCATTCAGCGGTGACAGCAAGACTCGCGCAATATGCAGCCCTGGCAGTCTGCTAGTCATACAAATGCCACATGCAACCGATATCGGAACTGTGAGAGGATATGCGCTGTACCGGGTACAGAGCGACACGGACAGGAAGAGAAGTGGGTTGGGATCAACCTAGACAAGTTGGACCTTCGTCGGTAGACGCACCCGATCGTTAGCTATTTGACATGGTGCCAAATGTCGACTCGCAGCGGGTCCAGTTCATCTCGTTCTGGGCAACTTGGTCTCCGGCTGACACTCATAAAGCCAACTCCAGCCATCTGGTTGGCGACCTTGTATGTGGCACTTGTGACCTTGTTGAGGTCGGAGACGGTGGGCAAGCGGTCCGAGCGGTGACGGGCGTGAAGAGGCGACCCGCTCAGCCCGACTCGTGGAGGGAGGAGTGGTGCGCGGCGGTGGCGCAGGCGGACTGCAGGTCTGCCACGGGAACCAAGACAGGAGTGCCCAGCCCATCAGGAAGCGGCGCTGCTGGGCACTCAAGAGCCCCACTCGACGAGTTCGTCGTGGCTGAAGATCCTCTTGAGCCCGATGACCGAACGGCGATCGTGGGATGGGCGGAGGCGAGGGGTGAGGATGATGCCGCGCCGGTCGAGAGCAGTGGCGGGGGTAACGAAGAGATTGGCGGCAACAAGGACAAAGTCCTCGATGATGGCGGTCATCGCCGCACGTCCGCGGGGGCCAATGCCGCGAACGAGCATGCTGTCGAGCTCATCGAAAGTCGGGCTCCAAGCGGCAGCGAAGTCGTGAGGTTGGCCGTCCTGTTTTGTTAGCGCGAATCAGACAGGCTGTCTGGCTGAGAGATAACTCACCTTGTAGGTTGCTGGGTAGTGAACCTTGGGGTGGTCTCGGCGGTGTTTCGGATCGTTGTGTTCGTCGTGCACACGACGGGTGACGCCGAACATCCTGGTCCCCCAGCCCTCATCGTAAGGCACTGCGCCCGAGATCGAGCCCCCGTAGCCCGAGTTGATGGTGTCGATGGATACCGCGGGCCGGCACCAGAAAGGTGTGCGGGTGATGATGTCGGCAGTCGTAGTGGCGGCAAGGGAGACTTGACCGGTCAAGAAGCGCTCGCGAAGGTAGTCGGTTAACCAAAGGTGGCTGAGGAAGATGGTGGTGAGGCCGGCGGGGCCGCAATTCTCAAACAGCTTGTGATACTCGTCCTCGTGGCGCTCGGGCTCGGCCCGCCACCCTTCCTCAAGGGGGTGGGGGGTGGGGTTGAGGGGAGCAAAAATCGCGGCTGCCTGAGCATGAGAGTTGCGGGACGGAGGGGGTCCAAAAGGCACGAGTGAGGACGACGACACGGCGGAGAGCGAGGGTGGTGGTGTCTGTGCGGAAGGCTGAGGTTGGGTCGATGACCGGCAGGGTGACGGCCATGTCATGGAATCCCTCGAACGTGGTAGGGACCCCATGAAGAGTAGAAGACAAGCTGCTTTGGGCTGGCGCCTGCGGCCGAATGGGGTCGGCCATGAAGAAATCAATCGCGCTTGCGTTTGTAACAGGCGAATCTTGCCGTCCCCGCGGGGACCGATAACTTTGTACTGGACTAGGTTGGCTCAAGTTGAAGGCAGGGGGGAGTAGGAGTACATACCGTCTCGCCCCGCACGTCTCGGCCCGAGCGCTCGTTGCTGCTGCCCCCCTGGATGTCAGTCACTGCTCGTCAACTGGCAAATTGACATACCTGGCAAGATCCTGGGGGGGAGGCCGTGGTTGATGATCAGGTGGTAGCGCCAAACCGCTGGCGGACCGGTCCCTTGCGCTCATCGGTATAGGCGTCCGAAAGGAGAATCCAGGCCGCCTCGATTGTGTGTCAACCAACGCCACGGCTCTTGGAGCGAACCTCCTTTTTTGACTTTTTGGGTGACGCTGATAAAATTTTGTCTCATCTCTTGCTGGTGGCGTGAAAGTAATCATCGACAAATGGGGGTTGACAGTCAGGCCATGCACATTACGGGGGACTGACACGTGGGACTGATATAGAGAGACAGGAGCGAGATTTGAGGAGAGGATGCTCTTCGGAGCTCAGAGATTGTGGGATGTGGGATACAAACCGAGAGGCAAACCACGTGGCTGCGACGCACCCGCAGCCGACTGGCCTACTGACGTGCAACCAGCTTTGTGGTCTGTGCAGAGGACCGGTGTACGGGTCTACATAGGACGTGGGTCTGCAGAGGGCATGGCTGTGCAAGGAACGGGGCGGTTGAACAGCATGTGGGAAGAAATCTCATGTCACGCCCCGCACACACACAACAGCCCACATGCCGGTTGTAATAGGGTGCGAACGCGGATGCGGCGGGCGATACTACAGGCGTAGAACTGGCTGATACGAATGGATGAAGATATGATAGAACGAGACAATTCATTCGCTAGGACATCTAACAGTACCGATAGAGTACTTATATACTGTACCTTGACGAATGTATGAAGGTATGGACTAATGTAAGGTACCAGGCACGGGTTATCAGGTTGGTTCATGGCCGTATCGAAGTGGTTCGTGGCAGAAAGGCCTGGTACTCCCACTTCAACGGTACTCGCTATAAGCACCAAAGACCAGAACACCCTCACCTCAATCGTAACTTCCTCCTATCAGTCTTATGTATTGAGCGGGTCCCAACATTTGTTCCTCAAGCACTTCGGTCAAGCCCCAGGAAGGGATTGCGACAAAAATGCTCGATCAACACCCAAAAATGTCACCGACACCTGTCGATGAAGAGAACCCTCCACATTTGCATTGAGGTCAGCGATGAGAGTCATGAGCTTCTGGACATCGTCCGGGTTGTTGAGCGACATTGCCTGTGCGCGCGCAGCGGGTTGGTTTTCAGCCATGTTGGACATGTGGGCGAGCCCTGTCGGGGGATGGAGGGAGTGGGAGGGTTTGTGTCTGCGGTCGTGTGGTGGGACAACATGGAGAAGTCGTTTGTCCTGGGTGATGAGGTTGGAGTTGGTGAGTGGGTGGGTCGATGGGGAGATGGGAGGTTAAGACCAACGGTCGACGGTGAGGGGGGGAAAGTGGCTTTGATGCACACACGGGATGCTGGTTGTCGCTGCGGGTCGTTGAGGACGGTGGGGAGGAGCCACGAGGCCGAGAATGCGGCTGTTGTGATGGTGGTGTGATGGGCCCAAGCCAAGAGAGCCACGATACGGCAGAGAGTCGGACGACACAGGCACAATTGCGCCATAAAAGCGTGCACATCACACATTCTCCTACCCCAGGGAAGTATTGTGTCCGCTTTGAACGTCACCCATGGCACAGGCTGCACCTAGCCCCACCCAGCTCATGCACGGTCGTCCACTCAAATCGAGGTGAGAGTGGACTGGACGTGACACAAACCACCACGCCCCTCTTATGCCATGAGGGTAGTACCCCTCTGACCCCAGACTCCACTGCCAATGCACACCCCCTTCGGCCCCCAAAACGATTCGGCCTCGCGCTATGTTGTCCGCTGAGAAGTGCGGGGGGATGTAGACGTTGCAATACCTTTGGTGCCACAAGGGCTCAGCGCTCAGCCCCCATTCGTGAACGTTAAAGTCCTTTGCGCACAGGTCGCCACAGTACGAGTTGCCTTTGTTCTAATGCGGTTTTGTTGGTGTTTTTCGCTTAGAAATGCAGTGGCGAGGAAACGGTCAGGCACCAGACGCCCGGGGGAGTGGGCGGTTTGAGGGATTCTAGTTGGTTGCGCACACCGAGCGAAGACGACAAATCAGATCGCGAGTCGCCGGTCGCACCATCCTCGACGCCACGCTTTTGTTCCCATACCCATCACTGCTTTGGGTATTTTGACAACTCCTCGTCCCCAGTGCGTCATAGGTCGTTCTCAGACAACACCAAGTAGGACTGGACGAGTGGTGATGCGTAGCACTGACGCAGCCACTTCCCTGGTGCCTCTCTAAGCTTGGTGAGGGGATTGCACTAGCCCCAAAGTGGATGTGTGCCTCGACGAATGTCAGTGGAAGCTAGTGGGCAGTAGAGAACGGCCTTATTTACAGTTTATACCTTGAGGAAAGCAGCTACGGCGAAAGATAATGTTGCGCGCCAAGTTCTGCGCCTGACTAATGCTTTCCCGTGTACTAGACGCGCCGGATCGTTGGTATTTTCATGGAGCCAAATCTGGTCCGTGTTCTCTGAAAATTCGTGTCCTCTGCAGACCCATGTCCCATGCAGGCCCGTGCCTGTCCTCTGCACAGACCCCAAAGCCAGTTGCCACCCAGCTGTCAGGGGCGGTGTCGACGGCACATAGTTGGCCTCTCGGTTTGTTTCCTACTATTTCTGTATGCTATTACAAGATGCAGAGAACACCTCTCCTCTCGATCACTCCGGTGTCATGGCCTCGACATTTGTGGCTCACAACGACCGTCGTTCAAGGATTGTTTTTTTAAGCCACAGGCAAAAGAATGGCACAAAAATCCGGTCCAATACCCAAAAAATGACAATGATGCCGCTGATGAAGAAAGCGACTGCATTTTAGTACGAACGAGAGTGAAGACTACTAGAAATTATACCATGATCCGCAAAAATAAGAATGAGAAGCGCAGAAATGCGAGAGGTGTGCAATTCCAAGCACTTGTCGTGACAACCCGGACCGAATCCTTGTAACCAGGGTGACACATCACCTTGCTTTATCGCGTGAAGCTGTGAGAGGAGTCTTGCAAGCCTCTCGGCTTGCGTCACGCAAAGCGGGCAGTAGATTGATGACGTAATGTTCCATGGACTTGGCGCATTTCGACAATACACATTGCAAGTGTTGTTGGCCCACAGAGCAACGTAGACTCTAGACTTGTCGAAGAGATAGCCCAGTCCCCCTACATCTGCGATTGTCGACGGCTGCTCTTCAAGCTCCAAGCACTTTCTGTAAGTTTCAGTCACAAAATGGCACCACAACGGTTGTGTATGATGGGCAAAAATGTCAACGACAACGCTGATTTAGAACCCTCGGTGGGATTCGAACCCACGACCTTTCCTTCCCTTCCAAGAGTAGAAGAGGAATACTGTAAAACCTCTCAGCTACGAGGGCACGCCGTTGGACATTTGAGGTCTAACCCCCTCGTTTAAAACGAGACAAAAGTCGTTCGAATCCCGGACAAGACACCCTTGATCCTACGTCATCGCACCATTATTCCTGACTCTCCTGCCCTTTCTGACTTGTTTTGAACCTCGGAGACGGTGGTTGATGGATTTTTAAAAACATTACGAAGAATGGCGGCAGTGGTGAGGATCGGAATTTGCTTCCGCTTTTCGTGGAGGAGCTTGGCTTCACACCCGAAGCTACTGCTCACCGTTGCCGATGTGCCTGCAGTCATTGCGCCACCAACTGTCGCGAGAGGCTTCGATGCATCGAGAGAATGGGGCGCGACGAGTAGAAATCTTTTCCCCACCAACGAGGCAGCCGGTTTTCAGTGGTGACTAACCACAGCCGACTGGCTGTGGAGACTCCACAGGCGTGCCACAAACAGCCGCCTCGTGGGGACGCACGGGCCGCTGGACCTGTGCCTGCATGCTCTCCCACCACACAGCTAGCAGCCCACAATCCCATCTATCAAACCATCACATCCCACTACAACCACCTACTGCACGCCCGCCGCCCCCCTAACCCTCACCACCACCTTGCCCTTACTCCTCTTACTCTCCAACCTCTCAAACGCCTTGGCATAATCGGCCATGTCAAACCTCGAGTCGATAACGAGATCGAGCTTTCCGTCGTCCACATACCCGGCGAGCTGAGCGAGCTGCGGACCATCGGGACGCATAAAGAAGAATTCGTACGAGACGCCGCGCTTGGCGGCGGCGGCACGCACGGCGCGAGACTTCCAAGAAAGCACGGACGAGATGAGCAGCCACTTTAGACCAGAGAGATACTCGTCGAATGCGGCGGGTGTAACCGGGCCCGAGACGGTGATGACCTTGCCGCCGGGCTTGGTGCAAGAGATCAAAGTCACCATCGCGGCGTCGTCGCCTCCGGCCATGTCAAACACCTGGTCAAACTGGTGCACAGCAGGGTCAAGCTTTGTGGTAGTATAGTCGATAATCGTGTCGGCGCCTGCCTTGGTGACGAGCGCGGCACCGCGCGAACTCGCCGTGGTGGTAACGTGCGCGCCCCGAAGTTTTGCCAGCTGAATCGCGAGGAGTCCGACGCCACCAGCGCCAGCGGTGATGAGAACGTGGTCACCCGCGGTGACTTCGAGGACATCCAGTCCCTGGTACGCGGTGAGGCCCGCGAGTGGCAACCCCGCTGCGTCTGCGAGGGGCAGCTTTGTTGGGGCCTTTGCCACAAACCCAGCGTCGACGGCGGCGTACTCTGCAAATGCGCCGAGGAGGTTCTTGTCCACCCGCGCAATCACCTTGTCGCCGACGGAAAACGGGACGCCGGGAGTGACCTCGACGACCTCGCCCGACAGCTCATTTCCGCCCACGAGCGGGAACGTCTGAGGCGTGATCATCTTGAATGTGCCCTCGCGCTGGCGCGCGTCCACGGGGTTGAGGGCGGTGGCCGTGACACGGATGAGGACTTGCCCCTGTGTGAGCTCGGGGACGGGGCGCTCAAGGAGCTCCATAACGTCTGGCCCGCCGTACCTCGTGTACGAAATCGTGCGCATGGTGCTTGGTGTGCTAGAGGACATTGTGGGAATGTGAGTATTGTTGGAGTGTGAGACTTTGCGGGGCAAGTGGCCAACTCTTATGTACCCCAACGCCAATGACGTTATTTTTGATTGCTGTATCAGGACCAGAGCACTCGGCCGGTTGTCACCATCGGCCGGTGACGATGAATAATGGGTTCCACGTGGGAGATTGGCTTGCCCGTCGGCGTTCAACGCGGCCTTTAAGCGCAGATCTCAATCATGCCCGTGCGCGGTCAAGTGGCGCCGTGGCGGGAGTAAATCTCGGGGCAGGATGACAAGCTGGCCAGTTTTCCCAGCGCCGAATAGGGTCCGATCGTGCCTGAGTGA
The DNA here is from genome assembly GCA_025502685.1 of Pascua sp. PH4015B. NCBI lineage: Eukaryota > Fungi > Basidiomycota > Tremellomycetes > Trichosporonales > Trichosporonaceae > Pascua > Pascua sp. PH4015B. Next base: position 92,163 of record JAMFRD010000064.1, on the reverse strand, counting down.
TCCAAGGTGGCCTAAGGTGGGATTGATGTCACAAAAAGCCTGCTCCGAGTTCTGGGCTTTGGCTACACTTGGCTGACATCATCGACCGCAGCACGCGTCCCGCTCCATAGCAAACACGACTACCACCGTTGTGCGCACCGCCATAAACACATGCAAACGTCCATTGCGCAGCACCCGTTCTCCCCCACCTTTTACTCATCACCACCATGATCTCCCCAGACATCATCTTTATCGACGACAAGCGGTACCCTGGTCCCAAGGCGTTCGAGGTCCCCGACCATGTCCAGGGGACCATGTCGCGTGCCGAGCTCGAGGCGCACCCACGTATCTTTACCTGGGGTGACCTGAAGGAAATCGTCCGTGAGTAGATTGTTAGGAAGACTAGTGAAGACAAGTGAGAGCATGAAAGATGTAGGCGATTGTTATCATTTGCGCGAGGGTGTGTCCTTGGCACGATCCAAACTGGGCTCGCCAAGAACCCTGGTGACTGCGGAATCGCGGCGCCAAACCACAACGCTAACGGCTCAGAATCTGGCGATATCGAGCGCCTCTCGCGCAACAAAGAGGTCCAGGCGCGTTACACAAAGTGGATGGACAAGCAGGTGAAACGCTGGGGCTCGTCCGGTGAGTAACATGGACCCAGAAGCGCACTTCAGTCGCCAAGGGGTGGCAAAGTGACAACATCATAAGCATAGAGATGCTGTCGACCGTGTCAAGACGACTCCATCGCTCAAAGCTGACAGTCGTAGAAGACTACCTTATCGACGCGCGTCTCCCTTGGGGCAAGTACAATAACGGTGCCACGCCGCCGCCGGAACCCGAGGACGAGAATGGCAGCGACAAGGACAAGAAGGACAAGTCGGCAAAGGGTGACAAGGACAGCAATGGTGACAAGGCCAAGTCGGACCAGGGGAATGACAAGAAGGGGAGTAAGGCCAAGGGCGACAACAAATCCAAAGACGACAGCAAATCCAAGAATGACAGCAAGTCCAAGGATGACAGCAAGGCGACCAAGGACGACAGCAACAAACCCAAAGACGACCAGGACACCAAGGACGAGCGCAAAAAGTCCGACTCGCTCAAGACAAAGTACACCGACGGTCCCAAGAAGAATACCCACAAGCCCGGCGACGTCTCCAAAGAAAATGATGATGACGACGACGAAGACGATGACGACGACAAGGGCGCTGAGGACTCGATGGCCTACGTCGCACTCGAAGAGGTCAAACCGCGCCTCAAGGACAAGGACGACCACCCAGACAATGACACTTTCCTAAAGTTTGACCCCGCCAAGGGCTTTGACACGGAGACGTTTGCCATCCTTCCGAACGATTGGCCGTATTGCCTTCCGTATGGCACGAGGCACTACTGCATCTGGTCCAAGGTAGGTACACAGGTTGCAGTATACTTTCAGCATACTTTTGCAATAGGGATACGCCCCCTTTACCTGTTCTGACCCATAGTTCTGACCCATAGATCCCCATCGCCCACCCCACGCTCGTCGACTACGACGAAGAGCTGTGGAAGACCATCGAAGACAACGGCCTACACGGCTTTACAGGCGTCACGCCCGTGATTGGTGACAAGGACATTCTCGACGCCGACACCGACGACAAGGAAGAAGTCATGGCCAACCTGAACGAAGATGGGACCATTGCAGTAGGCGACGGCGTGGGGCCTGCAGATGAGACGGAAAAGGGCGGGTGGTACGCGCTCGACGTCGAGTACGCCGGGAGCGACTTTAAACGCTGGGCCGGGGTCGAGTTTGAGTGCAAGGGCGGGCACGAGGTGGCCAACATGGTCAAGGGTGTGTGGGACGAGCGTGGGTGGGAGACGCTTTGGGTGAGTGGGGAGTGGGACAATGTTGTGACGAGTGCTGACGCCTAGTTTGTCAACCCTCCAGTGAGCCAACTCTTTCGTCGAGGTCTACTAACCAGCAGCGCCTCCAATCCATCCCCGGCTACGCACACTTTCACATTTTTGCGCGCCGCAAGACGCCCGCCGAAATTGACCTGAGCGAGTTTGCTTACAAGGAAGGGTACAAGGCCAAGAAACACCCGAATAAAAAGGTTGCCGAAAAGCCCGTCGAGAAGAACAGGGACGGCAAGAAGGAGTAGGTTGGGTGATGGGGCATGATGGCAAGGTTAGAAACATGATCAGGTAGAAGTTATGCACGATTGCAATGAATGGCCTGTCGAAGAAACTAGAGAATAGAGTAACATAACCAAGTGGAGATACGAAACGGCACGCTATAAGGCGGCGCGCGCATGCATAAGAATCCACAGGGAGAACATCCGTTATGATACAAGCATTGACAAGGATGAGCCAAGTGCCATTGATAGATGGGTTTGTGTACATGGGGGGCGATGGGGTTGGGCTGGGAGGCGTGAAATGACAGTGGGACAGACGAAGGGTGGTCATGGGAAGACTAAACGTCCTCGGCGGCGCGGTGCTTCGCGATCGCCTCGTGCACCGCGTCGCACAGGCGGGCGACGAGCGCCGGCGGGTAGTTCGGCGAGAGGGAACAGATGCTGCCCCAGTCTGCCCACTTGTGAAACGCTTCCGACGCCGGGATGAGCCTCGCCGTCTCGTCGACGTCGGCGCTGGCGACCGCCGCTCCACTTCGCCACCTAAAGGAGTCAGTGATGCTCGTCAGCAGTTTACCCACCTCCGCCTTTAGCGAGGGGACGTCGGTGGTCCGCCCCAGCCACTTGCGGTGGCTGCCCGTGACGATGCCGAACATCGTCGCGGCGGCGCCGATGCGCAAGCCGTCTGGGTACATGGGCTCCAAAACGGCACTCCACGCGTCGTGGTCGATCGAACCGGGCCACCGCAAGTCCGGGTGGTTGGCCACGACGTCATTAAAGGCCCGGAGGACCAGCCGAGTCTCCTGACTTGATATCAGCGTGTCATGCACGCAGCTGTCGACGAGGTTGACGTTGAGGCCGTCATCCTCGTCGGTGCTGCCGAAGGCGCAGAACAGGAAGTGCTCCGAGAAGTGGAGGCAGATGGTCGGGAAGATGCGCGGCGGGGAGAGGTCGCCGGTGTCGTCGCTCATGTTGAACACGGGCGCGAGGGCCCAGTCCTTGGGGTTGGCCGTGATGCGGCGGGCGCGTTGCACCCGGCTGTTGACCGGCTTGTCCCTGTGGTGGGACACCTTGCGCCTGGCGAGGGCGATGGTCATGCCAATGTACAGGAGGAGCGCAGCGGGAGCGGTCCTCGCCGCCTCGTACCCAAGATGGTCGATGGCCGCCACGATGGCCTCGTCGACCAGGGGCGAGAAGGCGTACACGACCGGGCCGTCCACGACCACACCGCGCTTGAGGAACAGCAGCGGCTTGAAGTGGGCGAGGTCCTCGCCAGCGGCCAGCCTGTCCATCGTCAGCATGTCTCATTGACACCATGTCTGCACTTACGCCTCAAAAATCGGCGCCGTGTGGGGGTTGAGGCTCCATGCCTCAAACAGGAGCACCTTGAAGAGCTCCACCTTGCCGGCGCGCCCCGGCACGCGGACTGCACGCGGACTCGAAGGCGAATCAGGCGACCAAAGTCGCCAGCCCACGCGGGTGCCGTCGTCATGCCACTGGCGTTGCTATGGCGGTACATGTGCTTACCACCAAGCTTGGCCTTGTCCAGCAGCACGTTGTCGATCGCCTGGGCGTGACCTTGAAGAAAGTCGGTCACGGCGACCGGGCGCTTGATGACAATTTCCATGCCCAGCCGCTGGCAGAGGAACACCGTCTTCTGCTGCTTGGTCGTGAGCTGCTCATACTCACGCACCTCTTCCTTGACGGCCGCAATGACGTCTGCATCGCCCACAGCCGTCGAAGGGGGCAAGGCACGCTCTTCGACAAGCGCAGAATCTAGGGGACGACAGGGTACGACTTGATCCGCCCATTGCGCAGTCGAGTCTGGTACGGGTCGGACGGGAACAGAGAAACGAACAACTAATAGTCAGGATGTTACATGGACGGAAGTGTGGAAACTCACGCGACGTGTCTCGTTCACTACGAGGTTTCGGTCCTTGTCTGTCTTCGTGTCAAAAATGACCTCGACGAGAGGTCCACTGGGGCTCGCGCCCACAAGGAGCGGATGTTGCGCAGAGCGTCAAAGACGCTCTGCGCAAACCCGTCCTGCTGCGCGGGTGTGAGGGTCCGGAAACGCTGAGCGAGCGCCTGCCAGACGATAGGCCGCTTTCAAAGTCAGCAGAGGCTTCTCGGAAACGGGGACGAGCGACGACGCGACTGGACTTACCATTTGGTACGAGACGAGGACATCGACTGGGTCGTCGTCCTCGTCGTCCCCGTCCCCATCCCCGTCTTCACCATGCGCGTCCTTCGCAGCCATGTCGTTGCGCTTGCCGAAATCAACGACGACGCGGGGGTACCGGTTGTCGTTGGCGGCGGCGCGTATCTCGGCCTGAAAGGCGTCCGCGTACGCGATGAGGGCGAGGATGGCTTGCAGGGAGAAGTCGGTCCGCTGGTTGTTCTTGGACTGGCTGGGGCGGAGCTCAGTCACAAAGCGACCGCCAGTGTCGAGGCGCTGGTCGAGGGCCACGAGGGCGCCGTGTGTCGAAGTCGACGAGACGCGGGGGTGTCGCTTGTCGTTGGCGGCTGCGCAAAACTCGGCCTCCGACGGCGCCCGCGTACGCGGTGAGGCCGAGAATGGCCGGCAGCGAGAAGTCGGTCCTCTTGTTGTTCTTTGACTGGCTCGGGCGCAGCTCAGTCACGAAGCGAGTGCCAGTGTTGAACCGTTGGTCGAGGACCGTGAGCGTACCGTGGATGGGGCGGTTGGGGCCGTTGCGGGTGAGCAAAGTCTTGCTCGTCCCCGCATCCAGAGCAACCGACCGGAGGGTGAGCTTGGTCATCGCACCATTGGCCTTCATGACATTGGCAAGCTCGCGTCCAATGGTGCGGCATCCATGAAGTCCACGTTGAGGACGAGAACGTCGACCAAGAAATGGAGGGCGATGACGGTGGCCATGGCTGGAGGTAGGTGGGGAGGTTGTTGGGTAATCTTCTCGGCCCACGTCGTCCTCGTCGCCATCTCCGTCCTCGGTGGCCGCGTCGTTATGCTTCGAAAACGACACAACGACGCGCGGTCGCCGCTTCTCGCGAGCGGCTGACCGTATCTCGGACTTGAATGCCCGTGCGTATACGATCAGTCCGAGGATCGCTGGCAATAAAAAGTCGTTAACCTTGCGGTTGTTCGACAGGACTTGGGCGGAGCTCCGCTACGAAGCGTCCGCCAGATCCAAGGCGCTCGTCCGACGCCGTGAGCGCGCCATGGATGGGTCCGTTGCGCGCGAGAACGGTCTTGCTTGTCCCTGCATCGAGCGCCACGGACCTTTTCGTGAACTTTGTCATGGCCTGGTGCGCCCTCATGACTTTGGAGAGTTCGCTTCCACTGAGGCGGGCTTCCCTGAGGTCCTAGTTGAGCACCAAGACATCGATGTAGAAGCAGCTTATTAAAAAAAATATTTATAATAATTATTGATTATTGTCGTCGATTGGACATTGTAGCTGACAACCGAAGGGGGCACTGCTGGTGTTGTAATATAGACAGCGTTGTGGCGGCGCCACGCGGTGCGCTGGCCGCGCCTTATCAGGGTACAACTTCGTATCTCTACTCGTTATTGTTGTGGAAACTAGAGAATTGAGTAACATAACGAGTAGAGATACGAAGTTATTCGCTTATAAGGCGCGCGCCGCGCGCCACACCACGCAGTGCGCGTCGCGCACCGCGTGGCACCACAAGGCTCTCTCTATTACAACAGTTATGCCACTCTATTCTCTAGTTTCTACCACAGCTGGGGCCTTGGAGGAGCCTGCTGTTCTTGTGGGCGGCCAATAGAAGGAGGTGAACAATGTTGCTGGAGTGTGTAAAAGGGAAGTGAACATCAACATGTAAACAGTGGATCGGATGGACTACACACCCCTGTAATTAATTTGAGGCCCACTCGACATCCTAGTTTGCGGATAGCACAGTAGGCAGCACCCAAATGTTGAGAAGAGAGGCGAGGACAGCAAGGACGGAAAGAGGGTCTAGGTCAGTGGGGTTTTAACACACGTCGTTGAAACGATGTGATTGAGGCTATGGACCGTGATTGTAACGAATCAATGCTTTATTGTTTTGCTTTAAACTCCACGATTCGTTGTATGCCTGGACGGATTCCACAACGTGTCGTTACGATGCAGAAAGCGACTAATGACGATGCACCCTGAACTCAAGTCATATGGTTCCGGTTCCATTGTCCCACAATCTTTGCATGTGTCCAATCTCCGTGTGGTGGATGCGGTCACGTCAACCCCAATCACTGTCACTCACATGGGATGGGTCGGTGTAGGAATATTTACATACTGTACAAGCCATATCATTCAGTCCTCGTCCTAGCAACCCTCTCCATTCGCCTGGCACGTACTTCACACCATCACTCCGTTGGTCCCTTTCCTGCCACAAGCCGCTCCCTTGTAGCCGGCTTCTGTTGATTAGCGAAATCGTACTACTGTCGTCCACTACTTACCGTCGCATACATCATGATCACATGCATGGGGATGCGGGGCAGCGCCGCGGCGGCTACCCCAGCGTCGAAGGAGCCTTGGCCGATGAGTTTATTGATCGTCTCGACCTCGTCGGCTGTCCACTTGAAGCCGCCGTTGGAAGCCCTGGTGGCGGGGTCAAGGCAACGCGTAACATCGTCCCACACGAGCATATCGATTCCGAATCCGCGGTGGTAGCGGGTTTGGAGGATCTTGACTGCTGGTTAGCAGGTTTTTTCGTGTGCACTGCTCACTGGTCGCGTGGACGAGCCTCATTCCATCAGTGGTCTGCGTCTGCATGAAGCGGCACCATTCGTAAGGACTGGCGCGCACCAGCGCCATCCCGTCCTCAATCTTGATTCTCATGTCCTGGCGGTCAGCGAATAGAACGAGAAAGCACACTGCAACCCAGCCTCGGTTGCATCACAACCCTCACGCTCACGTTACAAGCGGTGACAAAGGCAGCGGTTGTATGCTTTCCGTCCGCGTCACGCTGGACCTTGCCGGGGATCCATGCACCGACCTCACGTCCTGGGTTGAAGGGGAGGCTCCCTTGCCCCTGGTGAAGCTGCTTGGTCGAAAAAGGGAACGAGAACCAGTTGTGAATCATCGTCGCTTGCGACGTGATGGTCGGGCCGAAGGTCTTGGGGATTTGGGCGACGATATGGGAGATGAACCCCGTAGACGGCGTGTTAAGCCATCCCAAGGCGGCACCTCGCTGTTAGACGACGCCAGGCACTTGGAACAGATTGCTACTCACCAAACCCCCAGTTGCAGAGCCCAGCAATGGCCAGCATAAGACGCTCGGACGCATCAGCCTTGTGGCCCCACTCGCGGCGGACGTCGTCGAAATAGCCCGTGTCGGACAGACGGACAAAGAAGTAGAAGGCAATGTCCGTCGTGTACTCGCCTGGGCCATCAATGATCTACGAATGTTAGCATATTGCCAAGTGCAAGTGGTAGATGAGAGAACAAACTGACCGACCGTATGTTGTCCAGGACAACGGCCTGCCGCTTGCGGCCCTCAAGGCGATCGGGGCCACCAGTGTTGCTGCAACCATTCTTGTTCGCAACGGCCATTGCAGCAGCAGCTGTCCTTGAGCGGAGTCAGTCATAGCATACGGTTTGGGGAAGTCGGCCATGGTATAAGTTCGGAGACTCACTTTTCGCCCGCGTCAACCTCGTTCGCTGGCAGGGACACGATCCCCGCAGCATCCAGGACGGTGTTGGCCTGGGCGGCATGGTCGAGGGGCCCCTCACTCGACGACAGGGCGATGACCGCCATATCGCGGAGCGGGTTGGCGAGGTTGGCGTTTGTGTGCCGAAGAATGTACCGGAAGCCGACCTCGTCTAGACGGCAGAGCTGGCGGATTTTGTCGACGCGGGGGTCGATGCCGGACCGGGGAGCGGGGTTGGGGCTGAAACGGTGAGCTCGGCAGCAGGTTGGACGTACATGGTAGTGGACATTGTGGTTGTGATTGAAGTTGTTTTGGAAGAAAAGAGGTGAGTGATTGGGATGGTGGAAAACGTGTTGGTTGTGGTGTTGTTGAAGAGGTTGAAGGAGGCTGCGTCACGTTGTCAGGTCAGTGTCGTCAGCGTCCGTCTGAGAAGTACAACTGAGCAGATGAGCGGTTGGCCGTGTTCCGCACCGACCACGGACACACAACGGCCATGCTCCGGTTGCCATGACACCCATAAACACACAAGTACACGAGGACGGCGGTGTGGTGTGTCGGTTGCCATGGCCGCAGCGAACGCCTTGACGTTAGAACCTCACAACTTCTCTTGCCGCTTTTCTTCTCCACAACAGTCTCCAACCACCCCGTCAGCTTTTCACCTCTGGACTCTACAACCACCACCCATCATGCCTCCACGCCCGATCATCATCCCCCATCCGCGTGGCTGGGATTGGGACCCCGCCAACTTCCGTTCGCCGGGCTCGATTACCCCACTCAGCTCCGTCGACTGGGACCCGTTTCCGCCTGCGCCGACCGAGGGTAACTACCCCAACCCCGCTTCTGAGTCTGGCCACAGCTCATGCGTGAGTAATGCATATTCAGTCTATTGGTCTGATACTTGAGTCGGACAAAACAGATGCAGCCGAAGGCGAGTGTGGAGAGGTTGTCGGGGAGGCAAGTGTGACAGCGACGCAGCAGAAGGTGAGTTTGGACAAATTGACCCTGCCCTGTTGTACGGCACTGACACGGCTGGTGCAGGTTGCGCAGTGGCAGGCCAACATCGAGCCGGTTGCCGATCGCGAGCCGCCGACCTTTGTCGAAGCGCCCGAGGATGCCCACGACGACATTGTGGACGAGAAGAGTGAGGAGAGCGGCGCGCTCGAGCAGCCGCGCCAGGAAGAAGGTGTAGTGCATGGGCTGGACGAAGAGCGTGCAGTGCCTGCGTCGAAGGCTGCGGACGATGAGGAAGTCGTTGCCCAGGTCAAGGACGAGGTGCCCGCGTACGACGATCTCAACTAAAAGTAGAAAAAGCCGATGTTCCTATAGCATTAGGTGAAGATACGGATGTACATGAAATTGCGCCTGAACCGCTCAAACATGCTGTCCAGTCATAGTCCCATTCTATGATGCTCGCTCTATTGCCACCTACTAGCCTTCCCCTCGTTCTGCCGAACCGTAATGCTACGTCACCGCCGAAAGCATCACCTTTGACAGTGGGCCTGATGTAGAGCCTGGTACAGTACATTCACCGATGGTATACCGTATGTACGGACGTACCAGTCCTTGTAGATACATTCGGCGAATGTACGGGTGCATCCAAAAAGTCGTAAAACTGCCACATTAAGCTCGGGTGCGCACACGGCGCATTTGCAGCGCATTTACAGGGCCTGGCACACACCAAGCAGGAAATGCCGGTGTGGCCGCCTACACCGTGCCATTATATTGAGCCGGAGAGTATCTGTGCGCTCGTTCGTCTGTGCCCCAGCTCAAAGTGGCAGTCTCACGGCTTTCTGGACGCACCTGTATACCTTATCTTCTACTACAGTACAACGCCACCTTGCTACACCCTGTTGGTTCGAACGTCGCCCTGCGCACTCCTCGTCTTCACCACGACACATTCTTCCACATGTGTGAGCTGATATCATTTCAAAGACCACAAGTCAGAGAATGCAGAGGACGAGCGCGAGGTTATTGTGATGGGCTACTGTAAAGTGACCAGAGATAAAAATAATATGGCGCAAAAGATAAGTGGTTGAGAAGTCTTGCAGCTGTTGTAGGGGCCTCGAGCCTCGCACGCGCGCGCACACGCGCAAGTTCTGTCGCTCGCACGCTCGAGTCGCGGCGCACTCTATATATCCGCGCGTGCGCGCTTTCATACTAGGCATCGTCCTGTCGCTCACTACAACAACAGCGATCAAAATCAGGTAAATATGTATCTGTGCGCACACGGCCGGGTGCCCTAATCATGTTGCAGTTGACGATATTGTACATGAGCAGCAGACCGCGCTACGTCAACGGCTATAATGGGAAAAACTGATGAATGACACACCCAGGGCCCTAGAATCATTCCTCCGCCGGGAGCGTGAGTTCGAGAAACGAGACGCTCTGGGTCACCCCCTCCAGTATTGCAGGCATGGCATCGTCTGCCCACCAAAAGCAGACTTGGTTGTAGTGGCACACGCTCTCAGCCGCGTTCCCAGCAACATGTTAATGAAGCGACCCCGCCGAGTTTGCTTCTCGACTGTCGTTACGACAAATTTTGGGTACTTGGATAGCGCCGCTTCGTGGTGATATTATATTGTTCTGGGAGACTAGTGTCTAAGCGCCCAAATTGACAAAATCCCACTATTTTCCCGCTGCTAGAGACGTCTGGTCCTCCTCCAGCTTCTGTAATGCGGACCCGTGGCCTCTGTGCAGTCGACCCCCTGCTATCCTGTGTGTCCACCTCTTGTGGGAGATATATAGTTTTGTCCGGAAGGTCGTGAGACTCCCACCTTAAGCGTGAGTGCGCGCACGCGTTTCACGCACGAAATGCGGGAACCAGCAAGCAGGGAACGTCACTGTGGTCAAGTGCCGTGCCATGGATTGGTCAGTAGTGTCTATGCGTAACTTCGCCTGGACTGAGTTGAAAGTGGCAGTCTGAAGACTTTCCAGACGCACCTGCAGCTAGTTACAGTATCTGCCAGAACTGTTTTGTGCTGCGTTTCTATGACCGTGCTGTTCCAATGTGTGAAGAGGGTAATAAATAGGATATTGCAGCCATCACAGACAAATGATAATGATGCATTACAGACCCGTCTAGATGCAGGTATTACTGCAGGGCTGCAACCCCGACGGCGGCACCAACCACACCACCGTGGCCCCATTTGCTTAGGCCCCAGTGTGGCAGACCGCCGCCCTCTCAATGCAATGCCAAGCCCTTAGGCTCATTACGAGCTCACGAGCGCTCTCGACGGCCTCTCGAGCAGCGCCCTCTACGACCTCGATGCCCCTCTTCAATCCTCAGTGTAGAAGTAGGTCCCGCTCTCCTTCTGCGAGCGGTCAAGAACCGAGTGGTACTTGTTGATGCGTGGGCGGTAGTTGGTCGGGTCGCGGCGGAAAGTGATGTCGAGTGACTTCAGGAAACGGTTCATTCCGGTCAAGAGGCCCTCCGGTTTGCGCGCCCACGCCTCCTTGCCGGGCTTGCCCTCGAAAACGATGACACGCGTAGCGAGATAACAAGTCATCGTGAAGTCATGTTCGACCTCACTTCGTCAGCTTCGTGAAGACGTTGGAAAGACTTTGGAGCAAGGTGGTCGAAGAAGAAGAAGACGACCACTCAAAAAAAAAATCCAAAAAAAAACCCAAAAGATCGTCACGGGTGCAAATCTTTGCCAAAATCTTTGCCAAAAACTCACAATGAACGCAGTGCGCTTGGACGACATGACAAACTTCTTGATGACCTTGGACGCGAGGATACGCTGCTCGGAGTCGAGGTAGGCGGAGGGCTCGTCGATAAGGAGGACGTCGGCGGGGACACCGAGCACGAGACAGATGGCGACACGCTGGAGCTCACCACCCGAAAGGGTCTGAACGTCCTGGTCCATGATACCCTCGAGGTTCATGGGCTTGAGCACGTCCGTGTTGAACTGGGGGTGCATGAACATGGCCTTGATACGCTTCAAGAGCAGCATGCGGACCGAGCCGTCAAACTTGGGCGAAACTGACATTAGCGAACAAGATACACGTTGCGTCCAATTCCACTCTACTCACTCGTCTGGGGCTTCATCGAGACACGGAGGGACAGCTGGTCGGCGGCATTGTTGGGAGCAAGCTTGCCACCGAGGAGCTTGACGAGGGTCGTCTTGCCCATACCGTTCTCACCAAGGAGAACGATAATCTCAGATTCCGAAAACTCGCCCGACTCGACGTGGAGGTTAAAGTCGCCGAGCGTCTTGTCCATCTTGGGGTACGTGTAGCTCTGCGTCTTGGGGGCGTTGACAGTGTCGTCGACAGTCTCGGCGATGCGGAACGTGAGAGACTCTTGGCGGAAACGGAGGTTCTCTGTTGGGATCATGCCGTCGAGGAAGATGTTGATACCTTCGCGGACAGTGTAGGGCATGGTTACGACACCATAGACACCGGGAACACCGTAGAAGACGCAGACAAAGTCGGAAAGGTAGTCGAGGGTCGACAAGTCGTGCTCGACGACAATGACATAGTTGGTCGGGGTGACAAGGCCGCGGATGACACGGGCAGCCGAGAGACGCTGCCTGATGTCGAGGTAGGACGAGGGCTCGTCGAACATGTAAATGTCGGCCTTGCGGACCGACGCAATGGCAATGGCGAAACGCTGCAATTCACCACCCGAGAGCTGCGAGACCTCGCGCTTCTGGAGGTGCTTGAGCTCGAGGTCTTCTTCGAGTTGGTCGCGGTTGGGGAGCTGCGTCTGGCGGTCAAACATCTTGCCGACGGTCATGTTGGGAATCTTGATCGAGCGCGGAATCTGGTCGACATACTGCGGCTTTGTGACAGCCACAATGTCGTCCTCGAGCACCTTTGTAAAGAAGTTTTGGAGGTCGGAACCACGGAAGTACTTGATAATGTCGGTCCATTCGGGGGGGTTGTCGTAGCGGCCAAGGTTGGGCTTGAGCTTGCCCGAGAGCACCTTGAGCGCCGTCGACTTGCCAATGCCGTTGGTGCCCACGAGACCAAGAACCTGACCGGGACGAGGCGTCGGCAAACGGTGGAGCTTGAACGCGTTGGCGGCGTAACGGTGCGTGACGTGCGTCTCGAGGTTGGTGGGGAGGTTGAGAATCTGGATGGCCTCGAAGGGGCACTTCTTAACACAGATACCACAACCAATGCACAGCTCCTCGGAGATGAACGCCTTCTTGTCCGCGGGGGTCACCTCGATACAGAGCTTGCCCATCTTGACGACGGGGCACGAGCGCTTGCACTCCTGGCGACTGGGCGTGTCAGTACAACAATGTATCATGCATGTGAGCCGCACCATTTCTTTGGCTTGCACTGTATTGGTCAGCATGAATAATCATAAGCGGGGACCTCTTTTGCCACCACACGCACCTTGTCGTCCGAGACGATGGCAATACGCGTAAGCTTGTCGGCCATGGCGGATTATCGGCGGCGGGGGGGTAACAGGGATATGATTGAGGGGGGGAGAGGCGCGCCGTGTTTGCCTGGCGATGCTCTGTTTTAATTGTCAAGCGTTGAACGCGTCGAGATGGATAATAACGATGATCAATGTGTGGTCGTCGTCTTTGTCCTCCGTCGCCGGGTTTGGACAGTCAACGACACGAAACAAAGACTTTTGCTCTGTTCGCGGGCGGAACCAAATTTGACACGCAAATCAGCCGATAGGCGCGCATTTTGCATCGCCTCGACCTGAAGACAACAAACTATCCAGCAGGCACGCGCGTCCTCTCCGCCAATTGCAGGCACGCCAATGTGCAGCACAGTTGTTCCATTCAAGATCAAACTCGCATATACGTGTAGTTTAAAAAATTGTTATCCGGCGAGCTCGCCGCGCGTTATCACACAGACAACCGGGCAGGAACGACACAAGAGTCAGTTGGGGGCAAAACGGGCCGGAGCAGAGTCCGAGGAGGCGGGAGACGCGGGCCGAGGTGACGTTTTGCACCCAGGTTTGCAGATTTCCAAGGTTTGTTGATACGAACGGGAATTCTACCTCACCAGGACGGGAATCTCTCGCTCGAGGACGGGAATGTCGCTCTCAATGTCAACATGTTGTCACACAACGGTAGAACCCCAACAGCCGGTGTCGTGGGGCTCGGGGGATATCCTCGTTGTATATAATGAGCGCTGTATGGCCGCTCTTGATGCACGTTTCAAGCCCCTCAAGCCACTCTGCCTCACCCCGCTTTTGTCTAGATTTCTGCGATCAGCCCCGATAGTCGTCCAACTTTACTCCCACAAACAGATCGACCACTTATTTGTTTTCGTCAACACACCAACTTCTTCCCACCCACTCCTCAACCACAATGTCTCGCGATAACTCTCTCAAGGCACGTGTCTGGATCTCCGTCTCCACTGCCAGTGCATACTGACACCTACAGCCCATCATCGTCACCGGTGGCCTCGGCTACATTGGTTCCCACGTCGTGCTGTCGCTCCTCTTGTCGGGCCAGTACCTGCCGATCGTGATCGACAACTGCCACAATGCCTTCCCAGAGGCTGTCAAGCGCTGCGCCGAGATTGCGCGCGACGAGATGGGGTGAGTCTAGCCGGCGACCAACGCGCCATGCTCCACCTCGACTTACACACGCAGCCCCAACGCCCCGCAGCCAGAATTTATCAAGGCCGACCTCCGTGACCCCGCGTCTATCGACGCCGTGTTCGCAAAGTACGAGAGCTCGGGCGGTATCTGGGGTGTGGTCCACCTTGCGGCATTGAAGGCGGTCGGAGAGTCTGGAGAGCACCCCCTCGAGTACTACCGCGTCAACGTCGGAGGCAGCATCACTCTCCTCGAGGTGAGTATCGAACGCGTCGAGTGTAACCCACGTGACTAACACCGCACCCAGGCCATGGCCAAGTACAACTGCAACAACTTTGTCTTCTCGTCCTCGGCAACCGTCTACGGCACGCCCGAGATCATCCCTATCCCCGAGTCGTCTCCTGTCAAGCCCGAATCGGCTTACGGCCGCACAAAGGGCATGGTCGAGAACATTATCCAGGACGTGTGCCGCTCGGGAACGCTCGAGGGTCGCAAGGAGCCGCTCAAGGCCGTCTCGGTCCGCTACTTTAAGTGAGTTTCACCTGTTGTTCCGTGTGCGTGCCTACCATGTGTGCACGTGTAGCCCGTGTCGTATCTGGCAACTTTTTTTCTCATCCAGCATACCGCTATACGGCCACGCACGGACCGCCACCGGGGTGGCGCCGCACGTGCATTTGCATCGAATGTCTCTAACCACCACAGCCCTGCCGGTGCGCACCCATCGGGCAAGCTCGGCGAGGAGCCTCGCGGCAAGCCCGGAAACCTCCTCCCCCTCCTCGCCCAGATGGCCATTGGCCGCGAAAAGTCCGACCTCAAGGTCTTTGGCAACGACTACCCAGGCTCGCCCGATGGCACCTGCGTCCGCGACTACCTCCACATCATGGACCTCGCACAGGGCCACGTCCTCGCCCTCGACGCCATGCAAAAGGACAACATTGAGGACAGCATCTTTGCAAAGTGCGACCCCAGGAACGACGGCCTGTTCCGCGCCTTCAACCTCGGCCGTGGACGCGGCCAGAGCGTGCTCATGATGATCAACGCCATGCGCAAGGCGACGGGCTTTGACTACCAGTACGAGATTGTCGGCCGGAGGTGAGTAACAATAGACGAGACATGATGGCGTGATTACTGACCCGCTCCAGGATCGGCGACGTCCCCGACCTCACTGCCGACCCCGCACTCGCCGAGAAGGAGCTTGGCTTCCTGGCCAAGTGCGACCTCGAGCAGATGTGCCGTGACCTGTGGAACTTCCAGACCAAGAACCCTAACGGTTACGAGACCACCGCGTAATGTGGCCATCACGTGTACGAGTGGAACAAACACCAGGGGTGGTTGCTTCGCTCGCTAGATTTACGATAGACGGACGGTATCTCTATCTATCTTGGGGGATGGTGACGAACATTGAACGGACTTGGTTTTGCCTTCAGTGTCGCGCACCTTTGTACTGGCTTTATTGATAGAATGCAAGCTTCTAGACTCGCAGTGCGGTGTGGCGTACTTGGGCGGTTGTACTTTGAAGCGAGCAGGGTGGTAAGGGGCACAGTGACAGCAGATTGGATACCCAGAAGCTGGCAGGGGTTCGTGTGTATCCGTGCGGGCCCTTGGGCAGCCAGAGTCGTGCCAACGCGAATGGGGAACAAACGCAGGACAGGACCGACGCAAAAGACGCAAAAGGGTACCAGCGCAAACATGGCCACTGCGAAAGAAACCACAACGCAGTTGGTGTCCATTGCAGCCGGACGTGTCGAATCCGGGTAGTCCGTAGCTTGCACGCATGTACGAGCTTGCATGGCCGTGTTCGGTATCTCCAGACTCTTGTGCTTCCCAGACAGCCAGTAGCTACAAGGCAGACGCTCGCTTTGGCGTCGACGAAGCGCGCCTCGCCGCCCCGTTTGGCTCGCACCTGCCCAACCTCACCGTCTCCACCACCCTTCCACGTCGACCACGTCACAGCACACACGAATTCATACCATCCATCTCCTGTACGTACGTCCGATGCGCAGAACGCACGCTTGGAAGGGGATATGTAGCTACCGGTAGGTGACTCGGCGTCCTCGGCTTTCACCTCAACAAAGTTGTTTTAATCAAGTAGCTGGCATTGCTGCCTTGCTCGACGCTCCTGTCTGGCCTCTCTTGTGGTGTTAGCCGCGCTGCGGGCGAACCCGAGGGACTCGACACGAGAAAGGAATTAATGGAGCGATGAAAAATTTGTGATTTAAAGAAAAGAGAAGAAAAGATCGAGACGCGAGGATTTATACCGTGCGGCTGGGGGGGGTGCAGGGGTGCGAGAGAGCGAGTGGGCGGGACCCATGAATATTTCCGGCATCAATTTCGTGTTTTTCTCCCACGTGTTCGGGTCGCCGACCGTCTCCCACTCAGGCTCGCTGCAAAAGTCCGAGGCAGTCGACCTCCTCGCCCGTCATCACCATCGCCGTCGCCGACGCTACACACCACCGAGCCCCACCTACTTGCTCTGCGCCGACGACAGCGCCACAGCACCCGCGACGGCCTGGTGCCGACATTCCTACCACCCTCCCTCAACCACCACCACCCACTCCCCAATGTCGGCGACATTCAACCAGCTGCTCAAGCGGTCTGCGTTTGTCACGCATGACCCGCTCATCACGCGCGTGTATGCCTCGAACGCGCGCTCGATTAACCGGTACGAAGACTGGGGTCTCAAGTTCCCAGTGCAGCGTGCCAAGGGATCACGCTACATCAAGGTCGGCGCCCTCGACGCCGGCCGCGGTATTGGCGCCGAGTGGATGTCTGGAGAAAAGGAGACGCGCTTCATGGCCATGTGGGGCGACGGCGCTGTTCCATGGGCTGCCAAGGCGGACCGGCGGCGTGGACCTGCGCGCGCGTCGTTGCAGACTGCGTTTGCCGAGGAGGTGGCGGCACCCGCACCGGTGCCCCAGATGATGCCCAACGTCGAGGCCATGACCGAGATCGAGTTTGAGAAGTACCTCGCACACATCCGGGCGAACCGGCACGAGCTCCGCGAGGCCGTCTACGGCGAGTCGAGCAATACGGCCCCCAACACGCCTGCCGAGGAGGCGACACTGTCGCACGCGGCTGCGCGCGGCCTGACGCGCGAGACGACGACGGCCGAGTTCCAGACAAAGCTCACGAGCACTGAGGTTGCCGAACCCGGGTCGGACCGTATCGTCCCCCGCCCCCACTCACTGCACGGCCTCGCCTACTCGTCTGCCCCCGCGGGCGTCACGGACCGCTCGAGGGTGCACAAGGGTCGTGTGCTGGACCGCATGCCGCGCGGCGGCGTCCGCCGCGCCTCGGACGGCATGAACACGGACTGGGTCATTGGTGTCGGTGGCCTCACCGCCGAAGGAGGTTCGGGCACCCAGCGCGTCTCGGACCGCGCCACCCTCGCGCCCTTCGACTACACCCGCGAGAGCCCAGACCGCGGCATCGCAGACTTCCGCGTCACCGAGGCCACCCTCGTGGCGCCCGCCCGCGTCCTCGGCCTCAACACAAAGGCCAGCGGCGGCAGGCGCTGGCTCGAGCACGGCTACTCGTCCGCGCGCAGGCCTGGCCCCCTCGAGTCGTTCCAGTTCGACATCAAGGTCCAGGAGGACGACAACGCACCCGCCGACATTGGATCACGCGACTGGGTCGCCCGCGAGCGCGCAGTCTCGTCGGCCCCCTCCGAGGCGCGCATGGGTGTCCTCGGCGCACCAAAGGCAAAGCGTGTCCGTGGCCAGGGCGCCCGCGCCGCTCGCAGCCTCGACAATGCCGTCCACGCAAACACCATCTCGGACCTCCTCTCCCGTATCACAAAGCAGGCTTAGACTGCATGCATAGTCATTACTCTGGATCCCAATGTGGCTAACGTGAGGGTGCAGGTGTCAGACTTGATGGTTGCAGTGCGGCTTCCAGGCATCATTTCTCCCACCTCGTTCAGCTCTGCTGGCTCTCTACCTTCTACGTATCTCCTCTCCATCTAACAGCTACTTTTGAGCTCCCCATCTGTGCAAATGCTTCACGTCACACGGCAAACTGGGCAGCAGAAGAACTCACGGTTGGCCAGCGTCACCAAAGCCGCTGGCGGGAGCAAATTATTTCGCACATTTGTTGATCCCCACCCAGTCGCTACCAAAGATACCACCCCACACAACACCACAATTCTACCCATATCCCCCACCGACCAGCCATGCCGCCAGAGATCCCCTCGGGCCCAAGCTCGAGCAAGCCCACTCCGCGCGTGGCCAACTTCTTCTCGGACGACTCGGACGACGACGCCGCCTCGGGCAGCGAGCATGTGCCCTTGACCGGCGACCGGCCACTCAAGAAGCGCAAGTCTGCCAACGGAGTGGGGCTCGCGAACGGCGAGGGCAAGAAGAAACGCAAGCTCAAGGGCGTGGGCGCGAATGGGGCAGCAGACGACGATGCGACGCAGCAGCGAAGGGACAAGATTGCCGCCGAGCTGTTGGTCAAGCGGTACGAGCTGCCTTTCTACCAGGGTGTGTAGTGCTGGGTGTTGCGATGAGAGCGTAGGGCACTGACGGGCAGGCCGGCGCATGATCCTGGACGAGATTATGAAGCATGACACCGTAGTGGTGCGTGATCTTCCCTCCAAGGTAAACGATTGAACTAGGTGCTGACTCTCCAGATTGTCGGCGAAACAGGCTGTGGAAAGTCGACACAGCTTGGCCAGCTCCTACGGCGGCACCGCATCGCGCTCGACCAGTATGGCGCCCACGGGCCCAGTGTCGCCATTACGCAGCCGCGCAGGCTGCCGACCATTTCGCTCGCGACGCGTGTGGCTGCGGAGATGGGGTGTGCTATCGGCGGCGAGGTCGGTTACGCTGTCCGCTTCGAGGATGTGTGCACGCGTGACACTAAAGTGCGGTTCATGACCGAGGGTGTCCTCATGCGCGAGCTGGCGAATGGGGACGGACGGCGGGGCGACAAGAGCAAGGCCGGCGGCAAGGAGGGAGACAAGGATGAAGCAAAGGGAGGGGCTAAGCCCAATGGAGTAGCCAAGGCGAATGGAAAAGCCCCAGCAGCCTCTGCGGCCGACACCGACGAACCCGGGCTCAACTTGCTCACACGCTACGATGTGGTGATCATCGACGAGGCGCACGAGCGGACGCTCAACACGGATTTCCTGCTGGGCAGTATGAAGAAGATCCAGCGTATCCGCAAGGTGCTCGCTGCCGAGGGCAAAGGCCGCCCGCTCAAGATTGTGATTATGAGTGCGACCCTCGACCCAGCAAAGTTTACAGACTTTTTCGACGGGTGTCCGGCGTTAAACGTGCCCGGTCGCATGTTTGACGTGGCGACGTCGCACACTGCCTCGCCGGTGGACGACTTTATCGAAGCGGCAGCCGACGCGGCCATGATGGTGCACACGCGCAAGCCGGCGCCCGTGGGCGAGATGCTCATGTTTATGCCCGGCTCAGACGAGATTGAAAACCTCGTGGCGCTCCTGCGCCGCCGCGGCCACGACCTGCCGCCAGACGACATGCAGCTCCAGGTCCTCCCGCTCTATGCGTCGCTGCCGCCCACGGCCCAGGCCAAGATCTTTGCGCCCGTACCCGAGAACACGCGGCGAATCGTCGTCGCGACCAACATTGCAGAGACGTCGCTCACCATCCCGGGCATTGCGTTTGTGGTCGACTCGGGCTACAAGAAGGAAAAGGAGTACATTTACCGCGCGAGTGGTGCGATTGAGCATCTGAAGAAGATGCAAATCTCCCAGGCGAGCGCGTGGCAGCGTACCGGCCGGGCAGGTCGAGAGGTACGTTCGAAACCGTGCATAAGGCGCGTATGATTGCTGACTGTCTCTCTTTAGATGCCCGGCGAGTGTTTACGCCTGTACACTGAAAAGGCGTTCCGCGGCATGCCGGAATTCGACACGCCCGAGATCCAACGGTGCAACCTGTCGAGTGCGGTGCTGCAACTCATCGCCATGCAGCAGGACCCATTTACGTTCGAGTACATTGACCCGCCATCGCGCGACTCTGTGGCCGCGGCGTTCCGCTCGCTCGCGGGCTTGGGGGCCATTTCGTCCGCGACGCAGATTACGCCCATGGGCCGGGAGATGCTACGCTTCCCACTCGACCCTGAACATGCGCGCATCCTCGTGGCGGCGTTTGAGCTCGGGTGCGCCGCGGAGATCATTGACATTCTCGCGCTCGTCAACTCGGGCCCCGTCTTTCTCGACCGCGCCCAGGACGCGCGCGAGACGGCCGCCGCGGCCCGCGCAAAGTTTATCCACCGCGAAGGCGACCACCTGACGGCCATGAACGTCCTTCGCGCCTACCTCGAGCTCAAGGACGGGCGCGCCGAGAACGCCCACGGTCCCAACGGCAAGGGCAAGAACAAGGGCAAGAACAAGCCCAAGGGAAAACACGAGCACGTCGGCCTCGCTGCTTGGTGTCGCGACAACCACCTCAACTCCAAAACCCTCGCGGCAGCCACCAAAGTCCGCGCCCAGCTCCGCGAACTCTCGGACCGCTTCGGACACGCCGTCACGAGCTGCGGTAGTGAGACGGGCACCGTCGGACATGCCCTCCTCCAGGGCCTGTTTATGAACACGGCAGTCATCCAGGCAGACGGCAGCTACCGCCAGGCCGCGGGCAGTCTCCAGGTCAAGATCCACCCCAGCTCGGTCCTGGCGGGGAAGAAGGTGCCTGCTATCGTGTATGATGAGTTGGTGAGTTTGTGTGCAAGGCTGCGAGTGGGAAAGGGAAGGGGGGGGGGGGGGGGAGTCTGTTGGTTGGAAACAAGCCCAGCTGACAAGTCCCAGGCAATCACATCAGCAATCTACGCCCGCAACGTGTCGGCATTCGAACAGAGCTGGCTCGTCGAGGTGCCCTGGTTCCAGCGCGCGGGACAGGCCATTGCCGCGCCTGTGTCGAGGGCAAAGGTTTGATCTGGGCAACGCGGTGGGGTCGGGACGAGGAAGCGGCGATGAGGGTGGGACTGGGTACTCTGCGTTACGTTAAACACTGGACTGGGTGCTGCTGCGCCGCTTAGCATGGGTTCTTTTGCATCTGCATTAATGCATCGTGTACTGCATCAAGGACGATAACGTGTGCCCGGCAACTTGTCCGCATGGCTCGCTATGGCCGGAAGGGCAAGCTGGATTGATTGGTATGAGTTTGTTGGAGATATTTATTGGTTGCCTTGGTTGGTCCCATCCCACACCGTTACCACGAACCAGGGGCCCAAGCTCCAGGCCATCTCGCACGGTAACGGAGAGACAAGCCAAACGACCAGGTCAGCACGGGGTAGGGGGGCTAGTTGGCGGAAAATACACAGTACGTTGCTAGAACGCGACCACAAAGACATGCAAACGATAACCGAATACATCAGACGGTCCACTAATGGCCTCTCCCCATTTCCCTCTCGGGCCCAAAAGCTACTGCTACTTGTACTGCTACAGCTCCACTACTCGGACGGACCAAACGACACACCCTGAGCGAGGGGCAACTCGTTGCCGTAGTTGACCGTGGCCGCGCTCCAGCGGACGTACTGCTTCCACGCGTCGCCGCCCGACTCGCGTCCCCATCCAGTCGACTTGTTGCCGCCAAACGCGGCGCCAATCTCGGCACCACTCGTGCCAATGTTGATGTTGACAATACCGCAATCGCTGCCCGCGGGGCCGAGCCACTTGCCCATGGCCTGCAGGTTCTTTGTGAAGAGCGACGACGAGAGACCCTGTGGGACGCTGTTGTTGATCCTGGCATGTTAGGGAAAAGTGGGCAGGGGGTGGGCACCGCTAGACGCGCGGATGCAACCGACTTACTTGATGGCCTCGTCGAGGGTCTCAAACTCGGCAACGTAGAGGATCGGTGCGAACACCCTGTATGTTAGCGAGCTTGTCGGAGGTGCTCCATCCTGTGCTCCTTACTCCTCGCGCCAGCAGGGGTCGTCGAGCTTGGGGCGGATGACGGTAGGCCAGACCCAGTTGCCGCCAGTGGCCTCCTTGAAGCCCTCGGGTGCCTCGATGCGACCACTGCGCTGGGTGAGGACCTCGCCGCCACGGGATGTGACGTCCTCGATCGTCTTCTCGTAGGTCTTCACAGCGTTAGGGGTGTGGAGAGGGCCGATGAGCGTGACGGGGTTGAGCGGGTCGCCCATGGCGAGGGTCTGGGCCTTGGTGGCCGAGTCGTAGAAGGGGAGGAGCTTCCCGAGGAAGTCCTTTGCAATGTCCTTGTGCAGCAGGAGACGGCGAGTCGACGTGCAGCGCTGGCCACTGGGGAGTCAGTTTGGATACACGGTAGATACCTGGCGCTGCTCACGCGGTGCCGACGGCGCCAAAGAGGACGGCCTGGAGGGCAATGCGCAGGTCGGCGTCCTTGTCAACAATGACGGCTGCACATTAGCAGTGTACCTCGAATGTAATGCCACCCGAGCTCACCGTTGTTGCCACCAAGCTCGAGGATGAGCTTTCCAAAGCGGTCCTGGACGTTCTTGCCAACCTCCTTGCCGACGCGCTCCGAGCCGGTAAAGCTTACGAGGGCGACCTCGGGGCTGCCGACAACCTCCTTTCCGACGTCGACGTCACCGCACACAAGAGCCGCAGCAGCGCCAGGCAGGCCGTTCTTCTCAAGCACCTGCTGGACCAAGCGGGTGACAGCGATAGCGCAGCTGGGAGGTGAGCTATGACTATCGTCTGAATGCTCACAGAGGCGTGGTAGGCGAAGGCTTCCAGATGGTCGAGTTACCAGTGGCAAGAGCAATTGCAAAGTTCCTGCACTGTTAGCAGGCTGTTATCAAGTGAAAGAGAGTACTCACCAGCCCTGTAGTGTAAAGAAAAAAAGGTAGTTAGTAGCTGAAACGGGTGGGCAGAGACAAGACATACGTAGACAGCAACCTAAGGGTCAGCGTTGGTCTTCACAATACTCGGTATCATCTACTCACAGGGAAGTTGAAGGCCGAGAGAATACCAACAACGCCCAGGGGGTTGGGGACTGGGATCAGCTGTGCCACAGTATGCCAAGCTGCTCGACTCACTCTCGTAGATGACGTGGTCGGGGCGCTCAGAGGGGAGAACACGGCCGGCAACGGATCGCGAGAGGCCGACACCGTGGTCGCACTGGAGTGAGAACGTGCTGCAGGACCCTTCCAACTGCGTGGCTCACAATGTCAATGAACTGCGGCGTCAGCTATAACCCTATGTGTATATGCAAGCCAAACTCACCTCCTGCACTTCACCCTTGCCTTCGCTCTTAATCTTACCCATCTCGAGCGAGACGAGGTCACCGAGTGCACCGAGGTTGTCGTCGAGCGCCTGGCGGATCTGGCGGATCACGTCACCGCGCTTAGGGCCGGGCAGAGTGCCCATCGTGCGGGCGGCCTCGGCAGACTTTGCAATGGCGATGCGGGTCTCCTCGGGGGTAGCCTGGTAGGGACAAGCAGGTCATATCAGAGGAGGAATGGCAACATGGTGAGTGTATGGGCAGCATTTACGACGACGAGCACAAGTGTCAGCAACCCTCCATACTGGATACCGCCGGTACTAACCGTCTGGACGCGACCAATGACTTCACCAGTGGCGGGGCAGAGAGACTCGATGATGGGTCCGGTACCACCCCACGACCCGTCAAAGACACCAGGGATGACCTCCTTCTCCGGGTCCGGGAGGCCGAGGGCCGAGAGCACGCCCTGCGCGCGTGTGGAGAGGGCGCGGGCGGCCGAAACCTGGGTAGAGAGCATGCCCGACTTGGACACAGTGCGGAGTGCAGGCGAAGAGAATACAGGAGCAGGCATGGCGAGGCGAGGGGCAACGCGGGAAGAGCGCAGGAGAAGGGAGCGGGCGAGGATTGTGCGGGACATGGTTGCACGAGTGGGTGGGGTTTTATAGGTGTGAGAGGGAGACAAGTGTTATCTGCGAGTTGTGCAAGAGAGATGAGGAAGTGTCAAGATGTTGGAGTGTGTCGTGGCCAAAGTGGGAGAGGTTGAGGGGGTCGCGTCTGGGTAAACGCGCGCATGACGCCGCCTACGTGGGGAGCAGAACATGTGAGCATGGCATCAGAGTGTGGTGTCGTGTGGTTGCAGATGGCAGCTGTCACCGGAGCATTCGGATCATGACCCGTGGTCCCCGCAACCCAACTAAGCGCCTGGAGACCCCGCACCCCTCCACTTCAAGGCCACGTGCCAAGCACTCAGTGACTCGATTACGTCGGAGACCACCGGATCATTACAATTTTTTAATGCACACTGGATTAATGTCGGCCGTCGCCGTTGAAATGAGTTGAGAGGTGCGGGATCAAAATCGGGTATCTCGCCTTGGCTCTCAGGGTCTCGTCGAGGGGCGCGTAGCTAGCGTTGACTGTGTGCTCATGGCCAACTTGCCGACGCGTCGGAATCTCTTGTTGTTGTCCACTGCCGTCCTCTCCTGTTATCACACTCGCCATCGGCCAAATCGCTACACCGACCCCCCAGCTATTTATCAACGGCCATCCCCGCGCGACTCGAGCCCGCGCAGCACCGATGGCCGCAGCACTCGCTCACCCTCCACCAGACGCGGCGACTCCGTCGGCCCCGACGCCGAGCCTCGCCCTTCCTCCACTCCCATTTGTGCTCGACCTCAGCTGCCCAGTCAACCTCCCGGTAAAACCCGGAGGTTCCGTTGCATGGCCGCTATCTATCGCGTACGTTCGGCGGCGGTGTCATTGGTACTTGCTTGCCGCCAGTCTTATTGGCACTGCGTAGTTGCTGACGAACAGTGGGCCGAGCTCCGTGCCAGACGAGGACCTCGATGCGTATATCACGCGGCGATACTATGAGACACTGTATCTTGGCGAGGTGGGTTGCGATGGTGCCTGGGGTGTGGTGTAGAGGTGTGCTCTTCTAACCCACTCCCCCATCTGCACTCGAGACTAACCTCTAGACCTTGTTCCCTCTCTCTGGCCTAGTGGCCGATCTCGAGCGCTGCGTCGCAGGACATGGAGATGCGATCGCGGCCGTCGTGTCACGACCCATCTTGAACCTCGGCGATATTGAGACTCGGCATCGACGAACGCTGCCGCCTGTAGTTGCGGCGTCCATGACCGAGACTCTGACGGCGCAAGAGCGTGCCAAGCTGGAAGATGCCGCCCGCACGGCGGGGATAGACCCCGTCGAACGAGACGTCATTGCCATGGCAGTCGATCTGCGGTTCAAGAGCCGGGTGGTGAGCGAGGGCGAGCGCGTAATGCCACCCAAGGCGATGGCAGAGGAGTTTGAACGAAGAGAGTGAGCTAACATCCACCGCTGATGGCTCTTAGCTCATATCACAGGGTTCTCATCCATGTCATCCTGCTGTTGATCTACCGTTGTCACAGAGGGGAAAGAAGGAAGAAGAAACGGAAACGTGGCACGCCACCTCTCCCAACGGACGACCCAGACGCTATGCTCGAGCTCCTCGCCGACCGCATCGGGGTGTGGCAGGCGGTCGCCGAGCTCGGTATTGGCTTAGACGCGGGCCCGAGGATCGGCAACGACAAGGACGCCGAGCCCGTGGGGTCCGCCGCGCTGCGTCAATTTTGGGACACTGTCCTCGTCCCGTCCTTTCTCCCACGAGAGACGGCATTCTGCGCGTCGTTCCACCTCAAAGTCTTTGGCAAGCCGATACCCGCCGAGCTCGTGCCGCAGAAGAAGCCGCGCAAGCCAAAAGTCACGCGGCGGCTGGCGGTCGACACATCCGACCTGCGGTCCAAGGTGGGGCCGAAATCTGCGCCGCCCGCGACCAAGATGCAGCGCAGCGCGTCCCGCATGTCTACTGGACAACAGCCCCACTCTGCGCACCCGCACTCGGTGCACTCGCCCCCGGCCGACCGGGACCGACACCGGCGCCGCTCTGCATCACGTGCCTCTGACGACCGCGATGCCCAGTCGCGTTTCTCGCGGAGCAGCTCGACCGACCCCGCTCCCCGCGCCAAGCCGTCTATTGTCCGCGCGCCGAGCGGCAAGGACCTCTTCAAGGGCCGCGAGGTGGGGCTCCTGCGGCGCTCGGCGTCGCTGATCCGCCAAAACAGCCAGACCCAGCCCAAAGAAGAGCCGACGCGTGGGCTCGGCCTCATTGGCCGCAGGCGCAAGAGCGACGCCGACCAGGAACAGCAGCAACAACGACAGCAAGAGGCCGAGACGCTCATCTTTGCCACGCCCGCAAAGCCAAAGTACCACCTGCCCCAGCCGGCGCACGCCGGCCGCCACGCAGGGGGAGGTGGCATGTTTGGCGCGGGATTCTACCACCCCACACCGATCCGCGAGGAGCCGTCGTCGGCGGAACGCTGGGCGGGGGACAGCGGGGCGCGGTCGGAGCGCAGCAGTGTGCCGAGCTTTGTCGCGGAGACGCCCGTCGCGCACCGCCACATGGCGCCGGATACGCCCATGGGTGCTGTGACTGAGCGGCGCGGGATGGAGCTGTACGATCTGCCCGAGAGCGAGGACGACGACTTGGGCGACTTGATGGTGCCGACCGACGACGAGGATTTGGACGAGGATGAGGGCGGGCACACGTTTGTCCCAGAGACGCCGAGGAGGTAGGGCAGGTGACAGTGGTAGACCCGGGAGGCAAGAGTGGAGGCAGATGCCAACCAGAGTACACATGCACACGAGCCAGATAGCTGATGCATGGTCGGAAGTGATGCAAGACAATGCCAGACATTCTTCTATAGCTACAAAAACACGCCTAAACCATATCACTCCCCCTCATCGCCTCGTGCCCGAGCATGTCGTCATCGAGCTCGTCATCCCACACGTCGCCGCCGAGCACGAACGGCTGCGGCCCCGCATCCTCGTCTGCATCCACCAGCGCCGCGCCAGCCGCTGCCGCGCCCAGACCCGCTGCCGCGCCCACACCTGCACCGCCCAACTCGACACCACCCCCATCTCGATCCCCAGGAACCGCGGGGGCAAACGCATGTGTCCGGCCCTGGGCGTCGCGGTACGACGCGCCCGCATGCGCCGACAGGGGCGTGTAGAGCTCTGCAATCTCGTTGCGCCGCCGGCGGTGCTGCGCGAGCACGTGCGCCGCGTACAGGAACAAAGTCGAGCCGCACAGGTTGGCCACAATGTCGCCCATTTGGAATGTCTTGTACTGCAGGTGTCAGCGGGGCAAGGAGGCGGACCGCGGCAGACGCACCGGCAACAGGCTCTGTACAATCTCGCTCAGGATACCGCCTGCGAAGAACGTCGTCACGAGCGTAAAGAGCAGCGGGGCGCGGCGGATGTACCATACTCGCCGGTGGGGTCCTCTGGAGGTCAGCGGGTGGAGGAAGATGGGGCTGGTTGTGCGAGTGGAAATAGGGAGTTCGAGTCGTCGGTAGAGTGCGAGTCATGGACGGCGCTCGAGGCCACTTGTCTCGGCTCGTGGTCGTCGGTTCACTGCGAGTGTACACTGAGAGCCTGCAACGCGCCCTTTCACACCCCCGTCCCCACCTCTGCCCTCCCCACGGGTCCTTGATCCATCCTCTGATCCCAAGAGACCTAGCGCTCGTTATGTCGGGCTCCCCTCGTCACTCTCGGTAGTCATACCGGGCCCAGGCATTCTCCCCATCTCATGCACCATACCCTTCAGTATGCTGCACAGCTCCCTAGGTTCCTTGTACCCCTCACTCCGTCGTTCACTGTCCACGTTGCACCTTGCCTGTCACCGCCCCACGCGTCCGCTCTGCCTCACACCCTCCCCATATCCCATCCCACGCCCTCCTCACCCGACGTATCCCACTCCCTCCGACACACACACCCGATACCCACTCTGGCACCTCGAGGACAAAATACGTCACAAACGTCGCAAACCCCATCCCGAAGAAATGCAGCGCCTTGTCATTGATCGGCAGTTCCGGTAAGGGCGCGAGTCCCAGCACGCCCAGGAGGATCACCCACGCCGCGACGAAGAAGACCATTGCCTGGGGGTGTTAGTGTTGTTACGCCATTGGGCATGTCTGTTTGTTCGTCGGTTGTCCAAACGCCAAACGCGTAAAGGTCAATGGCAAATGTCTAGTGCCAAAGGCCGCTGCACACAAACGTCCAACGCTGCGCTCCCTGGCACTCCATTCGCTATCGCTCTCCTCCCCGCCGTCGCCATCGAGCCGTGAGCCGTGGGGCGAAGCCCCGAGCCGCGAGTCCGCCGAGTCCCGGGCCGCGACTATCGACGGCCAGCGTTCTCGCTCGGAACTCGTGCTCCGTTACTCGCACACGTGCTCGAGCCCACGCTACGCCGCAGCGAGTCCCGCGCGCTTCTTGCTCGTGGCACCGAGTGTGCTGCACCAGTACGCTGCAGCACACATCACAGCACACAGCACAGGGCTCGTTACTCTCTGTACCCGGGATGCGCGCAGCCTGTCTTGTACCACCCATCGCACACCGCACACCGCACACAGCACACCGCACACCGCACACTCTCTGTCCACCGCTCGCCGTCGGGTACACGCCTCCTGCTCCCCATACGCAACCCCACCGCCCCCTCCCCTCCCTTCTCCCCACACCCCCCGCACCACCCCACCCAATCCTCACCGCCCTCACAACTCACAGGCCGCAACCGCAACGGACTATCCTTGACGGGATAACTCCGGAGACACCACTCCTCGACGCGCTCAAAGAGCGCCTGCATCGCCGCATGCGGGCGGGGGTACGCTGGCATCGGCAGGACCGCGGCTGGGCCGAGGGGCTAGACGATGGAGAGGGGCGCGATCGCGATCGTGGTCCCGAGTGGGAGTGACTGCGGAAATGTGGGGCCGGCGCGGGGATCGGGAAAGGGTAAGCTAGGGGGTAGGCTGCGTGGGGTGCCGATAACGCGATGGGTGTACGTGTAATACGACGCGCCGAGGCCGAGACGATGCACGATGCGCGATGCGGTGTGACGGGCAAAGGTGGTGGGTAGGTTGGTGAAGTGGGTTGGGTGGATCCGGCGATCAACAAGTGGATGCCGACAAAAGTGGCTACTTAGTGGCACGACGGGTGTGGCGGTGGCGCAGCCGAGCCGGGCTAAGTGGGTTCGGGTTGAGTGGCGGGCCGAGTGTGGCACCCTGTATATAGCTCTGTTAACCACGATGTGCATGCAGAATGGCCAACATTGGCAGCTTCGATCGAGGTTTGGGGAACACGCCAAGTACACCCTCTTGCTAGAACCCGTATGCATGACAAATGCGATGCTGCGCCATGAATATATGTACAACTAAACCCCATACTTCTGTGTCAGGCCGCATGCCCCCCCGAGCCCGTTCACTCGTGTTCGTCTCGACACACCCACAGCCGCCCCTATGTGACGTCCCTACTTCTTGTGCGGCATGACGCCTTCGAAGAACGCGGCCAACTCGTCCGTGGCCGTGAGGGGCAGGACCTGCGCGACATACTGATCGGGGCGGACGACGACGATTGCGCCGTCGCGGGATACGCCGCGTGTCTCGAAAATGTCGTCGTTTGGGATGATCCCAAAGACGCGGTCGTACTGCATGACCTGGTACTTGCCGTACGTTGGGCGGAACACTTGGGGAGCGTCGAGGAGCTCGAACTCGCCGTGGGGCTGCTGGTAGATGACCATGGTGTTGATCCAGTCCGCACGGGCCTTGTTCCCCGCCGTCCCGACGAGCGGCGACGAGGCGTCCGACTCCAGCCACTTCGCAAGCCGCTCGACGTTGGATGGTTTCCCCGCCTTGGGCGCATCGGCAAACACGTAGATCCGCCACTGGCCGTCGGCGCGTGCCTGGTGGCCCAGGTGGATGGGGTTGCCGTCCGACCGCCGCGCGACCTTGGCAGACTTGAAGCGCTTGCCGACCGTGTATCCCGTGGCGAGCGCCTGGTGCGACGACGAGCCCGTGACGAGCGAGGGGGTGTAGCTGGAGGTGTTAGGTGACAAACGATGCAGGGTGGTGCTTTGGGATCGGGGACGGTCACCCGTGTTCATTTTGGGTGACAGCCACGCCGGTAATAGTTTGCGCTCCATGTGGCAGCAATGTGCTTGATGCAACACCTCCCGTAGATCCAAAGCCGCTTGCTGCCCAACTCACTGTGTCATAAAGCCCGCGGGGAACTCTGCGGTCTGGACATAAAAGTCCTCGAGGGCGGTGGGCGACTCGAAATCCTCTGGCTTTGCGGCCATCATCGAGGACCACTTCATGTCAAAGTCGATGAGGTTTTGTGCAATGACCTGGCGCTCGCGGCTGTACGTGGCGAGGAGAGACGGGGGCGCGGCGCCCTGGAGGACATGTCCGAGCTTCCAGGCGAGGTTGAAGCCGTCCTGGAGCGAGACGTTCATGCCCTGGCCTGCCTTTGCCGAGTGGGTGTGACACGCGTCGCCGAGGATGAACACGCGCGGGTCGCGTTTGCCAATCTCGTCGACGGGGACATCGTCAAAGCGGTCCGTGACGCGGTGCCCCACTTCATAGACCGAGTGCCACGCCGTGTACTTTACGTCAATCTTGTAGGGGTGGATGATACGGTTTGCGTTTGCGATAATCTGCTCGAGCGATGTGGAGCGTACTTTTCCCATGTCGTCCTTTGACACCTCGCCGAGGTCGACGTAGAAGCGCGTGAGCTGGCCGCCCTCGCGGGGGATGAGGAGGATGGAGCCCGCGTCGTTTGACTGGATGGTGCACTTTGTCCGCAGGTCGGGGAAATCGGTCACGTACAGCGAGTCCATGACACCCCACGCGTGCAGCGCCTGCTGGCCCTGGCGGACGGCGCCAATATCGCGGCGGATCTGGGACCGCGCACCGTCGGTCCCCACGAGGTATTTGGTGCGGATCTGAAACTCCTCGCCCGTCGCCACGCGCCGCAGAGATACCTCGACGGGGTACTGGTGCGCCTCGTCGATGCGGTAGCCCGTGTACTCGATGCCATAGTCGGGGACCATCTTGGACGGCGAGTTGCGCATCACCTCGCCAAAGTACTGCATCACGCGCGCCTGGTTGATAATCAGGTGGGGAAACTCGGACACGCGCTCCGGGTCGTCGGGCGCCACTGCCCCGCGGATAATGTGCGACGGGCGCTTCGGGTCGGGCTTCCAAAACGCCATCTCGGTAATGTGGTACGACTCGTCAATGATCCGGTTGGCAAACCCAAACGCCTGGAACGTCTCGACAGACCGCGCCTGGATCCCGTCTGCCTGTCCCACCACCAGCATCTCGGGACGCTTCTCCACAAGCCGCACAGTGAGTTCCGGAAATTGCGACAGCTGAGCGGCAGTGATCATCCCCGCGGGGCCCTCGCCGACAATCAAAACGTCCATGACGCTCGGCAGGTCGGCGGGGCGATCGACGCCCGACCCAGACGCAGGCCGCACGTTTGGGTCCTGGATCACGTAGCCGTCCTGGTGAAATTGTAGGTTGAACATGCTGGGAGTGAGGAGGAGGATGAGTTGAGGGGAAAAGTCTGCATGACTCGCGTTCTCGACGCCGAGGTCAAGTACTGTTGTCGGTTTCTCGACAATCCCAACGTACGTCTGTCGCCTCGGTCGTGTGCGAGCAATCTTGGTTTTCCCCGGTGCTGTACCTGGCGGATATGGTTTACCCCCATGTCCTGTGGAATTCCCGGCCTCGTCGCCCGTCCGGGGCGGCAGTGAGGATGCGGAGGTAGGTTGCGGCGGCCCAGACCGCCTGTGAGTGACGAGAACAGGCCACTTGCCGTCGGCGCCGCGCCCTGCTCTCCGTGTGGGGTCTGCACAGAGCGTACGGTAAACCGTGGACGGAAATGGCCGACAGAGTGAATAATGGACAGTTGGTGGTTGGATGCAGCCGCGGCAGGATGAAACTGTGTGGCCGACTGATTTATCCGTCCGCGCCCACATCCGCAAGCCACCACACAGGCGGATATCGGTTATCGCTGTCAGGGATATAGACAACCGTAGAGCAAACGATAGCAAGGCTCGTTGGTTCGACTTCAAAGCTCATGACCGCGCTGCAGATACAGTACAAAGGTGCACTAGGCAGTGACCATCTGTTGCTGGTGCTCCCCTTGCGGTGTTCTCCGCGTCGGAGGTCGATCACAATCAATGTATCCGATATATATCCGCATTGTCAACCGTCCGGCCCGAGACAGGCCTCACTGCCAGGTGTTACCTCGCTGGTGATGGCTAGTCCCTCCAGAATCTGTTGACTCCTCAACGATATGCCGAACGCATCGTGAGCTTCAGACGATCAAAGTCTTGTCTACACTCTCTTGTCTTCGGCGGTGCAATGGCCAGGCGCGAAGGCGATGACCTATCTCAATCCTACGTGTACCAAGACCATTCCAACCGCAGTTACTGCATCTGGGACCAGCGCAGAGTGGATTGGTACCTTTTGCCTCGCTCGTCTGCCAAGTTTTCTCAACACTGCGTCGTGCAGACTGTAGAGCATTCCATGCAGTCGTTAACTAGCATCCCCTCCCTCAAATGACCTCATGCAACACTCGTTAACCACAGTCTACTACTATCGATGCATGCCATCATCTAGCCCAATGCGCCAGGAAACCATCTTGGTCGCCCTCTAGAGCTCCACTACGACCTTGCCCATATGCTTCCCGCCCTCCAGGAAATCGTATGCCTTCTTGAGCTCGCTGAACGGGAATGTCTGGGCGTTAGTCTGTTGGCCAGTATGACTAACAGGACAGCCTCGAGCCAAATCTGCGGGCGAGCATGATCAGGTGGGCTGCTTTCCGCTTCATCGACGCCGTATCCCGCAACGCCACGGGCTCGCTCCCTCCCCTGAGGACGAGCTCACCCATATTCCGCCAGGTCTCCAAGGTTGCCCAGGCTCCTCACAATGGGGCCCCCACACCACGTACTCACCTTTCCAATAATCGGCCTGACCGCACGCGCCTCGAGGGCCGAGACCATCATCTTCATCTCCTCGCGGTTACACGCAAACACGCCGCGGACGCACGCGGCCGAGAGGAGGATGGCCTGTGCGAGGTCTGTGCGTTAGTGGGTTGTGCATGCGGGGACTCGACTCACCTTCCTCAAGGACCTCGCGGGGGATGCGTTTCATCGTGCTCATGTAGCCTGTGGTGTGAGTTGGAGCGAGCGGGAGGCAGAGGAGGCAGGAGAGGGTGTGACAGGAGTCAGAGATGTAGACAGGGGAGAGAGAGTAGATGGTGGCAGACGACGACCAGGCCCGACCAGAAGGTCGTTGTTGACGGTCTTTAGTGTGACGTCGGCCCCGCGAAAGGCCTCTCGGTGACGAACAGCTAGGGACGGGAGTACACAACCACAACGATGCACCGCAGCGTCCCAGTTGTCGTTTCTCTTGCTGTCACATCAAATGTCTCCCATGTGCCTTCTTTCGGCAGCCCTCCGAGGAGTAGCCAGCCATGCCTCAGTGACCCGGTCGTCACTCGCCGCCATGGCCCAAACGTCCAGCGTGCCGGAGAGCAGCCAAACTGAGTCGAACCTCTTTATCACAGCTGATAGAATCGCCTTTGTGATGCCAATACCGCTCATGCGACCGCGCACGACCGCGGGAAGGGTGAAGACCAGTGGCTCGATGAGATGAACGTGACCATACGCCACGACGCTACGTGGCAGACCGGTGGCCCACTGCCAATGACACCCACTCGCCTCCACACTCAATGGCGACCTACCACGCCCATATGTTCCGATCCCGCACGGCCCCAACGACACAACATGAGACTCGGGACCACGTTCAGACTCACCGGAAACAGCCACAAGCCCACCGGCACGGGTACTCCTAATGCTCCTCCCCAGCGTCCCCCTTCCGCCAATCTCAATGACAAAGTCAACGCCGCGCCCGTGCGGCAGCCGGCGCACCTCGCGGTCCCAGTCGTGCACCAGGCTGTAGTCGACCGTCTGGAGAGTGTCCTTTGCGGAGTGCGGAGTGACGAGGGGGGCGAGGTACTCGCGCGCGCGCTCGAGTTTGGCCATGGACGACGACGTAAGGATGACTTTCGCGCCGCCGGCGAGTGCCAGCTGCGCGGCGCACAGCGACACGCCACCCGTGCCCAGGCACAGGACGGTGTTGCCCGGTGCCAACCGCGGGTGGTGCGTGTACAGCGACGACCACGCCGTGGCGAATGCTATGGGCAACGTGGCGCCTTCGGCAAAGGTGAAATGGGACGGGATGCGGATCGCGTCGCTCTGGCTGCATACGATGTAGTCGGCGGCAACGCCGTCCGTGCCCCCGCCTAGGCCGCGTTGGAGGGCGTGCAGGGGCATGTCTTCTTCCTGGCGAGTCAGTGCGAGGGTTAGAGCTGGAAGAAGGTGATGAGAAGTTGGGTTTGCAAAGTCTCGGGGTCTGGTGACGCGCACTGATGATAGCCATGGCTCGTCACGTTCGGACAGCTGTACCTCGATAGCCAATGCTCGTCATTTTCCCACAACCATGTTATTCCCCCTACATGCGAAGCTTGTAAAACCGAACGGGGATGGGTTCACCGCTGCAGGCTAGAGACTGGGTTGGCGCCAAGTCAAAGTAGATCAGAATGCAGAGTCGGCGAGGTCGTCA
Organism: Pascua sp. PH4015B; assembly: GCA_025502685.1. Lineage (NCBI taxonomy): Eukaryota > Fungi > Basidiomycota > Tremellomycetes > Trichosporonales > Trichosporonaceae > Pascua > Pascua sp. PH4015B. The sequence goes on along the minus strand of JAMFRD010000064.1, from coordinate 57,536 downwards.
CCTGCCACAACTAAATCCACGCGGACCAGACATGACCCAGTACACAAACCCCTTCCCCCCCTCCCTGCACAGCCTCGAGGAAGAATCGCACAGAGGTACCCATCCAATCTTGACCCCACACCACCAGTTCCACCATACTCACATAGTAATACCCCGGCGGGAAGACAGGACACACCCGGTCCCCGACCTTGAAGAGCGTCACGTCGGCGCCGACCGCGTCCACGACTCCACACCCGTCTGCGCGTTAGTGCTTCACCTCTCTTAAGTCTGGGGTCTGCCGTTGACTCCCAGCCACAGCCGCCGCGACATGGTAGGAGACAGTCTTACACTCTGTGCAGTGCCTGTGTTGCCTCATGGTCCATGGGTCATGCCTACTCCCGCACTAGGCATCCGCACCTCCCCAGCGACCATGCAGTGACAGGTGAGGGTGGCCTGTCATGAGCAGCAGGTGACCACCCCAGCCCGGCATCCTGACTCTGTCCCTCGCTTCACTTTCTCCACCGTCCCAACGGCTCTCCCCTCTCGACGGCGTTCTCATAGGCCCTGCCATCCGACGCATATCGTCATCTGTCCCTCCCTCAATGCCTCACGATCCCTCTCCGCCGTTGTCACCCTCTCTCTCGCTCCCCCAACCTCCCAACCCCCCAAACGCCCAACGCCCAAACCCCAGCCTCCGACACCCAGACAGCACCAGCGACAACTCACCAGAAACAGGAACAAGCCCCCCCTTGACCGCTTGCGCGGGGTATTTCCCGGTCGCAATCTGCACATCGCGCGCGTTGAGCGAGATGGCCTTGATGTTGATCCGGATCTTCCGTTAGCGTGCGCGTTGGCGGGCGCGTTAGTGGGTGTCTGTGCCCGGGCGTGGTCGTAGTGACGGTGTCTGTGCCATGTCATCGGTCGCTGATGCCACCGCTCATGATGGACAGGGATGCAGGGATGCTGATCGCCGACATGTATGCGCATCAACGGTGCTGGTGCTCGACCTCGTGGGCGAGCTACGCACAACCCAAACCCAGCTCTAGCCAAGTCCGTGCCCCGCCCGAAGTGCCAGGCCCCAGGCGTCATCCCGATCCGTCCACTGTCTACTGGCTCGAGTGACGGTACAGACAGCACAGACAGGATAGTACCGTAGTCCATCCTCGGTACGACCCGCATACACCACACCACCACGATCCCAATCCAACTCACATCCGTCGGCCCACGGAGTTCGGGCACGGGTGCCTCAGTCTCATAGACGAAACTGGCATATTCACCAGGTTGGTCCAGGACGTATCGCCGCATCGTGGGTGGTGTCATGGTAGCAAGGATTAAGGGGACTCAAGGTTGTCGACTGGAAAGGTGATGGCGTCGAAGCAAAGTGGGCGTGTTTGCCAGTGTCGAGTTTCGACTTTTGGGCGATGACGTCGGTCCACATGACATGGGCGCTGGCCGTTGGCCGTCGTTGGCCGTGGCCGTGGCCAGTGGTCACTGGGCATGCCCCAGTCTATTCAAGGACCGATCGACATGGCCACGGCTGTCAGTTTGCAGTTTGTAGTCTGCACTTTGCAAGCCAACAAGCTGCATGGTATGCCGCAGCAGCTACGCTGCGAGCTGGAAGACAAGAACCCGACCTGGCATGAACCATTCCAGTATCTCGGTACATTCGTACAACGTGCCTGCGTCACTATTGTGCCCTACGATCACGACGCCCCTGGCAGGGATCTGATACACGTGTACGCCCTGGAGTCTGGCCACGATACCATGGAACCGTGGCGCAAGCCATGCTGCTGCGCGGTGCCAAGACTATCCGAGCGGGGCTTACTGGTCTGCTGGACGGGTCGGGCTGCCGAGCGAGCGAGCTGGCAAGGCGGCCGGCATTGCCCGGTTCCGGTTGGCCAAAGGCGGGTTGTAGGTTGGACAGGCGGCGGCCGACTTCTGGCTTGGTTTGGTGGAGAGGGCGTCTTGGCTAGAAGGGACGGGAAGATGGCAGTTTGGGTAGTGTGGTCTGGGCAATTCAAGGAGCAGAAAGCCCGATGGTGGACCAGCAGGTGTGCTAGACCCGGGGGCTGTTTACGTGCGCGACGCGACTAACGCTTGTACGCTGGCAAAATGAAAATGGATGGCATTATCGTCTTATCGTCTTGTGTGTATGAAAGTGGTACATGATGGGACAGCGTGTGGTGGACAACACCGCGTGAAATCGAATACCCCTCGGTGTGGGGAAGTGTAGCGTAGCGGACAAGAGAGAGACCCAAAGAGGTGGGGACGGGTAACCATGTGAGACGCGTAGGGCGGCTTGGTACTACCGCAAGGGTACGCTTAGAAGAAGAATGTGGCAATAATGGAGACGGCGACCAGCGCGACTGCGGCGCAGTTGTACGTTGCGCGCGGCGAGGCAGCGTTGAACCCGCTGCCACTGCTCTTGCCGGCACCACCGCCTCCGCCAGCGAGGCCGTTATCGGCAGTAGAGATCTGCGTATTGCCGCCTGTCCTCTGCACACCTGGGGCGAGGTCGGCAAAGCCAATGGCGGTGGGGTTGTAGCGGTAGGTCGAATAGACGTTCTTGAGGAACGACGCGCCGACGATCCAGTCGATGGGTGAATGGGAGCTCGTCTGGACCTCAAAGAGGGCGCCGACACACCACCTGCTGCTGCCGGGGAAGGCGGGGCCGAGGTTGAAGTCGTTGTTGTTGATATAGTAGACGCGGCCGCCAAAGCCCAGCGCAAACTCGACAGTTTGGCTGCATGGGTACATGTAGTATCCCTGCATACCCTGATCGGTTAATGAAGCGGCGTTGGGAATCTGGGAGAAGACCTGGCGCACGACGCTCGAGGGCGCTCCGATGAGGGTGGTGCCCGTGTCGATGGCGGCAGATGCGGTCGCGCTGCTGTACGACAGCCTCTGGCCGTTGATCTGGACGCTCTCAATGGGGAGGCGCCAGTAGTCGCGGTTGTTTGGTGGGATGGAAATGTAGTTGATGTCGCCTTGGATCAACGACGTGTTGACGCCGCCAAAGACAATCTCACCGCCCTCTTCTTCAATGGGGCTGACCGTTGGCTGGCCACGGAAGCGGGCCATAAAGACGCCAAACTGCTTGTCTTGCCAGACATTGGCGGCGAGAAATTGCCACCATGGCGTCGCGCCAGAGTTGGCAATCGTCTCCCATCCGAGACCCATGAGGCCCGAAAGCGGGGGGTCGATGAGCGTGTCCGACGACGAGCCCACGCCGACGGCCGTGGTCTGGTTGACGAGACCAAAGGTTTGGGATGCGACCGAGAACCCTGCCATTGACACAGTGTCCGACGCCAGGAGACCCGACACATCGCCAGAGCCGTACGAGACGTCGAAGCCAACGCTCGACTCTTCAAGTGTCGACGACTTGTCGTGGTCCATGGTCGTCATGCCGTCGCACCCAGTGCACCCTTCGGCCATGATCCACAGATCCGACGATCCCGTGTCCATGATCACGTCAAAGTACTGGGGTGGCGTACCGATGCCCACGCTCGCAGCGTACGAGGCGTCAACCTGGAGGTCGATGAGTTGGACAGAACCAACGGTCTGCTGGCGCTTGGCGAGACGCTCCTCCTGGCCGCGCTTGTAGAGCTCGAGTGATCGTCCAGCAAGGTGCTTCGAGTACTTGTTGCGGAGGCCCGCAGCTTGGCTTTCCAACCAGGCATGGTGGGCGTCTGGGTCGGACGAGTATTGCCGTGAGTCGAGGTGCTTGAGTGGGAGGGAGAGGGGTGGTGATCGTTGCTCTGGAGTTGCGGGCGCAGCGAGCGCTACCGCGGCGAGCGCGGGAACAAGGAGTGCCGAGGGATACATGTCGGGAGCGAGGAGGCGGTGCTAGAGGAGAAGTGGGGGGCTGATGGTGCCAAGCGACAATATGGGTGGGCCGGGTCGGCGCGGAGAGTCCAGAAGGGAAGGAGAGTGGAGGTGCGGTGTGCCAGACGGAAATTAAGAATAACTCTAGGTTTGGGCACGCCGCGGCCGTCGGGAGACTGGTGGGATCCGGCGTCGAGAGGAAGAGTTGGGGAAGAGTTGGGGGGGACGCAATGTCAAGTTGATGAAGGTAAAGTGGAATCGAGGTGGTCTTGGTATGGGCGACTGCGCACACAAACGGGGAGGAGGTGAGGCCTATGCGGAGGACCGTTACAACCCGGGGGGATGCCAGGGGGTGGCGCTAATGTATGCGTACTAGTGGCCGAACAATCATCGATCGCTGGTGGCGGGGGCGTACGTCTGGCTCGTACGTGTTCAGTACGTGCGTGTAGTCGACAAACAGACAATCGTTTGTAGCGTCTAAGAAACCAAAGGCCGAGATGGTGGTAGCCGGGACGTCGAGTTTGGTGGTGAGGGTGGGGAAAGACATGCACAAGGTGGCGGGAGGCAGTGGGTTTATTAAGAATGAAATGCGCGTCCCTTTCAAAAAAGCCGGACGAGTGAAGAGTGAGTGTGTCGTCATGACCTCACTCACTTGAACATGCGCCGCCCCGCCGCCGCCGCTGGGCGCCCCCTCTCCCTCTCTCGGTCTCTGGGACAGACAGGCACACAGGTCCCACAGTCCCATCGGTAGCAGCGCAGCCCCTCGCCCTCGTCCGCCCCCCTGCCTTGCTCGGCCTGCCTCCGCCGCCCTCGCGCAGCTCGCAGTCGGCTGACACACGCCGTCTGCTACGAGAATGAAAGGCAAGCATTACGCACTGCCTTTGGACGTCGGACAATGGGGGCGCTTCACTGACTCGTCGACGTAGACAATGCCAATGCCAATGCATTCTGCCAAGCTTGGGCGCTTGGCTTGGCGCGCAGCCCGCAGCGTCCGCAGGGTGCGCAGGGCATGGCCACGTTGGTGCGCAGTTGAGCCCGGGGCAGTGACATTGGTGGAGATGCGGGGCTGCGGGGCCGATGTCACACAAAAGGAGTGGATGCCAAGTGGAACGGGCACGTCCAGCATCCGAGATGTCCATGGTGGCACTAGTCTGAGCAAAATGCCCGGCCAAGAAGATCACCAAAGGCCAAACGGGAGTGGGGTCAAGGCAAAAGAGGGAAAGAAATGACAGTACGAGAAGAGAATTGGGCCTGGCTGGGCCTGGCTGGGCACGTTGACTGACCCTAACCCTTCCGCTTGGACCCCCGCTTACCTTCTGCCACCCTCGTGGACTGCGGTGCTGTGCTCTCATGCACTTTTACTATGTGTGCAGGTGTGGAGCGTAAACGAGGGGATTTTTCGATCAGGGACGGGATACATGAGCAACGATGAGCAGCGGCCAGGAATGGACATTTATCCCGCAGTCTGTCTGCTCGCGCTGCTCGGCAGACCACGGCATGTACAACAGTGTGCTCGTCAGGTGCACCCCCGCGTGACTTGCCATCCACGACGCACGCCACTGCCGCTCACACTCAAGGCACCGCGCGACATTAGCTACTGGGATCGCTCTGGGCAGATTAGCCTTTCGTTTTGCGCACCACAATGCAACATTGGGAGTCACTTTTCAGCGTGCCTCGGCAAAATCCCTGAAACCCTGACGGCACTTGTGCCCTGAGATTCATGTCCCCCCAGGTAGATTACGGCTACGAGATGGACGAGTGGACAGAAACGACGTCATCAGTTGGGACGAGGCAAGTGACCAAGTGACCTCGCGAGCGGGTGAGCTCTTGCTCAGACACCGATGCCAAGGCAGCGAGCGACTGGAAGGCCTGGCATGCTGGGCATGCATGTTCCACAGCGCAATCGAGAGGGCGACATGCACGTCAAAAGCTTGTGCTTGTGGACGCACGTTCCTCGGGAAAACTACCAGGCATGTGTGTCAGACTCGTTGCACCGCACCGCCGGGCGGACAAAGGCCATCGCGCCATGGCGATGTGCATGCCAACAAAACGCTACCGCCTTTGTCGATCTCCAACACGGTGTGCACGGCTTGTATCCGTCTCCAGTTCCGCGTGCCGCATAAAGGATCGGGCGGGGCGCAGTGTAAGACGAGGTGAGCTTCTCAACGCCCATCCAGCGATCCAGCTACCGCACGAGTGTGTACGAACAGCCGCATGCCTCGGTGCCCGGTTGTGCCCTACGATCTGGGTGAGCCAAGACATTGCTGTGTAGCACTCACTGCTCGCTGCTCACTCTAGCTTGCGTGCTGGCTTCCCCTGCTGTGCAATCGTACCACCGCTCGGCGGTGGAACATGCGCCGCCATGCCGCGTCGTAGCCGCTCCTCGGTTGCTCGATTGTGGACGACGTCAGGCTGACGTGGGTTTTAAGCGGCGACGCACGCAAGCATCAACAACCGAGCCAACTTGGATCCACCCATATTCCGCACCGCGACTGCTATTCACAGCCCCCGCAGCGCCTTCGGTTGCGCTCGACGGCGACCTCTATCCACGGTCTCGTCTCGTCCGCAGCGTCGTACATGCGCCGCACGCCACGCAGGCGCCGCTTGGCATGGCGTAGTACATCCTGGAGCCAACAGCGGGGACTACGTTACTCACCTCGCTTACGTCGCTTACGCACATCCAGCAGGGGGGGGGGGGGGGCAGAGCTCGGCTATGGACCTCGACCTCCGTCGACAACGGGGAAGTTGTAAGCGAGACGCACATTGAGCTCAGTTTAGAAGGTGGCTGTGAGCTCTTCCGACTCAAACTGGAGCCCCTGGATCCCGTCCTCATTGCCTCGGCTGGGGTCCTACATGCGGCGATGGGTCGCTGTATCCTAACCAGATCTCAGCATCGGTCTCGTCACTTTCCTAGCTGACAAGAGCAACTCACATTTAGCTAGAGTGAACGACCACGTTAACGACGTTTCTGTTATCTTTGACAATGGCCGCGCGCTTGAGACGGGGGCCGAGGGCCAGTCGCGTCGAGAATAAGATAGGCGCAAGCAAGCTGGGCGTCGCCGTCGTCAGCTGGTTAGCGTCGTCATCTGAGATGTTCTTGCCTATCCCTTGGGTCTCTCGTGCGCTGTGGGTTCTGCAGTGACATGGAGCGAGCTGTCACTCATTCTTGGTGAGAGGGGCCCATGACAAAGACGAGGTGATGGCCGTTGGAGCGTTCTTGACAACTATTCAACATTGCCAGTGACCTTGTTCTGCCACGGAGTGGGCGAGACGCAGGAGGCCCAGCTACAGCCACACAATCCTACAGTACAATACGGGCGCGCCGTGTGCAAGTCGAGGGTTGTACCCTGCGCACACGGTGTATAGGTACGTCCAGAAAGTCGTGAGACTGTCACATGAAGCCCCGGGTACGCACACGACGCGTTGCAGGGCCACGCGCAGAATATTCAGGTGTAACAAGCGGGAACTATCGGTGTGGCCACTTGCTGTTCTATTGGATTGGGCCGGAGACTACCTTTTCACCTCTGTACAACGTCGCCTGTACCCCAGCTCAAAGCGGCAGCCTCACGACTTTCCAGATGCACCCCTGCTCATCATTTCATTAGCAGAGAGGATCGAAAGGCTAGCCACCTTGGGACTTCAGAAAAGGACCCGGAGTTTCGTGGCACCGGCATCATCCAACGAGTGCTGGATGGTTTCCCGCCTGCGAACGTCTCGCCTGTGAGCGTCATTCTCGCTCAAGGGGGGTGGGTGCTCATTCTTCCCGGATCCGGATCCTCAGCACGGCTGCAGACTGTTCGAGTTAGGTGGCCACAGTCGCATTACAGGTACGTCCGGAATGTCGTTAGAGTGCCACTCTGTGCATCGTTGCATGTGATCAGACATTCTCTAAATCAATCCCAAAGTACAACAATGGACATACTATTACGTCCGACACAATAACTTTTGCTGCCTGTTCTCTCCAGGATTTACTTCTCACAGCCCTTCAGAGGCGCGTCGCGTGCCTCCCAGCTCAAATGGCAGTCTTGGACACACTGATACATCACGACAGGAGGCGCTGCACGCTACTGAACCGGTATGGAACAAACCTTACTACGGTAAATTGAACAACACATGCCGGTTCACGTTCTTACGACAACGACGGTACTTTCCTCCAACCTATTCAGGATCTCTGTGTCATAGACTGATGGGGACGGTTCACTTGAGAAAGTACGTTTCATAGTTGCAGCTCACAAAGTTCGAACCGTCTGTGGGGCGTGAGCAAGGGATGGTCGCCCTACGCAACATACAAGTACCATCAGCAAAGGTAAAGCGCACACGCGGGGAAGAGTAGGCGCTGGTGTGGAGGCCCTTGACCTGGGCCGCGAGGAGGAGGAGGGCGTTGATATTGGGATGTTTTTCGCGATCCTCACGCGTCATGTTGTGGGGGTCATGGAGGAGTGCCCAGCCCGCGCGGTTGTCGGTATTGGCGTGCGCGTGGTTCCAAATTTCCTCCACCTTGATCTGTTGGGCGAGTTTGAGGAGATCATAGACCTTGTCCTTGGAGGGTCTGCGACCGAGCTCTTTCACGAGGTCCCCGGCGCGTCGTTTGACCTGCGCCTGCAGGAGGGACAGCACGGTGGACTTGGTCTGGAACCGGTGCAGCATGCCGAGGAGCGCCTTGATGTGCGCAATCTTGGGCAGGAACGGCTTGACGTCGACCGTCGTCGTGGCGCCCAGGTACAAGAGGTGCAGAAAGTGCGCCATGTCTGTGGGCTTTTCCTCCATAACGAGGACCGCAGGTGCGTCGTCGAGTTGTCGCGCGAAGTAGCCACTGGTATTAGTGTGGGGCCGAACTCACGTCCTGAGGGTTGACAAACCTCGAGAGGATGAGAATGTTCGAGTTGACACGGAAGCCAGTCCTGTTCTTGCCCCTGGGGTTGGGACAGGTAATCAACAGGTCGCCATCGCGAAAGTCGGGGTGCATCCGGCATCCTTGCGGTAGGTCGACCCGCTGGACGGCGTTGTTGGCGCGCACGAGGGCCATGGGGGAGTGGTTTGGGTGGTAATCGAGTGCAAGGAGAACAAGAACGACCGAAAGGTAGACGTTATCTATCAACGCCATCAAGTCACGTTAGTGACTCGTGGGAGAGTGGGAGCCACCCCCCCACCGCATGCGTCAACTGTGATGTTCACGAGTCTGCCATCGGTACCATGGTAAGACGCTAAGATCATGTCGGATCCGTGTCGTGTTTCACCAGTATTTCAGTCGCGTTAACGACTTCGTCCCAATCGTACTTGGTAGAGTCCGAGACGCGGCTTTAGGACTCGGCCAGCCGACAAACGTGAGTAGGATGCCAGCGGCGGTATCAAAGATGGCATGAGGTCGGTGCGAATGATGCGAAGAACCGAAGGAGAAGGGACGGAGACATTAGGATGAACGCTGCTTTGCACACCTTGCAATCCTCTCACGGCAGGTATCAGGTCGGCAATAACGTCTTCCCCCAAAGAGCTCATAGTAGCTGATTACTCTCAGTCGATTGTCTGATAACCACCCACTGAGAGGTGGCACGGAGCGCTGCTACAAGTTCCTGCTTGTTCGGGTGAACTCTGGAACCCTGGCATCATAGCTGTTGTCTTGTTGGATTTAGCGCTGGGAGAAGGCCCTGCAGACTACCGACCTCGCAGGCTGCTGAGGACTGCGAGGGTACTGTACGGACGTACAGCACGAAAGGGGGGTGCACGCGCCTGGGCCTTGTTTGTTATTGCATGCAGTCGATGGCTGGTGTTGGTGAACAATGGGAGCGCTGTTTTACACGCTCGCCCCACCACCATCTGCCTGTGAAGAGGTCATTCACTGCCCTGTAACCAGGGCACACGCACAGTGCTCCGAAACCACCAGCACAGATTGATGCCAAACTTTTGTTCTTGTCAAGTTGCCCCACCGCCACTAACCATGCTTCGAATGTGGCGCATGTGGGGACAGGGCAGCGGTGCGAGGAGACAATGGCAAGGGTTGTCACGACACGATAACGAGGAGTGTGCGCAGAGATGATACCAGGGATTGTGCAAAGATGATACCAGGGATTGTGCAAAGATGCTAAAACGGAGAGGGCTGTGCGAGGCTGTGACAACAATAGCGAGTGTTGCGCAAGGTGTAACAGGTGACAAACAAAGTGTGATGGGTCGACTTTGGTGTTACCCTCGAAACACCGAGTACACGGAGAACAATGGGCACAATGATAAAATGCACAGATATGGCCCTTTTGTTGTGCATTGCCCCTGCCTGATATCCAAGTCACGGCCCCATTACTTATCGCCCATGCACAAAGCACAATGGAGCGTGCACTGCCCGACGCCGATCCCGACGGCAACTCCACATTCACACGACGGGGCGCATCGTGCCCAATCTATTTCTCCACATCTCTTAAACCCATCTCTCCATCACTCTCTCCAACCCCCTACCCCTCCCACCCCCACCCCTCCATCTATTCCCCTCCTCCCTCTCCCCTCCTCCAATCCTTCTCACCATGCGGTACGGCCTCCGACCTCTTCCCGTGAGTATCCCCACCTGGCATCGCTGATGTTAGCACCGTCCCAACCCCGATGACGAGGACCAGCCCGAAGGCTCCCATGCAGTCGCGGGCCCATCCGTGAGTCTCACTCAACCTCGCCTTACGGTCACTGCGCCCTGGGCGCGCTTGATCACCTCCATTCGTGGCCTCGTGCCCCCCACGCACCCCAGCTGACCGAACCAGACACGCAAGGCCCCGGCGACCGGCAAGCGTTCCCGCACGGCAGACGGCGCCATGAAGCCCCCACCGTCGACGCGTCCATGTACCGTGCGCACCCGCGCTCGGGCCGCGGGCACTATCGCCACCACGCCCTACCCAATGTTCACCCCTCGGTACATCCCAGGCTACACCCCACCCACCCCACAGACTGCACGCGCCACCCTTCCGCTCAGCCGCTTCAGCATGGCAGCAAGCATGCCGGGGTCGCTGCCCGACTGTCCCGTGCTGTTACCCTCTCTTGCCGACCGGCCGCCCACGCCGCGTACCAGTGGGCAGGGCACGGCCGACACGCCAGACCTCACCCGCTCGCTGGACCGCACGGCGAGTGGTCCCGCGTCGGCCGGACCCGCGACGCCGCCCGCGTCCCCCTCGCCTACGCCTATGGGACCGCCCCCGACGCCGCGCGCGGTCCGTCTCAAGCGCCGCCAGCTGAAAAAGGAGACCGACCAAGTCAAATACACGGGCATCGAGAAGAGCGACACGGCGTTAACCCCCGGGTGGGACCACTTTATCCGTCGCCTCCGCGTCCCCACGGTATGCCACCTGCTCCATCCCTTTATCTCATCTCACCATCACCATCACCTTCGTCCCAACGCTGACTCCGATGCCAGCCCCGCCGCGACGCCGCATACTACGAGTACGTCGAGATGCAGGCCGAAGAGGCCGCGCGCTCGAGCGACGCGTACGCCGCCGCCTTCGCGGCCCAACTCGCGAGTAACCGCGAACGTATCCTCCGCTGGCGCGAGGCGGTCGTCCCCGGCAAGCCCGAGGGCAAGTGGGGTGCGTTGGTCACGAGCACGCGCGTGTTTGGGACTCAATGTGGGATAGCATAGAGGAGGTGGCGCAGTCGTTGCCGATAGGATCGGCTGGCTGGAGTGAGGTTGGAGTGGGTCTTCTTTCATTGCCGACGGCAGTCTTGAGGGGAGCGGTGCGAGAGCACTGGTGTCATGTGGCCAAGGAGGGTCATGCCTGTGCACGCTGTGCAGGCGGTGCGGGCTGTGCGGGCTGTGCCAGTTGTCAGTTGTCAGTTGTGCCAGCTGTGCGAGCAGCGCCCCAGGCCGTACCGTGGCGGTGCGGTGCACTGCCTGCTGTGTTGTGGTTGGTATCATGTATTTGTAGATGAAACGTGCGATGCACCCGTTCCTTGACTGAACCGGCGCGTAAAACGTTTCAACCTCGCGCCAAGCCAAAGCGTCCCCAAACGTGCGCGGGGTGAGCTACGCCCCTTCAGCCTCCACAGCGAGTGTGCTCCCGAGTGTGCAACGATCACTACAGCCGAAGTTCTTTGCAGGTGGGGTCTCTATCACCTCACCTCGTACCAAAGATGAAATCGTCAATCAAAGACACGTTCACCCCAGAAGCAACCAGTGTATTTGACGCGAGCTCGGAGGCAAGGCAAGCACAGCATTCCATGACGGAACGCGCCCACGCCAGGGGAACAGGGACAAGGATCGACAGGAACGCGCCGAAGCGCACAGCCGTGTCATACCCCGCCTGCGCTCCAGCGTACCGTACACTGCCCTATTCTCAGCATCCTCGCCCCAGCGTTGGTACCAGTTCCAGTCCAACTTGGAATGCCAGTCGCCGTTGTAAGTGGAGACGATGCCGGCATCCCTCTGCTTCGCGCCGGGCTTTGCAACATCGCCGTCCTCGCGCACGGCTGTGCACGACGGGTGACAGGTAGAGTCTTGCGGCTGTGCTCCCGTGCTGCGGTGTACCACGCGTACCACTCTGTGCAGGTGCACAGCTGGAAACGCATCCAGCGGACGTCGGACGAATTTAGCAACGGCCTCCTATGTATGGCTTGTGCACTGCTGCAGTTTGCGCATTTGGTGACGAACTGGGCGGGGGAGACTGCGTCATCGCCACAACCCAGTTGGCCAGAACGTTTAGGGCTTGGACAGTCTTTATTCGGCGACAATACCTTGGCTGCGAGCACGGAGCCGCAATACTCAGTTCATAAACTACGCCACCCCCTGTGCTGACTAGCATGGCTTGTTGGCGCACCGCCCGCACCGCCCACAGGCTACGCGGGCACCGCAAACATGTCCCCGGTGGTTGGTTGCGACACCAGGGACCGAGGGGGAGGGACCGAGACAGGACCCGAGTGGATGACGCGGCCGCAGATGCAGACGCGGACGCGGCGCGGCGGCCCGGGTTGGTCTCGTGGATTCTGGATGCTGGATACTCTGGTACATCCACAGTTTGGCCATTGGGTTCCTGGCGATTGAACCGCTGACCACATCGCTGCCGCTGACACCCGCCAACACCCGCCCCCTGTTGTGTTGATTAACATTTCGTCGCCACCGCCACACCGTGCGCTCCACGCCTCGGTGCTGATCGGTGGTGGGCTGGCGGGGGCCGGCGGCCGACCCAGCGGCCCAGCGGCCCAGCATGCGTCGTCATTCACGTCACCGCTGCTGTGGCCAGTAGGCGTGGTGCAGACGGTGCAGCTGGCGCAGATTGACAGGAGATTGATGCCAACAGGCCTACGGTGGGCCTACGGTGCTGAAAGGCTGGTTGTGGGGCTGCCGACATACGAGTGCGACGCAGGCCTTGCCCCACGTTCTGTCAATAGAGCTGTAGAAGACTGCCGCATTCGCATTCTCCTTCTCCTTTGTACATTGCATTGCATTGTTGCATTGATCATCATTGGCATTGAACTGCACGACCTCGCCCTCGACTTGTTACTTGCTCCTCGATTGTTTGTCCGCGCCCTGTTGAGCGCCCAACACCAGCCGCAGCCCACCTACCTACCCTCCTCCGCCCCTACCCCCTCCCCCAACGATGCCCTTCCCGAACGCACTGCTCCACCCGCCATGCCGGCCGGTACCCCCGCCGCCCGACCTGAGCGACGACATGCGCGTCGACCTCGACGCCATGCTCAACCACTTTTCCTCGCCGAGCTTCCACCTCGCGGCCTCCGAGGGGTCCGAGAAGATGGCGCCGCTCAGCGAGCCGGAGATGATGTGGTTGTCCCAGGAGAACCTTATCAGGTGAGTATGTGTGGGCTGGTCTGGGCAGTGCTGCTGTTACTGTCGAGCAGCTCGCTTGTGTAGTTCGCTGACATCAGGTTTCGAATCGGTACGTCTCCACTACGCTCTACAACAGAGGTCCAGGCTACCCCACTTGCCCAACTAACCCAAAGCCACACCCCAGGGCCTGTCTGCCACGATTGACCGCCTCGAGCGCGCGCTCCTCTGGCGCCGCACCGTGCGCATGGACGACGTCGAGGCCATGGCCGCAGAGTGCGAGGAGGCTGTGAGTTGCGCCGAGAGAGTCACAGGGACGATGGCTGACCACAGTCGACGACGGGCAAGAATATCATTTCGGGGTTTGCACCGGACGGCAAGCCGATCATGTACCTCTTTACCGCTAGGAACAAGCTGCCGACCGAGAAGAAGCGGCAGAACCATGGTGTGAGTCGCAGTGCGCGCGTGGCGCCGGGGAGGGGAAAACAGGGGGGAGGTATGCGATTCAATGGAGTGAAGATGCTTGCGTCACGGAGGTCGCCGACGAGCCTTCATAGCTTCATGACTTTCATAGGGACCAAACAAGCTCTGGCAGCGGCCGCTCACTCCCGTTCGACGATGGCTCACACCCAGATCTTCACGCTCGAACGTGCCCTCGACCTGGCGTGCAACGGACAGAGGTGCGTACCGAAGGGTCCATGTGGAGAGAACCGTCTGGACGCAGCTAGTGCCAACGGACCCGGCCGTGAAGCCAGCACAGTGTGGCCTTCGCCCCTTTGACACATCCTCCATACACCCTACACGGCAACAATGCCTAGCTCCAGCTCACACCCAGCCAATGCCTCGTCGTCTTCAACTTCCGCGGCAAACGCCAGGGCCCACCGACATCCATCGGCGTCGCGCACGAGACACTCCGCATCCTGACCGACTTCTACCCCGAGGTCATGGGCCAGTGTATTGTGCAGGACGCGCCGCTCGTGGTGCGCGCATTCATCAACATCATGTGGCCGTTCATCGAGCCCAAGACGCGCAACAAGATCAAGACGGCGCCGGGCGAAGAGGCCATTGCCGCGGGATATGTCGATGGGGACACGTTGCTCGTCGAGTGTGGTGGCAGATTGAACGTGCGTAAAGGCTTGGGAATTTGGGGCTTGGTGTGGCGTGTGGCTGTGGCTATGGAGTGAGGTCGAGTGGGGTGGGGTCGTGTTGCGTTGGTGCGGCGGTGTAATGGTGGTGGTGGTGCAGTTGTGCGGTGGTGGCCACTTGCCAGTGGCCGGCGGCTGCGTCGCGTTGGGTGGCGCAGAGATGAGATGAGATCCAACAGACGTCACTACCGAGCGTGTCCCCGAGGCACCGAGGTGGAGGCCGCCAAGCTACTAGCGCCCGCTGTTATCAGACACGTTTGCTTGGCGGTCTGTGCGTCGCACCAACGTGTGTGCGTCCGTGCATGCGTCGGCCACCAACGTGGGTAGCCCGATCGGGAGCCTGACGTTGGCACCGCCACACGTTCTTTCCAATCCAACCCACCATACCCCGCCATGCTCTATTCTACTCTACATACACATTCCATCCAGTACCCAGGCGACTACTGTACCGCGCCAAGCTTTCGCTCACACACAGCTCCCCTACGACCACGACGCCTACTGGCAGACCATGGTGGACACGTGCCTCAAGCGGCGAGCAGAGTACCACGCCCGCTGGCGGCGCCTCGGCCCGCCCTCTGTCGGGCGTGAGGAGCGGCTGTGGAAGCGTACCGACGACGCGGGGGTGGACAGTGACACGGCTAGTCTGGCGTCCACCCCGACGTAGCCTCCACCAGCTCAAGTCTTTGATTTGGGTGCTGGTGCATGGTGTATGCTCGACCTGAACACGTACCGCCGCTCGGCCTGTTTACGTCGTAAAACATACACGCCCACACGCGCCGCTCAGCCTCAACCGAGCTCGACGCTGTATTCGTACCTGGACCCGGACCTGTATCAGTATCAACATCAATATCGGTATTGCCAGACAACAGCCCCTCTGCGTCGCCCACAAGAGTTCCTACAAGGCACACTCTACCAAGCACATACTGGCACACCGCCATCTCGCCATCCTGCATACCACGACTCCACCACGCCATGCCATAGCCGCCACCCACGCCAGGCCATAGCCCATAGCCACCACCCACGCTGCACCCAACCTGACCAGCCATAGACCCGTCCACTCTGTATGAATGCACGCATGTAGACACCGTCGCCAAGCCCGCTGTACGTCGTAAGTCTGCATCGTGGCGTACAAAATGTGCATGTGAAGTTACAGGGACATAAGATGCAAATGTTGGCAGCAGGCGTGGTCTACCCGTGCCATGCCTGCCACGGTACGGTGCAGAGATGTATCGTTTCGATTTCGTGTCGTGCGTCGTGCTCACTGCCTGATCCTTGGAGCCAAGGGCGCCAGCACCGTTCACCATGACGCTTAAACATGGGGCTTGGCAGGCATAGGAGGGCTGCCGTCCTACTCTCCCCCGTCGTCCACGCTCTCTTTACGAACACCATCGCCCTCCTCGGCCCCACTCTCATTTCCTCCCTCATTCCCTCCCTCTCCCGTCACCGCTCCCCCTTGCCCACCCGCAGGCACAACCTCCCTCCCACCGCTCACACCCAGCGGCCGCGGCAAGTCGAGGCTCACGGTCCCTCTGAGCGAATCGGCGCGGCTCCGCGCGGGGGTATACGTTGGCGTGAGGAGGATGGCGGGGACGGTGCCGCTCGTCGTCCCCGAGCGCTGGCGGCCGGCGAGTGTGACGCGCGTGATTGTGCCCGCGCGCGAGCGGCGGTTGGGTGTGGGTGCTGGCGCTGGTGCTGGCGTGGGTGCTGGTGTGGGTGTGGCGGTGGATGCTGGTGCGGGTGTGGCGATGGGTGTTGGGAGGGTGGTTGGGTTCGGGGTGGTGTTGGCAGTGTTGGCGGGGGTGTCGGTTGGGCCGGGCGTCTCGGGCCCATCGACCGGTGCTGTCCCAGCTCCTTGCTGGCCAGGCACTAGAGGAGCGTAGATGTGCTCGTGCGCGAGGTCGGGGAGTCCGAAGCGTGGCGGAGACGACGCCGACTCGGGCGCAAACGGGTACGCCGACCCCTCCGGCGGTGCTGCGGGAGGGGAGAGGAGCACGGCCTGCGAGTACGGGATGGGCTCGAGCTCGCCCTGTGCGGCGCGGGACGTGGCGTCGGAGTCGAAGTCGAGATTGTCGGCGTAACGTGTGTCGTCTTTATCGCTGTAGATGTCCTTTTCGCCCTTGTCGCCCTTTTCGGGCCCGAGGTAGACTTCGGGCACGCTGTCTGTACTCGTCATGAGGGCGGTATCGAGCTGCGCGAGCCATGCGCGCATCTCGTCCTCGCTAATGGGGCCCGGGAGGGAGCGGGTGCGCTGGGGTGTGCGAGCGCGTACAGAGTGGCGGAGCGGGGACGGGCGCGTGATGCGGTTGAGGCCACCGGCGTGGGCGAGGCGTGCGCCGGCTGCACGCGCGTGGGGGCCGAAAATCACATCGACGCTGCGCCGCGTCCCGCCCACTTCCTCCATCTCCATGCGTGCACCGGCACCCACACCGCGTGCCCCATGGACCTTGACGTCCTCCCACGCGTTTTCGTCGCATGCGCCCTCGGGGTCTGTCACGGGCAGGCGGGACGCGCCGCCGCGCCGGATCACCATGCGCATCTGGTAGTAAATGTACACGGCCGCAATGATCGTGCCGATAAACGTCGCAATCGTCATGGCCCACGAGACGGCCGTGTCCGTCTTCGAGTGCGACCCGAACGACGTGCCCAGGTAGACGATCACGAGCTGCTTGGGCAGCGTGAGGATCGCTGCCGCCATGTACGACCATACGTTCGCGCCCGCGCTCGCTGATACGGCCGTGATGATGTGTCCCGGCACAGCGCTGAACCTGGCCGCGTCAGAATGACACATAGAGGAGAGGGTGGTGGTACCTACCGCAAAATCAGGACGAAGACAAAACTCTTCTCCCGGATCAGTTGCGTCAGCGACGCATACAGCTTGTTGCGCCGCTCAAACTTCTTGGCGCGCGTCGTGCACGCCCACTTGAACGCGATCCAGGTCGCCATTTCCCCAAAGAACGTGCCCGCAGCCAGGATGCCAAACCCTTCGCCCAGTCCCCATACGAGCCCGCACATGATTCCAATGACTAAGGGTTGTCAGTAATGCATCCCACCCCCATGCTCTGCTCGCCGAGAGCTGGTCCTTACTCACTCTCGTGCCCGACCAGCGGGGGGAAGGAGACAATAATTAACAGCACGATCGGGATCATCCACCCCGCAGGCCACTTGCGGATCCGGCTCGTGACGGGCTTGCAAAACTCGACAATCGACGTGTGCTGGGTGGAGACCAGGATCGAAATGGTGATGATGATGATGGCAAGCGCATACCATTCTGCAGTGGTCAGCCCCTCTTCACCTCAATTATGATAATATTCTAAACTCGGGCCCAATGTCTCTGAACCCATGTCCAACCGTTCTGAACGCGCGTCCAACGTTTTCCCGATACCCACTGTACAGATGCCGCTGTGCCGCCCGGCGAAAGGCATGCTTATAGTCCATATCCTTGAGGTACGCGCGCGCCCACGCATAGTCCTCCTTGAAGAGCACAAAGATGGTCGGCTGCGCGTCCTCGCCGCCTGGCGTCTGGATGATGGGCGATACGGGCGGCTCAGCCGTGTGGAAACTTTGCGACCGCCTCGGCTCGCCATCGCCGGCCGCATCACGCACGGGGCTGAGCGGGACATGTCTGTGCGTGAGGCCCTCTCCGGCCGGCCCGCGGACGACTTGATGGTAGGCGGGTGGCGCCGTCGCGTCGGGGATCGTGACGGAGAGGTTGAGATTGGCCTTTTCGTCGACTGTCGCGCTCGAGCGCGAACTAGATGCGATACACTGGGAAGCGGGCTCGTACACGGTCGTATCGGCTGCACGCGCCTCGATGTCCACATTGCTCCACTCTGATTGTTGGTCGTTGGTACATGGTGGCGATTCCAGCTGGGTTTGTGGTAGTACCTGCGGAGAGGGGGAACGCAGGTGGAGTGGGGTAGGCTCCGATGTAGCATTCGACCGTGGCGAGCGTTTCAGAAACGCAAGAGACGGCCGTCGAGGCTTGAGGTGTAAACGGGGCATTTCTACGCGGGAGACGGAAAGCTAGCGTCCGGCGCCAGTGGTGATGGTTCCCGGGGGGGGGGGGGTTGGGGGGCGAGACCAGGTACACTAATAAGCCGGTCCTGCCGAGCAATGCAAGAGGGGAGACGGAGGTGAGAAGCAGAGCCGGTCAACAGCTAGTCAATAATACAATCGAGGTCGTTCCTTGTCCAGGCGTCGTTAAGCCGCCAGTTCGCTTGCAGAGAGGTTGTCAAGGTTGCCGTCCAGTCGAGCTGAAGAGGTATTCGAATCTTGCGATTTCGCTTTTGCGGCGAAGAGTCGTTTTACAAGGCCGAGCAGCACGGACAGAACGACGCTGGCGCACGTTGTTTGTGTTTGGGCGCTAGCCTGCTGACGACAGATCCTTCCCCGAGCAGCGAGTTGTGCGAGCGTCGAGACCGGTCGGTGGCGTTTAGATTAGGGAGGGAAGGGCAGACAAGACGTATGAGAAAGAGGGCCCACAGTAGTTTGATTATAAGGAGGTGGTACCGGACGCGTGAGAGTGAGACTAGCAAAAAGTCAAGCATGATTATTTGCCACGCCAAGCGCGTGAGTGGTACGCACGATTGAGGGTTTGGATCTTTCTTTGGATCGATGCTGGTACCTCGTAACTGAAAGCTGTGCATGTGCACATGTGCACATGGGGGGTCTGGAAACGACGCCGGCCTCGGCCTGGGCTACCCCACCCAGGTCCCTGCTCCAAACGCAGCGACTAGCCACGCTGCACGCTGGCCACTGCATCGCCACTGCCGCAGCGTGGTTGAAGGGTTTCGGCCTCGAGGGATTTCGAGCTGGGCAGAAGCGCCAAGGCGGCAAAGTGGAAGGGGGTTAAGAGATCCTTGAGGGGCCAAAAATGAGGTCGTTCCTGGTCCCTGCCCAGTGCACCTGGATCAAAATCATCCACTAGCACGCAGGCAATGCACAACCATACCTTGCACGTAACTCGTGTCCATATTAATAAACAAGGGCACTTTTAGAGGTGTCTCGGCCTAATGAAAGGGCCTTCTTGGCATTCGGGTCAGCCTCTCTGGCTGCGATCCTTGATTACCTTGCAGTGTCACATGTCCATCGGTCGCGTGCAACCGCGGCCGCTTGGGGAATGGTGCGACCTCTTGCGAGGGGTGATGTGGCCCTGCAGCTCGTGACTGGAAACGACTTGCCTGGGCATCGTGCACCTCTTTCGTTCACTACCCCGTTCTTCTTCGTGCTCTGCTGCTGGTTCTCGGCGTGAGTTAGGGAGTTAGGCATAGTATGTACTTTCGTCCCTCGGTCCTGCCCTGTCCTCGGTCTTGAGAGATCTTATTATCGATTGGGTGGGTCCTTGGTTACTGGAAGCCGCAAACGTCGTCTGCTGTGCTGCAGCTGCGGTGTACCAACGTCGAGCGCTGGTGAGTGGGCCTGGTGAACGGTGTGCAAACGTGCGATTGAGCGATCGTGTCTGGGCCTGCGTGCTTGGGCACTTGTATGCTTCACCTCGCTGCCTGCACTTGCGGCCCCAGCGTCGTCGGGCTGGACGTTGTCCGAATGCGCGTCGTCAGCGCAATCAACTACAGATATTCGATCTCGAAGTGCAATGTGCGACCGACCGCCTGCCCTCCCTGCATGTACTGTATCGGAGCAATAGCGACGTCCATAGCTGATACGTCATCCCTAAGGTCGATGTCTGGGGATGCCGTTAGGCCGTTAGGGTGTTCTTGGACAGCTGCCACATGCCACACGCCATGTGCCAGCCAAGCTTCTCTCCAAAGTTGGTCTGGGTTGGGTTGTTGCTTCTTCAACGTTTCCGTCCAACTAGTTACCGGGCCCAAGCTCGTGATTGCAGATGCAAACGGTGGCCAACGGATGCAGGCCGAGTGGCAAATCGGTCGCTGTCCCATGCGACACGCAGCCTATCGGAGTCAGAGGCGCGCCCGGGTCCCCACTTACCTACTGCAGTCTTCGGGTGCGGCAACATTGATCAGTGCGGGAGGGGGGACACAGCAAGTTCTTGTCCTGCACGTTGCAATTGCCACTTGTCTGTCGGAGTTGACTCGTCTGTTGCACTCCAACAAGGCGTTTGGACCTCCAATAGCTGTCACGTATACCACAAGGTGCTCGTGATGAGGATGAGAGCAAAGTCCAATCGTCACGTTACCTCGAGCAAGAAGACACCAACGCGGCGTTCCGCATCCCGTGACCTCGACAGGCTTCTTCCCCAACGTTATCACTTCCCGGTGCCCCGCCTTGGTCAATTATGCCTAATAAAGTAGAGTTATGCAAGCTGCCAAGCACGTCCGTCCTCGGCCGAGCGCTCTGTCGTAGTTGGCCGCGGGCGGTTGTGCAAGCTGTTGCGTTGGTCCGAAATGCTTGCGTTGCTGGATGCTCGACCTTTCAAGGAAGGTGCAGGCCAGGGGAAGACATGCCGGCATCGGATTGATCTCACGTGGCGATTTGCCACAACTTGGAGGACATGCCCGACAGGTGGGATTGCATCATTGTCGGATGATTCAGGGTTAACGCCTTCGCGCTTTGACCCCCTGCTTGGGGGAGATCTGGACCTGTGGCCTGTGGGTCACTGCGCCTCTGCGCCTTGCAGAGCAAGCAGAGCAAGCAGGGACAATGGGGGTCCTGTTCTGTTCACATTCCTCCCCCTTTGTACTTTACTCTGGGTCAAAAACTCCAAATTACCCAGCTGCCAGCGCATGCCAGCACTTGCCAGCACTTGCCAGCTGCGTTGCTCTCTCGCGTCTCGCGAACCTCGCTTGCTCAAGCAGCTCCCGCCTGCCAGTCAAGATCGTCTCTGATCTCTGAACAAAGTCACCCAAACACCGAGCATCGTAGACCGCTCGCCATTGTTACACGCGCGCACGTCAAAACGCGCTGCTAGCAAACTAGGCTGTAGTACTGGGCAGAGGTGACATGGTGGCAGAGCTACAGCTATTGTCGAGTCCAGCCAGTCCCTAGCGCTACGGCCTACGGCGGTAAAACGTAGATTGGGCGTGTTTATTGCGTTTTTGCGTTTTTTATTGTCCTGGGTGAGGGAGGATTCGGGGGTTGCCTGCAATTGCCTATCCAATCCAATCGCACGACACGCAGTGATCCGGACCTGGCTTGCTGCAGCTGGCTGGCATGGCTGGCTGGGTGCATTTCGACTGCGCACGGCTTGCAGTAGTCTAGCATACCGTTCAACGACACGACACCCGCCTGGCCGCTTGGCTGCCCTTGACATCATCGGCCACACACTGTACCTGGGACTGCTCACTGGTGCTGCATGCTGGCTGGATCCCTCATTCTGGTGGCTTACACTTTGTTAGGCCTTTCCTTTCCATCCGTTTCCCTTGACAAACTCGCAAACCAACCTCTTTTCCCTTGTCATCCATCCATCCTACTCCTTCTTCTCATCCAACACCTCCTTCTCTTCGTACTCGTTCCTACCGCCTCCACCTCACCTCACACATCACCCTCCACTGGACGTGTGGTGTTCCGCCTCGCCATCAACTCTCGCATCTCGCACCTCGTACTCTGCGGCTTTGCGCACCGTTCCTTGCGAACTCACTGCCCTATCCTCAACCTCACGCCACCTTTCGATCGACCCCGCCCATGTCGTCCCCCGCACCGGAAGTAGGCACGGCGGCGGCCAAGCCAGTGCCCGAGCTTCCTCCGAAGACGCCCAAGGTTGACGAGACAAAGGTATGTGTTGCGTTCGTTTCCCAGCCAGCAGCCTCTTGCAACAACTGTCCAGCCTACCACGGATAGGAGAGGTGTCGCCAGTGCTGCTTATCCATGTGACGCTCTGCTCCCTCGCGTGGAACGTCGATGACTGACATTCTTCCTTCAGGCGTCCAACTCCTCTGTCCCCCATACCCCGGACGCCGCCGCTGCGACTCCCGCGCCCGTATCTGCATCGACGCCCGCGGCGGCACCAGCGCCTTCTGCTGCGACGCCTGTGTTGGACGAGCTTCCGGACGAGCCCGATGGGATCATCAACATGGAGATCTTTAGCCAAATCCAGGACATGGACGAGGACGACGAAGACGACGGTAGCGGCAACCAGTTCTCCAAGTCTATCGTGTGGGGATACTTTGAGCAGGCTGAGAACACGTTCAAGCAGATGGAGGAAGCAATGTGGGTATCCGTTTGCGCCTCTCACACTTGCGCAGCCTGGCAGGTGGTGCTTTGAGCTGCAGCGGTCCACCAGACGTCGGCTGCCATGCAAGCGATCCATCGTCTCATGGCCCGTTCGGCCCTACCCGCTCTCCGCCGCAGTGCGATCTAAGTCCACCGCACAGGTCATATCTGGAGCTGGGCCGTGCTCGCTGCCGGGCCTCCTGCTCTACCTCCTCCCCAGTGTCTACCAGGGAGGCTGTAGAAGCGCTTGGTGACAGGCTCGAGCCCCGCTCTGTCTCGGGCTGGCACTGTCCGCCTGTTCCGCAGCCGCAATCGATGGGCACAGCTGCAGCAACATTACCAAGCCCCCCAATGCGGGCACGGTTCTGTTCCAGTACCCCTTCCTACGTCACCGCACAATGTCCATTTCGGTGTCCGTGTCCGACCTCACTGGCTTGCGTCATGCCAAGTCGCTCTCACCCGCGTCACGCGTTTGTGTGTGCTGACCATCCAGTGCCGAGCCTTCCCTCTCCAAGCTCTCGTCGCTGGGTCACTTCCTCAAGGGATCGTCTGCGGCCCTCGGCATTATCAAGGTGCAGGACTCGTGTGAGAAGATGCAGCACTACGGAAACCTGCGGGACGAAGAGGTCGGCGCCCCACTCACAGAGGACGAGGCGCTGCGGCGCATCAAGCTGCTGCTCATCGACTGCAAGCGCGACTATGCGACAGCGAGCCGGTGGCTGCGTCGGCTCTACGGCGAGGAGGACGAGGCAGCCTAAGGTGCCAGCAACGGCGTTTGCCGACCCGCTGGCGATCCCGAAGCGGACGCCACCTGACGATGAGCACGAGCACTGGGACTCCCCCCCTTCGATCGCTCGTGTGATCCGACCCACCAATCTCCACATACCAACCAACCCCAACAAGTCCTCGCGTCACAGCCCACCATCCATCAATCATTCCTCATCCCCTTGTCCCGGAAAAGAACCAAAGATCAAAGCTCAGCAAACGAATCTGCACCAATACCCAGCCCACCATCTACCCCGAACACAAACCCCACGAACCCACACCCATACGCGCGCTGCCCACCGTCATCCGGTGTGACCCCGCACCCCCCAACGCAACGGCACCCGCTCGACCCGTCGGGCGTCTGCGTCCGTGTCCCGCCTCACGCCCCTGTTCGCCCTGTACCGCACGCACGCGTCCGCGTCCGCGCCGAGCCGTGTCCCGCTTCTGGTGATCCTGGCACCACACTGTAGCATTTTGCTCCCCCCAACCCAACCCATTCGCCCATCGCGAGATGGGCCTTCGCCACATATTCTTCCATTTCCATTTCCATTCATTCCTACCCCACGTAGCGCAGACCAGAGGCATTAATGAATTGCAGACTACCCGAGTGGGCCTGGCCGAACACTTACGACAACGACGCATACGGGCGAACCCGCACCGTTGACTCCGGCGTTTGCCGCGGCTAGCGCGGCCCGCCACGGGTCACTCCCGCTGCGTTACCACTCGACGGGCGTTGCCACTGGCAACCATTTCGGGCTGCGCATGTGACGATCACCATGACGACACGAGACTGTAGTTGACAATCTGCGATTGACACAGCACATCACTAAGCACACGCACGCTGTACATCATCTGCACCACTGCACACCACCACGCCGCACTGCACATCTACCCAGTCGCCTACAAACCCTACTTCCACGCCGGGCGGAACAGCTTGCCGATCCTGCTCTCCCTGTCCCCCTGCTTTCCCCCGCTGCCACCGCTGCTGCCATTCGGCCGCTGCGGGACGTGCGGGGGCACGGGCGGGCTCTGCTTTGGCGGCGGCGCGGGGCCGGTGCCCGACGTGCGGCGGCCGCCGCTGGAGCCAGATGGGGCGGGGCTGCCGGTGGGCGAGAGACGGTCGGGTGCGTCGTGCCCGTGCGGCTTGGGCTTGGGCTTGGGCTTGGACGAGCGCGAGATCGGGACGAGGTCGGGCAGCTCGATTGTCGAGAGGTAGATGGAGAGGTTGGGGGGTGGTTGCCACTTATTTTGGGCTGGGCTGTGGGTTAGTGCGCGGCCACGGCAGCCTGCCGGACTGGCTTGGTGCGTAGCATGTAGCGCATGGCGCTGTGTGCGGGATAGGAATCTACTGGCAACGCCCATCATGATCCGACGCGCTACCAGACCTCGCCTTCTTCCACACTGTCCTCGGACTCACGTCGGATCGTCGAGCTTGATGACCTTTGGCCCTGGCTTGTCGACTTTCTCCTCTACCACATACTGGTGGAGATTCGGCAGGCCCTCGCGGTGCCGGAAGCGCGTGACGCCCAGCGACACTTCGAGGGCGCGCTGGGCCGCCTCGGCGCGCTTGGTGCGGATAATGATAAAGAGCACGCTCGCGTCGCCGAGTAGCGCAAGAGCGCGCGCAATGTGCCCGTCAATGTCAGAGGTGACGCCGACGATGATTTCGTTGGGATTGTCCTGGGGTCAGCGTGCATCGTAGGGGGACCGCTAGAACAGTGGGACCGAGTGGATATGAAGGGTGAACAGGGCTCGAGACTCTGCCTCGCCGCTTTTCTGGACCTTGTAGCCCGGAAAGCTCCGCTGGTAGCCGCACTGTCGTTCGAGTCCCGGGAGCGACGCCACCACGGGGCTCGCTGCTCGCCACGCCTTACCCCTACCTCCCCGAGCCCGCCCCGCTTTGAGCGCTCAGAGGCACCAGCCATAATGCCGGGCTCAGTTGGGCTCACTTTCCCCTCGCCCATCTCCGGGGCTTCACTCGAGACATGGCTATTGACGCTCGCTACGCGCCGTACGTCACGGCGCCTCTCCAGGAGTGCAACAACGGACGCGGGACGTCGTAATTACCGCTGGAGCCAGCTCTCTGTACACCCACCACCAGCACCAGCCAGCCATAGGCAAAGCCCTGCTCCATGGACCTTACCAGCCAAGAACCCATTGACGCCCGCTGCAATCTCCGGCCACTTGTCCCCCGCATCACTCACCGGTTCCAAATCCTCCTCTTCAACCGGCGACGACCCCGCGCTCCCACTAGCTCCCGCACCCCCCGTCCCCGATCCGCTAACTTTCCGGTGTGCTGTGCGCGCAATCCCCGGAGCAGGCGTGCCGCGCAGGTCGATTGCGTCGTACAGGCATAAGATGCTCATGACAAAGAGCGTCTCGAGGCCGCGCAGGTCGACAATCTCCGAGCCCCGGAACCGGTCCACGTTGTAGTGCAGAATCTGCATCTGTTCTCGCGAGGCCAGGCACATTTCCACCGACGGGTCGGGCTTGCGTTCCAGGCTGCAGATCATGTCTTGCCCAAAACCGTCGCGCTTCCAGCGGTACTTGTTGCCCTCGAAGGTGAAGGTCCATTCCTGGTGTTAGTGGGAGGAAGAGGTGTGGGGAGGGGTGAGTGAGTGTTGGGAGGGGTGAGTGAGTGTTGGGAGGTTGGACAAATGGAAGTCATATTGAAGCCGACGGAGGCGTCACTGCTGTTACGACGTGGTCGTAAGGCGGGGGCCTTGATCCCGGCAGCGTCGCGCTGGGCTCTGTCGCCACGGACCAGCCAGCCTGGAGCACACACTGTTTGTACGAGCACAGTGGCCGCGTGATCGCGCTGCGTTCCAGAGCAGCCACGCAAGTGATCGGTCGCAGGGCAGCCGCTGCCCGGATATCCGTCGCCAGCAGCGCCACAGGGAGCGCAAGCATCTTCTCTCCTGCCCCCTAACGAACCCCTTCTCCCCAAGCACCATAGCAGCCTGCACGACGATACCGACACTCACAAATCCCCTGGCCGTCAGTACCAGCCCCCCCCCCCCCCCGCCATTTCCATAGAGCACACTCACAACCTGCCCGTAAACTCGAATGGAATACTCTCGTCTGGCCCATGCAGCTCGAGGCGGCGCGACTTGATCTTCTCAGAGACATATCCCGTGCTTGCGAGCTTGGCCCCGCTATGTGCGTCTGCTATCAGCACTGCAACTATGGAGGCGTGGAGGCGTTCACTGCTCCGGTTCAGAGGTCGGCGAGGGTGTGTGCCAAAGAGGCTGGGGATGAAGCGGTGTCGTCGTGTCAGACGTAGCGATTGGGACGGGGTCCAAGCACTTGCTCCAGGCTCAGCGGTGTTCGCTGCACCTCACCCCGCGGCGTGGGTCTGAGGCTACACCCGCGCTTGTATCTGAAACTCATGGACCGCCTGCAACTCGACGCAACGAGCAACCACTACCACGTTCTCGACGAACTCACCATACAGAACCGACGAGTACACCTCTCCTTCGCGCGTCTCACGGACGCGTGCGTACCGCGTCTCGCCTTTCAACCCGACACCCGCCTCGACGAGCTCGAGGACGTTCGGGTCGCGGAGGGATGGGACGAGGGAGAGCGTATAGCACCCCTTGTCGCGGAGGGCCATGGTCGGTGCGTGGTGGCACTGGTGTCGAACGCGGAAAGGTGGGAGGCGGTCGAGTGGTGGAAAGAGTGGTGTAGTGCTGATGATGGTCTGCAGTGAAGGGGATATCTAGAACGAAAGTCTGATATACACGAAGTTGAGTGCGATGGGAAATGCCAACGTTGATGGTGGTCTGTACCAGTGCGATGGCAATCGAAGCCAGCGCTCAAGCCGTTAGTGGCGTCATTCAAGTCTCGGCACTCAATGCCCGTTGCCCGTCGTCCATTGCCCACACCCCGCAGCAGTAACGAGTCTACAACTCAAAATATGGCTTAGCACACTGCAGCCTGTGCAAGTGGTACCACTCCGCAGACGCCTTTGCATAGCCTCACTGCCAGAATATCACACTTTGTTGACAAGTCAACCCGCAGCAGCATGTGGATGCTGTGCAACCCACCGTCGGTGGCCGTTGCCCGTTGTCTCGCCAAGCCTCCACCTCTGTCCCAAACCTACCTCGCCGTGCCTTGGGATAAGCCATGCCATACTTACGTAACAAGTTTCAACCGCTACACGTCACGTGATGCGACTCTTGTTGCCGCCTTCGTTGCTTGTCACTCGACCTCGTTGATGACCACTTTGTCGCGACATTCAACTCGTTGCACAAACATCGCATTCCACCTTCTTCGCACCACACACGCGTATTCGCACCAAACTCAACGCAATCGAAAGGCCCCATCACTGTACTGCTCGACAGGCATGTCTGCGCGTGTAGGCGGGCGCTTCGCTCACGCGCACCCGCCACATGTCGACATTCCCTCCGGCCCACACCCTCAGGTCGTGAATGCGGCGGGTTACGAGCTGAGCGACGAGCAGATTGCGGCGCTCGAAGCGGGTGGCAGCGATGAGATAGTGGACGGTGGTGTCGGATTGCCAGCTGGAGCTTCGGGGGAAGCTGATGCCGAAGTAGCGGCTGAAGCTGAAGCTGACGCTGGTGCCGAGGCAGACGACGAGGACGACGCTGGCGATGTCGAGGTCGACGAAGATGAAGCCGAGGCTGAGGTTGAAGCCGAGGAGGAAGCGGAAGGAACACCGATGGATGTCGATGCGGTCGAGCAGCAACCCCTGCTCAGCCTTGCCGACTCGCTCGTGCTCCACTACTCGCTCCTCCAGACGCGACACCACCACGTCCAACATCTCCTCCCGCTCATCTTCTCTCATCCCGCTGTTCCCGCGCACAACCGACCGCGCTTGCGACCGCCGCCGCGAAACACTTTCGTCTTCCCCACTCCTCCTGCACCCCAGTTGCCCCTGCCAGCGGCCGAGTACCACGCGCCACGCCTGGAAGGGGACGACGACGGGAAGAAGAGTAAAGGTAAGGGCAGGGGGAAAGACAAGGATAAGGGCAAGGGACAGGACGGCAAGGAAGGCGAAGAGGATGGCAAGGAAGGCAAGGCGGATGGTGATGACGACGCTACCCCCGGCCCTTCGGGATCCAAGAGCGACAAGGGCACACCAGGTCCCGACGACGGCAAGAAGCCGAACCGGAAACGTTCAAAGCCACCAGAAGGCGTGCAGCCTCCAGCTCACGAGATTGAGTGCATTGCACGTGTGACGCTGCAGGTCGGCCCCATCTCCTTTCCGGGCACCGAGCTGTGGATTGGCCGGTTTGTCGAGCAGCGCGCCGGCGTCGGAGGCACCATTCGTGGGCGGCTAAAGGGCGATCGCCATCTGGATCGCGGAGACGCGACGCCAACCAAACCAGGTCCAAAGCCCGGTTCGAAGGAGAAGCGTCGTCTCGCGGGGGAGGTGAAGCCTAAGCAGCCCAAGCCTCCAAAACGACCACGCGTATCCGTCCCGAAAGAACCAAAGCCGCCCAAGGAACCAAAGCCACCCAAGGAGCCGAAGCCGCCCAAGGAGCGCCAGCCCCGCCCACCACGTCCCCCACGACCGCCGAGTGTACATCCCCCAACGCCCGCTCCAGGCACTGGCCCCTCAGCGACACCCGCTGCCCCAGTCGCTGGTCCTTCCACTGCCCCCACTGCTCCCGCCCGACCTCCCGGCCCTGCCCCAACGAAATATGCGTCACGCGCCGAAATTGTGGGTAGCTAACGCCTCGTCTCGGAGGAGTGGTTAGCTAACCATCAGCCTCAGACGCTCATCCAGCGTGTCAACGCTGCAGCAGCGCAGCACTCGTGGCTCTCAATCCTGATCCACAAGGCTGCGCGCAGCATCGCCAACAAGGACGAGCTCGCAAAGCTCGGCCGTGTCGTTGCCCGCCTCGAGCGCGGTGAAGGTGTGGGAGAAGGCCCTGATCTGCCTGGCCTTCCGCATGGCCCGTCAACAGCGGGTCTCTTTCCTGTCCGTCCTCCAGCACGCCCGCCAGCTGGGGCGCCTGTCCGGCCGCCTGCCGGAGCCGCACCTCAACCACCTGTAGGGGGAGCACCGGGCCAAGTAAGGCCACCAGCGCCCGCTGCCGCCCGGCCGCAAGGTGCAGCACCAGTACCAGGCCCGGCTAGGCCACCAGCTCCGGCTGCCGCCCAACCCCAAGGCTCTGTTGCTCGCCCGCCTGCCACAGTGTCGCAGGCTGCGCCTCCCCAACGACCACCTGCTACGGTTGGGACTCCCTCAGGTCCTTCCCCAGCTGTGGCTGCACCAGGGAGTGCCGTTCGTCCACCCACTGCCACAACGCCCCCGACCCTGGCTGCCCCAGCACCTGCACCAGCTTCCACCGGAACTGCAGCTCCTGTGGCTGTGCCCCCGACCGCCCCTGCACCAGCGAATGCCGCACCTCAGGCGGCGACTCAGTCACCGACTCAACCCCGGCCTCCAGCACCTGCACCCGCCCCTGCCCAACCAAGCATACCGTCAACGGATGCAGAGTTGGCCGCGCTCAGCGACTCCGACAGCGACGTCGATATGACCGGCCCACCGCAAGTCGGAGGCGGTCCGCCCGGGGCGACGGAGCCGCCTGTGCCTGTAGCACGGGGAGACGGTTCAGCCGAGGAAGTTGCTGAGTCAAAGGAGGTCGAACAGACGAATGTTGCCTCGGACGCCAACACTAAGCCCAGTGATGTCGGAGAAGCAGGCTCAGTCCCCACCGCGGCGGAGACTGGAGCCACGCCGGCGCCAGCTGTGTCCGCCCCTCCCAATGATGCGCCTAACCCAGCTCCAGCAGCAACTGCTGAACTTCCTGCTGTGGTGGCAGCAACACCTGAGCATGTTCCAGTCCCTGCTGCTGCAGCTCCGCCAGTCGAATCAGCACCATCGGCCCCAATCGCGGCCCCACCACCACAGAGTGCCACTGCTCAAACCAGCACGGCGCCGACCGCCGTCGCACCTGCCGCGGCCGTGCCAGCCGCACTAGCGACAGATCCAGACGCGCCCGTACCCAAGCAGGACGCCCCCAGTGCGCTCGCCACAGATGCTCCTCCAGCTCCACCAGTGGCTGAGGCAGCTCGACCAGTTCCTGTCACTGGCTCCGCGGCTGCAACTGGCACCACGTCGACTGCTGCGCTTTCCTCTGCTCCTGGAGCGTCCGCACCATCAGGCTCTGGGGCGCCAATCCCTTCGACCGCTTCCACAACCCAAGTGCCAGTCGTTGAACAATCAATGCCCCCAGCACCTACACCCGCGCCGATTCCGGCCCAACCAAAGACGAGGCTCATCGTACCCCCTCTTCCACCCCCGCCGCCGCGTCCAAAGCCAAGATATCCACTTCCGCCACCCTTCCTCCTCATTGCCTTTAGCCAGTCGCCCACGGACAAATTTCTGCTTCCGCTCGGACGACACTCGTTCCTCTCCCGCGTAGGGGGCGACTATGTCACCAGTCCACCTCCCGCTCCAGCTGAACCAGTACCCGCCCCTCCCTTGGTGGAGAAGGAGGAGAGTGTGCCACAACCCGAGCCCGAACCTGAACCCGAGCTTCTCCGTGGCAAGAAGCGCACACGCGCATCCGTCGCCAAACCAAAGGCCAAGCCTGAGCCCGAACCCGAGCCCGAGCCTGTGAAGGAAGCCACTCCTCCGCCCAAGAAGAGCCCCTTTGATGAGGCATACGCGGACCTCCCCATCGTACCAGGCATGCACCCCGCGCCGGGGACTATCCTCCTCTCGACCTTTATTCCAGAGGCTTGGACGCGGCCCGAATGGGACAAGCTGTCATTGCGCCTCCCGTTCGACAACCCTGCATTTGTCGAGCAGCTCAAGGTCGCAGTCAAAGTCGAGCCCGCGAGCGGCGCAGAGGGGCCCCAGGCTAACCCCGACAAGGCTGAGCGAGCAGACGTCAAGGCTGCGCCACCCGCAACGGCGGACACCCCCGCTCCCGTCCCCGTCTCGCCCAAACGCAGCCTCCGCCCACAACCGCCGCCCAAGGACAAGGCCAAGAAACCCGACAAACCAGAGGACAAGCCCAAACCTCCGGCTGTGCTCAACCTTGCTGCTGAACAGTTTCTGCCATCCGACGGCCCCCTCGAGCCCGTCACTATCCGTCTCGTGGGCCTCGACGATACACTTTGGCGCCGAGTCAAGGCTGTCGCCGAGGGCGTTGAGCGTGCCGAGCTCGAGGCCCTCGCGAGGGCCGAGCCCGAATTGAACAAGGGTGCGGACGTTGTGGACAAGGGCAAGGATGGCGCGCCTGTCAAGGATTCATCAACGAAGGATGTCCCAGTCAAGGATCCTTCTGTTGGGGATCCTTCTGTTCAGGCACCTTCAACTCAGGACACTCCAGCCGAGGCCGCGCCAGCCACAGAAGCTTTAGCCAAGGATGAGTCCAAGGATCTGTCAAAGGACAGTCCTGCAAAGGACCTCACGACTCCACAGGCCTCTGTGCCAGTGGCAGAGACTACGACGGACGGCGCAGCAGGGCCTGCTACCACGGCCCCGGCCGAGGCTCCTGGCACCACTGCCACTGCCACGCCTACCGCTACTCCTGCTCCCGTAGTGCAGGCGCCAGATGCTGCCACCCCTGCGGCCGCGCAAACTCCCAGTGCCTCGGCAGCACCAGGCTCCGTTCCCCCTCCCGCTCCCACCTCGGTACCCCCTGCCTCCGTCGCGTCTGCCGCTCCTGTCGTGCCAGCCACGAAGCGGCCCGCCGAGGCCGCGCTAAGTCCCGTTGTCCGGGACACGTGGCTCACGCGCAAACGCGCCCACTTCACCTCCCTCCTCGCCCGCGTCGGCCCACGAATCTTCCCCTCTTTCCGCCTCCCCGCTGTCATTTCTGCGACGGCCGATTTCCTCTCGGACAAGTGGGCACCGCGGCCGTACCACCTCACCACGCGGCCTCTGTACGGCGGCGACGTCCCCGAGGCAGACGCGGCGAACGAAGGCGAAGACGAGGGCCTGGTCTACGCGACGCCCCTATCGCCCGACCTGACGAGCCACACGAAGCAAAAGAAGAACCGCCCCGAACCCGCAGTCACATTCGAGATGCCCGTATCCCTGGACGCCCTCGACGAGCGCGTCGAGGCTGGCGCAGACGGCCTCGTCACCCGGCGCAAGAAGGGACGCAAGGGTCCCCCGCCGAGGAAGAATCCCCGCGGCGCAGCCGGCGCGCTGTGCGAGGGGTGTGGCAAACCGGGCCTCAAGGTCTGGCGGCGCGGCCCGAATGGTCGGTCTACATGTGAGTTTAGGTTGTTGTGAGCATGTTGGCGGGGTGATGCTGACGACACAGTGTGCAATGGGTGCGGAGACAAGTTTCTCGCTGGCACACTCGGCGAGCTCGTCGCGCCCGGCGCTGCGAGTGGGGGTGGCGACGACGAGGCCGAGGCCGAGGGCACCCCGGCCGATGACGATGAGGTCGAAGTCAAGCGTGAGCGGGAGGAGGGTGAGGGGACGCAAGAGGCCGAGGAAACGGATGAGTCCAAGACCGAGGAGCCTGGGGCCGAGGACAAGCAGGCCGAGGACAAGGAATCGAAGGACAAGGAAGCGGAGGATGAGCAAGACGAGGCTAAGCAGGACGGGGATAAGCAACCCGCGGACAAGGAGGCAGAGCACAAGGAGGATGAAACGGCGGACAACGACAGCAAGGAGACAGATGAGAAGGAAGGAAGTAAGGGGGATGAGCGTACCGGGGGCGAGATTGATATGGAGACGGCCGACAACGGGGAGACGGCGAGCGCAGACGCACCTGCAGAAGCTGGAGTCGCGCCATCCACTGCTGTCGAGAGCACACTACCCACACCGGCACCGGTAACAAGTCCAGAACGCAGCACCCACGCCGCCGACACCACCGACACCGCCATGGACGTCGATCCGTGATCTCTGTACACAACCAACACTAGATGTAGATCACGATGTATATTTGCATCGCACATGCTGATGACAGAACAAAAAGTAGTATGCAGTGGTTTTCTTTCTTTCCCCCTCTACGCAAGGTGGTCACTGCTAGTCAGTCGTGCTTTTGCGAGTATGCCAGCCCGATCCCTCTCCCTACTCACCCCTTGGAGCTCATGTACGAGACGAATGCGCCGACATTCTGCGCCTCTGCCTGTTGTGCCTGCTCCAGAAGCGGCGGGAGAACACCCGGGCGCTCCTTGCTCCTCCGCGCAATCTCGGCGCTCGCGTACGCCTTGGTGTCGGTGATGCCCGGAACGGGGTCGTGAGCGACGCGCTCGGACGCGCCGAGCTTGGAGAACGAGCTCTGGAAGCCCGTGTCCTCGGGGTCGAGTGCAGTGAGGTCGTCGGCGTGGGCGGCCGTGTATGTAATGTCCTGGGGGAGGGTGAAGAGGTCGACGAGGGCGAGGAAGGACGCGGGCCAAAAGGTGACGACGGGCTCGACGAGCATGGCGTCCGACTTTGTCAAGAGCTTGACGAGGCCGACTTCAATGACACGACGGCTGCGCACGGGCGCCTTTTGCGTGTTGGGGAGCACCATGCCCTTCATCAGCTGGCCAAAGAGACTGTCATGTTAGCATATACGTGGCTGCCCGTTGGTAGAACGTACCCGACTTGGATACCCTCAATGACCGTGATGACCGCATCGGGGCCGACATTGTCGATTGCCATAACGAACATCAAAAAGTAGACAAAGCCCTGCGTAAACTGTGTCGAGACAGCCTTGTTGTTCAGGCGAGTGAGGAGGAGCGTGAAGACCGTCGGCGCAAATGGCTGCATGACGGTGCTGAGGAGTGAGCAAGTGGAATGGGACGAGCCTAGAGAAACTCACAAAGGAATGAACTCGAACATTGTCTGGAGCAGCTCAAACGCGTTGATCTCATTGATCTTGGACGCAACGAGACGCTGGAAGATGCCGAGCAGTGCTTGTGTCTGTCCTTGGGCGACGATCATGGGGGCGCCGCGGGTAAGCAGAGCCTTCCACAGGCGGACGAGGGCGGGCACATTACCGCGCTGCTCCCACAGAGTTGCAGACAGGAGGGGAGTGAGGAGGACCTGGTACTCGTTGGGGAAGTCCTTGGGGGAGTGCTGCTCGAGGAGCTGGGCGAGAATTTGGAAAATGTACGGGATAAACTCTGGTGGGTTAGCACAGCGCTGGTCGAAGAACCCACCCGTCACGTCCTGTGCAAGAATAATCTCGGCGGGGCCAAAGAGCGCCTTTTCAAACACGGCCAGAGCCGCTGGCTGAGCCTCGCAGATGAAGCGGATGAGTGCCGACACGCTCTCAAAGCAGTACTGGTTGAAGCGCGGGTTGCTCGGGTTCTTGCTGATCTCGCCAAGAATGTTGACCAGACGGGTAAGAATGGCCTGGTATGACGAGAGGAGCTCCTGGCGGGCAGTGATGATGACACGCATCGCACCTAGGGGCGTTAGGTATTGAGCAATGCGACAGACACTCACACTTCATGAGGTAGTCGTTCTCGGCAATCTTCTCTGGCGAGCCCCCCTTTTCGATGTTGGTGAAGAGGGCCATGAGAACCTTGTCCGCGAAAGGACGGACGTCCGTGTTCGTGAAGCTGGAGAGGGTTAATGGCGACACCAAAGCGACACTATGAATGACACTCACAGAGGTTGGCGGCTGTCGTTCTTGATGAAGAGGATACGCTCAATGGTGATAGCGGCATACGTGTAGATGACATAGTGGGACGAGTTGAGGTGCTGCACGAGCAGCGGCAGGACAGATACAAGTTGGTCCTTCGTGAGCTGTGGAGTTAGCAGCGTCCAAAGTGCGATCAGTACCCACCTGATTACGGAAAGTGTACAGGTACTTGATCGCGTCGACAATGAGAATGGGGTGGACAGACTCTGGCGCGGCTTGGAGGTCGGCAAAGACGTTCTGGCCAAAGAAGTTGACAACATCGACAAGGACGTTGACCGACGTAACACCACGCTGGATGGTGGAGCCCCTCGAAGCAATGGACGTAAGAAGGTAGATGGCCGTGTCCTTGCTCTTCCAGTTGGCCTTGGGGTTCTGCGCGTATTGCTGCTTGTCAGCTCTCGCTCCGAGAAGGTGCACTTGATAACTCACGGCAAGGAACTCGTTAATGTAGCCCTGGATGATGGCGGTAACCTCGGTCTCGAAGTTTGCCATGAGCGCCTGGGTAAACTCGGTCGCGGCCTGACGGCGAGTATCACTCTCTACTTTGTCAGTGACATGTATTACCGCTGGAAGACACACCAGTTGAGGGCTCCAGATCGCGGCGAATGTATTCAGCTGGGTCGTCCTCGAACATCTCCTCCTCGTGTTCTAATGTCGTAAGCACCCTGTCTCCTAGCACCAGAAAAACATACCCCGAAGGCTCATGTTGGGCAGAATGATCTGCTGGCAGAAGGTGTTGAGTGTTTCTGTCGCTGCGAACATTTCACGGTGGCTGCCCATCTTCACAACAACAGACAGGAACCTCAATGCGCGCGAGACGAGCTACGACGGTAAGCTGCAGCTCAGTTGTTCACACCAGACCACTCACAACGTCGTCGCGTGTACCGGTACCGATGGTAGTGAGCATTTGCCAAACGCCGTTGACAAAGGCGCCAAGCTGAGTGAAGACGTCCGAGTACTTTTGCGCATAGAGTTCTGCAATCTCGCAAATGGACGCGCGGATCTTCTGCAGCGGTCCTGGTGTGTCGTCGTCGTCCTAGAGAGTCAGTCCACATGATCCAAACAAGCCGACTTACATCTCCCTTCAGCTCGGGACGCTCCCAGCTCAGGTACTTCAACAACCAGCCCTGTTGAGTTCCATCGCCCATGAACGAGGACAGGTGGTCCTCGATGAAGGGTGGAAGGTCCTGGGCAGACAGGTCGTGGAAGATTTGAATGAGGAGGAGAAGGGACTGGGCGAGCAGTGGGATGGAGGCGTTAGGAGGAAGGGGCTGTCCAGGAGGGGTGGAGAGAAGCTTATCGACGTGACCAAAGAGCTCAAAGTGGGGCTTGCAGAAGCGCTCCAACACAAAGTTGATCTCGGTGAAGAGCTTGTTGGAGCGGAATTGCGAGCGCCAGCTGAGAGGGTTAGGCTACAGCCGCGTGAGGTGGTGCTTACCGCTTGAAGATCGAGTGGGCCGTGGCGAGAACGCCATTGTTGACCACGAAATTGTCAGGGGTGAGGCTGTTGACGAGTTCCTGAACGCATGTCAGTCTGCATTCCCAAACACCGGAGTAGGGTATCCAAAACGTGGTAAACACTGCGCAACACTCACGTCGATGAGGTTCTCCCACTTCTCGGGAAAGTCGCTGGAAGCAATGGTGGCGAGACCCTCTCCGATTTGGCTCTGGAGGCGAGCCGTCTGCGGTGTGCCGAGAGCAATCATGAGGGGGACCAGCTGGGCCTTGATGGCCGCCTTGTCCTGGTCCGGGATCTGGACCTCGTCCTCACCGTCCCAAAGTCGCTTGACTGCATTCTTAAAGTAGACGCCACCCGCCTGGCGGACGACCATGTCTGCCGAGTCGGAACGCACGAGCTCGAGCACGAGCTGCAGGAACCCCGGCTGAGCTTCGCCTCGGCGGAGCGAGTCTTCGGCTGCACGGCGAGTCGATGCGTCTGGCGAGACCGTGTTGGCGAGGTAGGTGGAGAGGGCGGAGAGCGCCTCTGGTGTCGCCTGCATTTTGGGATAGATAGGGGGTGGGGGAAGGGGGAGAGAGAAAGGGGAAGAAGAAAGAGTGGAGAAAGGGAGTTGTCGAGATGTGATGGAATGTTTGTGGGGGTGCGTGCTGCCTGCCTGCGCCTGCCTGCTGCCTGGCTTGTTGTGAAAGTCAAAACCAAGGTGACGCGCCTCGAATCCTCGCTCGCTCCCATTTACACTTTCTTTATTCATCCCCCCCGTATAGAATAAGATGTCTTACGTAACTATCCGTGCGCGTGGTTTCCACGTGTAATGAATCTGGGATTAATTAAATTTAATTCTTAAAAGAATGACTGGCTGCTTTTTTACCTTGCTCGGACCCTGTTGTAGAGGTCTTGGGATCTTGGGCCGGATGATTTCCATTCAGCTCAGGGGCGTGAAGAGTTGCAGATGGAGGCCCGTGGCCCATGACCCATGCGCGTACGGCGTACGATGGCCAGCCTGCAGCCTGAGCCATGAGCCTACCAATGCTGCGTGCCAGCACCCACGGTGGTCAAAACGTTCAAAACGTTTCAATTCTGAGCTCGACTTTGCCTCTGCTCATCACTCTACTTACTCAAAACACCAAAAAGGTTCACCAACACCACCAAAATGCTCATCTACGAGGACGTTATTACCGGCGACGAGATGATCTCGGACGCTTTCGACCTGTGAGCTCCTTGTTGCCGCAAGCTATGCACACAAAGTGGAAGCTGACACTTGTCTAGCAAGGAGGTTGACGACGTCGCCTTTGAGGTCGACTGCGCCATGATCCTTGTCAAGGAGGGCGAGGTTGACATCGGTGAGTGCATCTACGAGCATCTCTGGGAGGTGGTCTCTGGATGGGTCGCTGGGTCGATGTGTAGACTTCAGTGGCAACCGTGTCACCACGGCCGCACCGAGCTCGGACTCGTTCAGCTCTGGATCGCATCTCGCACGGCAAATACTGACAGTCTCTAGGTGGCAACCCCTCGGCCGAGGAGCAGGAGGAGGCTCTTGAGAACGGTGCCGAGCAGGTCAACAACGTTATCCACTCGTTCCGTCTCTCGCAGACCAGCTTCGACAAGAAGGTTCGTATCATGTGTTGGGGCTTGGCTGGCTGTGTTTGGAAGAGGTCATTCGGGTTGAACGACTGCAACGTGGGAGATGCGGGCTGTGCATGAGAGCCTGTGCTCGTCACACTGCCTTGGCGTGTTCCGAGTTGGAGGCAAAAACCCCTTCTGGCCTCACCCAAGCCGTGACATTGTAAAGTTAGCTTACACCCCAGTCGTACCTCACCTACCTTAAGGGCTACATGAAGGCCGTCAAGGCGCACCTCCAGGAGAAGAACCCTGACCGCGTCGCTGCCTTCGAGAAGGGTGCCCAGGCCTTCGCCAAGAAGATCATTGGCAACTTCAAGGACTACGAGTTCTACGCCGGCGAGTCGATGAACCCCGACGGCATGGTCGCTCTCCTTGTAAGTATCAAGCTGGGCGATGTTCCCGACTGTGAAAACGTCCGTTCCGATCCATGCTGACAGCCAGAACTACCGCGAGGACGGTGTCACCCCCGTAAGTTCACCCAGGCACCTTACGATCCTCTCCTCTCTGAATCTTGCTAACGCTGGACAGTACATGATCTTCTGGAAGGACGGCATGAAGGAGGTCAAGATCTAAGCGTTCTGGCGGTAGAATTGCTCATAGGGGTCGAGATGCGACTTTGTCGATAGTTGTGGACAAGAGGAGGGTCAGGAGGAGGAGATTGGCCTTTGGTGGGGAATACAAGGTCAAATACGGCGTTCCCACGGGCTCCAGAGTCACAGGAATATACCTATGAGTCAGGGCTACCGGTCTGTCATGTTTGTTTTCCCAGTTGATGCAGTGGATCGTGAGTAATGATGAGTTAAAGATGTTGGACAGATGTCGAAAAGAAGAGGAGTGGCATGTGGCGGCTGAAGTGCCACGTGGCTGTGCCACTTTGCGGAATTTACGGTTATTTTACTGTGCCACACACCTGAACCCTGAATTATTTCCTGTAACAATGCAACAATGACACCTACCCCCTGCAGGCTTTCGCACCCTTTCGCCTAAACTTCAGTATCCTACGCTGCCGCTACAAGGACAAGTCCTTGCAAATGCTGTTTTCGTCCAGGATGTTTCTGAAAGGACCATATGAAGGACGGAATCTACGGAATGTACAGTGCGGCCACCATCGTCCCAAAGTATTTCCTGCAACAATCAGAGCGGTTTTTCTGCACGGCTACATCATTAGTTTTGCTCATGGTATGTTGCATGCTGAGCCCAGTGCAGCAGTGCAGCATGCAGCAGCATGCAGTAGCGCAGTAGCACAGAGGAGTTGCGTGGATACATGACATGGGTCGACATGGATCGCTGCATCTGCAACGTGCTGGGCGCAGGTGGGACATTCTTGGCGGGCGGCGGCGGGCGTAGCAGTGCAGTAGTGTCATTGTGGGAGAGTTAGCCGAGACTGGCAGACTGTGTCATTTCCGTCTGCCGTCATCGCCATTTTGTTGTTGACAAAACTCTCTTCCTCCAAGTCCACCGCACCTCGCATTCTCCAACCATGGGCGCCTCGGCCTCCGAGCCCCCTTCGTTCCGCCGTGCCGAAAAGCACTTTAAGAACCGCGCATCGGCCACGCTGCCGGCGTTACGCGGCCTGCCCGCGGACCTATGCGCGTGTGCGTCGGTGCTCGACCTGTCGCGTCCGGCGGACAGTGCCGACGACGAGGTGTGGCGCGCCGGGTGGTGGGGCGCGGCGTACGCCCCCGAGACGAAGATGGGACGGGACGGCCGCGTCTCAAAGTTAGAGCGCAAGCGGCGCAACAGGGTGGTCAACGGCGAGGCGACGCCGGAGCGCGGCGAGCGGCCGGCGAGCAGCGGCCACGACGACCTGAGGAAGGTGACGATGAAGGACGGGAGGGACGCTTTCGTCGTCGCAGATGGTGGGTCTGTGCGCCGCGTTGCCATGACGCCCCCTTGGTTTCCTCTGACACCAAAGGCTGCATCCTCATCCCGGCGTACCTCGCGCCCTCGGACCAGGAGACGCTCCTCCTCTCGGCCCTCGCCGAGTACACCCGGCCTCCCAACCCCCTCAGCCTCGACACGCACTTTGCCCTGCCGCACGACCTCTTCGCCGCCTACGTCGCCGACCCGGAGCAGCTTGTCGCACCCAAGCACACGACGTTAGACGATGCGGCACGTACCCAGCAGGCCGAGGCCGCCCAGGCCACCTTGGGCAAGCGCTCCCTCATCAAGACCGTGCCCGCGAGCGAGATTGGCTACGACGAGCTCAAGCGCCGCAACGCCACCTTGGCAACGGACCCGATGAGCCTCAAGATTGGCGCAAGGAGCGTCGAGGCGTTAATGCGCGACCTGCGCTGGGCCAACCTCGGCCACGTGTACAAGGTGAGTCGGAGCGCGGAAGGAGGAGCTTCCAGGGGGGGTGACACCGCACCGTGTCGGGTCATGCCCCAATGCGCAGCAGCTAGCAGCTAGCGGGCCGCAGTATGTAGCCGGTCCTTTGTGTACGCTGCCAATGCTGCAGGTGGTGTGAGCAGCCCCGCCAGCCTCTTGCGTGGCACATGGATCCGCGCTAGTGCACTCATACTCAAACGAGAGAGCGGTGGCCCCTGCACGATTCGATCGGCAACTAACCCCCCAGTGGTCGACAAAGTCCTACGACTTTGCAACCGACACGCCGATCCCGTTCCCGACCGACTTAGCCGCTCTGTGCCAGCGCGTCGTGGGGGACATGCCCTGGGGCGACGTCTTCAGCGAGGGCCTCCCGGACTGGTCGACGTCCGACGACTATGGTGAGTTCATTCGTGGTTGTAACCAGCTCAAAGTGGCGACTGACAATGGGCAGAACCGGATACGGGTATCGTCAACTACTACCAGTTAAACGACACGCTCATGGCGCACGTCGACCACAGCGAGCTCGATCCCACGCGGCCGCTTGTGTCTATCTCGTGAGTATGCCAATGGAGGCCGCGTGGTGCCCGTGGTTCCTCTCCTTCAGTGTTATTTGTTCCTCCTCTACCATTGTCTCCTCTCCCTCCGTCATTGCTTTCCCCTTCATTGCCCCTCCTCCCTTCCCACTTCACTTTCAACCCCCCATGCCGCCCAACTGACAACATAGCCTCGGCCACGCCGCCCTCTTCCTGCTCGGCACGTCGTCGCGCTCCGACCCTCCTCGCCCTCTGATCCTCCGCAGCGGCGACGTCCTCATCATGTCGGGCACGGGTCGCCAGGCGTACCACGGCGTCCCGCGTGTCATGGAAGGCACGCTCCCGGCTCACTGGGACGAGCGCCCTACCGACTCTCCCGAGCTCAAGGCCGCCAAGCGTTGGGTCCAGAAGGCGCGCGTCAACATCAATGCGCGCCAGGTGTTCCCGCCTGGGTTTGACCCGG
The DNA here is from genome assembly GCA_025502685.1 of Pascua sp. PH4015B. Taxonomy (NCBI): domain Eukaryota; kingdom Fungi; phylum Basidiomycota; class Tremellomycetes; order Trichosporonales; family Trichosporonaceae; genus Pascua; species Pascua sp. PH4015B. Next base: position 15,968 of record JAMFRD010000064.1, on the reverse strand, counting down.
CGCCGAACCCCGGGGCGACGTCTGTGAATGGCGTCGACTCTCAGACGAAGCCTAACGGTATTAAGCCCAAGGCTGCTTCGAACGGTGTCGAGCCTAAGGCTGCTTCGAACGGTGTCGACTCCAAGACGCCCTCGAACGGTGACTCCAGCGTCAAGCCTCGCGCAACGTCGAACGGCCACCACGGTCTCTCTGACCAGGCCATTGCCAACGGTACCGATGGCACCAACATCATCAAAACGGGCGACGGTACCCAGCCTGCCCACCCCGAAAACACGGCCACGCGTGCCAACGGCATCAAGGCCGTTGCATGAGGTCGCTCAGAAGACTCCCCAGCACAACCGCATCACCATTCACCAAGACACCATTCACCGAGAGAGCCACCACCCACCACGCGACATTGCACATAACAACCCGCACGCCCACGCTGCGCATAGCAAACCACCCACACACCCACACGGCCATACTGCCGATGACAACCTCCCATTGCCCATACCACCCCGCATTGTATACTGTATCAATAGAGTGACATGCAGATGACAGTGAACTTGTACAACGACGCGCGCCCGTCCCGCCTCTACGCCGGCTCACATGATGGATGCCATGCGACCCATCTTCCCTCCTTGTTCGTCTTGTCCTTCTGTTCCTTCTTCTCCTTTTCCGCTTTAGACTCCTGTGACTCCTTCGACTCCTTCGTCTCGCCCCCCTTATCCTCCTTGTGCCCATTCACCGCCGCAGCAGCCTCGTCTCCACTCCCCTTCCGCACCGGCGGCGGTGCAAGGAACCCCGTCGCGCCGAGCGGCAGCCCGTCGAGGTCGTTCAGGTGCCGCCCGCACAGGAAACACGGCGCGTCGAGCAGCGCGAGAATGTGCGGGAGGCGGAAGAGGAGCGTCTGCGCCGTGAGGTTGAGCGAGGCGAGGTGTTCCGCGAGGACTTGAGCTGGGCCGGGGGGCTGGCTGGCGTGGATTGGTGGGGGCTGGGGTGTCAGTTGGAGTTCAACAGTCTCGACTCTGGTCAGAGAATGCGGCAAGGGAAGGTGGTGGGGTGATGAGGGGGGTGCATTTGGGGTCGATCAAGAAGTCGGTTTGAGATGTATCCCAGGACATGATAAACGCAACAGGACAGGCCACTGCCATGGCTGCGTGATACGAGGTCTGCCTCAATGTGCGCGGACAAGTCTGTCGTGTCTCATCGTTGCACTCGTCGTGACAGCTCGGGAAACCTCTCTCCCGAGCCCATGTCCTCACTACCCATGTCCTTGCTGGCCATAGCCTCGCTTCCCACCTCCTGGTGGCCCATGTGCTAGCTCGTCGGAGCCAGTGATCACAAACGTTGTCGCGACCACGTGCCGTCTGCACTCGTCGCCAGCAACCATGATCCTTTGCCTCTATCGTGCACGCGCAATCTCCTGCCTTCACTGCGCTCGTTGCCGACCGCTCAGTCAATCTCCCACGCCTACACTCGTCCCCCTTCTCAGCCCTAACGAACCCTCCTCTCCCCACCGCCCAACCCACACGCAGACGCACCGTGGTATCCCTCGCCGGAAAGAACCTAACACCCATAACCCCTGTCCCCACCCCCTCCCCACCCAGCGCACGGAGGAGCGCCCACACCCATCCGCGTTCGCCGAGGCGGACGAGGAGCGCGCCGTCGCCGAAATGAAGGCTGGCGGGCATGGTGGGGTTGGCCTTGTTGTGGGCGGCGACGAGCGACGCAAGGCTGTCGGCCGCGAGGAGCGGGGAAGTAGGCGGGATGGGAGGGAGGGGGTTGGGACGCTCGGGCTTGGTCGTCTCGGTGCGCCGCGTGCGGCGGACGCCGAGGGGGAGAGGGATGGGCGGGAGGGGAGGCAGGGGGTAGTCTGCCGTTGGCGGGTAGGGGTAGTCTGGACGTTAGTTGAGGTCAGTGTATAAGTGTATAGAGTACGTGGGAGGGCCGATATGGGCCCACACCACAAATGGGGGAAGGAAAGTCGGACAATGTAGAACCCACCAACTGTGCCGTTTAGCGCGCCGTCGTACAGTGTGCGGAGGGCGCGCAGGCCGTCCTGAGCTGCCGGGAGGAGGGGGCCGCCGGCGCGCAGCGTGGGGTTCGGGAGGGGCGGGAGGGTGTGTGTCGACGCCGCCGCTTCGGGGGCGGGGACAGGGGCAGCTGTCATTATGGTCGATGTCGAGTTGGGATGCCGCCGTCGTTGTTGCTGCTATTTGTTGTTGTTATCGATGGTCGAGTAGGGATGGCGTTGAGCAGATGGTAGAATGCCGAAGTGAGACGGTCATGTGGAGGGCGGAGTCAGTCGTATCGGATCGACAGGAGATTGAGTGGCCCCTCAAAATGCCACGGTGTAAACAATGGATGACGTACCTGACGGGCCTGTCTGGTTGGGCCAGAGTCCGATACGGGAGGTTGTGACCGAGGCACCGAGGTAACCTTGGGGCAAAAACAAAGCATCACACGACATGCACATGATCGAGATCTTCCAGGCAGAGAACGCAGACTGCAGCCATGGCATGGGATGAGGATGCAAGTGCGAATGAGGAGGAACAGGTTACTAACTGTCCATCTCCCCATTCCCTAGCCAAGGTTTGAAACGCTCACAAACTCGACAGCGCTCTTCGCCATTGTCGACACACGAGCTAGAGCCAGCAGCGCGCTCGCGCTCACCCCCCACCGCTTTCTGCATCCATGGCCGCCGAGGCGCACCGGTCGTGGCTGGCGAGGGTCTTCCTCCCGCCATGGCTCTCGCAGGCGCTCGTGACGCGGCGCATGTGGAAGAACTGGATCAAATGCATGGTCGCAGTGTTCATCATGCTCGTGCTCACCATTGCACAGCGGCGTGGGTATCAGAACTGTTACTCGAGGGCAGTGGGTACTAACAATGGCAGCACTGGACCGTATCGGGAACGCGACCTTCTTCGGCCTCATCCTCATCATGATCCTCCCGCCCTTCATGCCCGTGAGCATCTACCTCTACGCCCTGAGCACACTGGGCATCGGCATGCTCGTCGGCTGGGCGTGGGGCTGTATCGCCATGGTGGCCGCAAACCACAACCGCGACCCGGCGCTTTTGCAGCGCCAGGTCCAGTCGGCACAGGCTGCGTAAGTCTACTGTTCAATCGATGGCATCCGTGTGCCTCTCTAACTCGATCGCAGGATGGTTCCAGATATCCCCCATGCAGCGCAGAGTGAGTGCGGCCGAGTGTACGCCGGGCGTAGACGTGCCCGCTGACGACCACAGTGCAGCAGGCTATTTTCGGTGCACAGTTTCTCGACACCAGGGCCTCGGCCATCTATGGGGCGTTTATCTTCATCGGGGCGTACTTGCTGGCCATTCTGCGTGCTATCAGGCCCAAAATGTGCGTCATGAGACTGTGGGGGCCCAGATGCTCGCCCTGTCAGGTGCCATTGTAACCAACACATCGCCTCGGAACGACACCGACGGCTGCCGGGGAAGAGGGAAGGGTGGTGATGTATCAATGCTGACAATCGAAGGGCTCTGTTGGCCATTTTTGGGACAATCGTGATGGACTGTACGTATGCCCACCCCAGCCCTGCCTGACGGCAGTGATGATGACCATCGGCCCCCTCTTCCCCCAAGACGACTTCATGTTGGGAGTAAGTTACCACCCGACGTCTTTCGCTTACGGCTTAGAAAATCCTCATTATTCCCGGCGTCGTAGCAATGGCGTGCAACGTGGCGTGCGAGATTCTCTTCTTTCCACAGTCGATGAACCACGCCACACTCGGCCTCCTGGTCCACAAGGGTCTCGCTCCGCTATTTGCCCTGTTAAAACTGCAGGACGAGGTGGTAACGACATCGCCCTCCGACCATGAAGCGTGGACCAAGCTCGCGAGCCGTGCCTCCTCCCTTCGTGCGGGGTTTGTGGCTGCGTCGGCTGCAATTGAGGCACATGCCCGTATGCTCCAGCTGGAAATCTCTCGAGGACGCATCGGGGCTGGTGACCTGGGCGAGCTGGTCAAGCGCACTCGTGACCTAGGGGCCAGGGCGTTCAGTCTGGGCTCCTTTGTCATGCTCGTCGAAGAGCGGTACCAGAACAGTGCGAGGCTGGACGCCAAACCTCTTCCACACGCCACTGAGCGATTAAAACAATCTACATTCATGCAGGACCGAGCGGGGGACGGCCGCACCATCGACGACCTCTTGCCCGAGCTCGACGCCGCCACTGCCGATCTCCGCCAAGCTGCCGAGGCGGCGTTCCAGGGCGGAATCGAGTGGTTAACCGAGGTGAACATAACGCGCTGGAGAAGCCCTCCCGCCAACTCCCCGACCACAAAACAGCGGCAAGAAGCAGTTGCCCACCTCCGCACGACCCTAGCCGAGTTTGTCGCAAGTAAACAGTTTACCGCCCTCGCACGGTTCCGCGACCTGTTCGACCCCTTCACAGGCAGGATCAAGCCCGACGTCGCTACCAACCTCGTCGGGTCAGTCCGTGGACTCTTCCAGTGCTTCCTCTTCACGTCGAGCCTGGTTACATTCTCCGAGACGCTGGCTTCCTACCTCGAGTTTCTGCTCGAGCTCGAGGTCAAGACCCCCAAGAACAAGTTTCAGTTCCCGGGCCGTTTCGTCCACAACGTCGTCCGCAACGCCAACGACCACAATGGAGGCGAGAATGAGTTTGACCTCCGGATCAACAATGCCATCGGGCGTGACAGCGACGAGACGGCCAGAGTTCATGTTGAGGATGTAAGGAAACATAAAGAAAGAGTGTATGGTGAGTTTCAAAGTCCCTGGAGCGCCGCTAACTCAAGAACGTGACCCGGACGCACTCATGCCCCACAACAATGCCCAGCGCCTGGGTCGGAAGATATCGAGACTATGGAAGCTGGTGACGTCGCCCAATGGATCCTTTGCGTTCCGGTATGCTCTCATTTCCGTTGCACTATGGATCCCCGCTGTCTGCCCCTCATCAGCAAAATTCTACTATGACAACCGGTGAGTGAGATTGGGGCGTTTTGACAGCAGCACAGCTGACCCTCCAGTGGTTTGTGGGCTCTCATTATGGTGAGTTCGGGTGTTGGAGAGCACTTGAGCCGAATTATTCTGCAACTCCTCGACCGCTCCCTGTTTGCAGCGTCACTCTCACGCAGCTGGATGCCGATTTCAATTCTATATCTCCCCGTTACAACATCGCTAACTTTAGTCACAAACAGGAATGGGCATCGTCACCGGGGAACAGGTCCTCAACACCGTACAGCGCATTGTGAGCGACCTTCACTCCATCCTGCCGTGAAACTCCCACTTACAATCAGGCAGGTACCGTGCTCGGGGTCGCCCTCGGAATCGTGGCGTGGTACATCGGTGCGCCCGGAAATGCAAGAGGAAACGCATACGGGATTGCGATTATGACCGTGCGTGTCCGTGGGTATTCTCAACCTGACACTACAGATGGTCGTGTCCGGGCCATTCGTATTCCTCCGCATTGCCTGTCCACCCCAGTTGATGGGTTTATGGATCATGACGCCAGTCACGATCGTCGTGAGTGCCTCAGGGTGCTTCTTTACTGATTCGAACCAGTTTGTCGTTGGATACAGTTGGGTCGACAACCACTTGGAAATATACGCCGGCAACCAAGGAGCGGGAGGGTCGCTTGCTGGGCGCCGTGCGCTCCTCGTCATTATCGGTGAGTGCAGGGATTGCACGTGTTGCCTGTTCTAACGGGCAGGTTTTGCCACCGCACTCATCATCTCCATCATTCCCAGTCCCGTACCCGCCAAGGCCTTGGTACGCAAGGCGCTGGCAAAGAACATTCGTGCTATTGCGCAGCTGTATGGGCTGGAAGTGACTGCGTTTGAGCAGTCGCGCGACGACGCCACTGTCAACGTCGCCGAGCGGCGGGATCGGTATCGGGCGCACTTTATGAAGATCTTTGTGAGTCTGCCAGTCACCGCACGTTGCTGATCGATGCGTAGGGCCGGATACAGATGATTGAAAGGCAGATTGCATTTGCAAGGTACGTGTCGCGACACTTAGCCATCAGAAATGACCCCTGACAGCAACAGCTTGGAGCCGGGTCTGAAGGGCACGTGGCCAAAGGGCCACTATGAGCGAATGCTCAAAGTACAAGGATCGATGCTGGCCGCCTCGGCGGGACTGTCCAGTGCCTACTCGCGCCTCAGCCCCGAGTGGTGTGCGCGACTCACCGACATGACGTACATTCTAAATCCTGCCTTTGTGAGTGACTGAACACCGCCCCCGTCCTGTCCCGCAGGGCCACTCCTGTCGTACTGCGGCCCAATGCTGACGCATAGACGGCCGACTGTTTCTCGCTCTTCGCTGTGCTGCACCACTCGCTCGCGAGCGGAACGGCGTTACCGCCCATCATCCCAATCTTCGAACGTCTCTTCTACCACCACCACAGTAGGCAGGCACGCTTCGCCGTCCAGGCCTCAAGGGCGCCGAGTCGGGTACCCAGCCTGGCAAACGTCCGCGACGCCGAAAAGGGGGGCAGCGAGGGTAGCGAAACCGAAGTCAGTAGTGGCGGGATCTCGGAGCAGGGCGACGCCGCCATCCTCGACACGTTCAACCACGTCCTCACTTGGGAGGCATGCCACGTGAGTGACAGCACGTCTGCATTTGGAAGTAGCTCGAGGATACTGACGTGTCAGGACGAACAATTCATCCTCTTCTCGACAGCTGTCATTGCATTGGTACACATTGTAGCGGGGCTCAACCAGCTCCATCACCTCGTCCTCGACCTCGTGGGCGAGTCGGATCTCGAAGGCTTTGACCTGGCACAGGAACGGTGGGCGCGTTTGGACATGGTATAGTTGGCATATTGCATCGGGGCATCTTGCATCGGGAAAGAATGGCATTGTTAGAGTACTGTACTGTAGGGTATACGACAGCAAAGGCTTTAAATCAACGTGGGCAGTGAGTGGCTACTATTGTTGACACCAACAACGCTGCGTTGCTCAACGGCAAATACGACGGAACAACGCAGCTTGAGCTCGAGCATCAGACACAACCATTCATTCCTCGCCATAACAACTATTCGTTCTCAATCGCACAATAATTAACGCCCACCCGCCCATCAACAGCCCACACATCTAGGGCGGCCCCACCAACCGCCTAGTTGTAGTTACCCGGGGCGGCGCCAAAGTACTGGCCCTCCGCAAGTGTCTTGAGGGTGCACGCCCTCCCCTCGCAGCCCTGGTAGGGCACATTGTTGCCCCACCAGTCGAGCGACTTTTCGGGCATCTGGACCGCAAAGAAGATGACAATGCCCGCAATGGCAATGGCGGCAGACCACGACGCTGACAGGATGTAGTTGTACCTAAAATGGTTAGCAGCGGACATAATGTTGGGGGAGTACTAACCGACCCCAGAAGGCGAGGAAGCGGCGACGGATGATAAACCACGAGACAAAGTTTGCCATGACGCCAGGCCATACGTAGGCCATGTTACCGGGGGCCCAAGCGAGGCCGCCCGCGCAGATGACGACGGGGTGGAGCTTGCGGAAGAGGCTGACTCGGGGGAAGCGCTTCTGGAGTGCCCATCCAACTGTAGTGCGTGTTAGCAACGGCGGTAAGAATCTGGGGGGGGGGACGTACTGAACGGGAGGACAAACCCGACAGGGAAGCCGAGGAGTAGCATGCTGTAGCGCGAGCCGATTCCGAAGATCTTCTTTGGGCCGACTGTCCCCCAGAAGACACTGTAAAGTCAGCTTATTTTTACTACTGAATTTTGTGCGACGTACGAGGCGGTGAAGAACGTGTTGACTGGGGAAACGTCAGCACATAATATTCTGCTTATTGACAGAAGGGCAACTCACCACCAGGGCAGGTAAGCTTGAAAGCGGCGTCGGGGGTGCACACGCCCTTGAAGCCCATCTGGAAGTTGAAGAGCGACGTCGCGACAAACGCGCCCAGGCAGGTCGAGACGATCTGGACGTAGAAGGTGTGGCTCGGCTTGATCTTGGTGTAGTGTGCGAGCTTGAGGTCGTGCGAGAAGCCAATGGCCTGCATGGCCGTGACGACACCGTACATCTGGAACGAGTATCAGTATGGCACATGTGGGGTGATGTGGCACTCGGGATGTACCTTGAAGTAGTTGAGAGAGATGGCCTCGCCGGGGACCATGACACCACCAATAAACTCTGCCAGCACATTGAGCGTGACTTCGGTACCCGTAATGGCAGTGATGATGCCAATGGGGACCATGAAGATGAGTGACAGCGCAATACCGTAGAGCACGACGGCGGGACTCGTGTATGTGGGGTACGCCTTGAGACCGGCCACACCGAGAGCAATTGACAACAGGACGAGGATAAAGTACTTCCACTCGGCCACTTCAGGGTACGCCTTCATGAGCCTGTAGTGGACATCCTCACCCACGTCGTCCTGGTCTTGGTCGTTGGAGCGGCCGACCGACCGCTTGAGACCACGCCAGAACGAACGGAATCCCTCGGCAATCTCACGCCGGTGGTACAGGATCGTGTACGCGATGGCTGAACAAGTTAGATGAAATTCCTGGGGGGAATAATGGCAATGACTCACTCGAAGAGTACATGGCAAAGAAGAAAAAGTAGAGGGTGAGGTTACCAGCGGCCATCCACGGCTCAGAGTACTTTTGGTACTTTTCGTTGTCAAACGATCCGCGCTCGTTGATGATTTTCGAGACGTTGTACGACTTGCCCATGTTGTCGTACGTCTTGTTGCTGTTGATTGGCATGTAGGCCGTGTTCCACGCATTGTTCCAGTAGATACCGATGACACTGTTCCAGTGAGCGGGTGGGCTTCAAAATAACACCACGGAAACTTGGGGAGAAATGCGTGTGGCTGAATGGAAAGACTTACACGAAGAGTGAAACGATCACTCCCAGGAAGTTGTTCTGCATGGAGAACAGAGGCGTGGCGAGGCCACCTGCATAGTTCCAGTCAAACGTCGGCCACGGGTTGATGCCAAGACCGTTGCGGGTACCGGTAATGATACCGAGCATCTTGTTCTTGGGAGCGATCCACGTCGGCCAGTTGAAGATGGACAGGGCCTCGAAAATGAATCCGGGGAACCAAAAGTAGCTACAGGAGAGTTGGCGTCAGTTTCAAAATCATAGTTGTAGTCGGTTGTGGTGGACTGGGGAGACTTACACAAACATGGCAGCAAACGTGGCGAGGAAAAACTTCATACGGGTCCAGTTGTAAAACCTCTTGAACGGGCCTGGAACCGAAGTGGAGTCGTCGAGGTGGAAGGCCTTGTTGAGCGCCAGCGTCGGGAGCGAGGACGGCCAAATACAGTAGCTGGGGTAGACGATGAAGCGGCGGCAAAGACCTGCGAGACCGTACCCGGCAATCGAGGACGCGAGCGTGTTGAGAATCTGGTATCCGAATTTCTTGGCGTACGGCATGTTAAAGTACATGGGAAGCGCCTGGGAAAAGATAATGTAGCCCGTGTACGGCGACCCGACACCCGCATTGATCATGATGGTGATGAGCATGTGTTCCTTCCTGTTAAACGGGCCCGGGTTGAGCGTGACTTCGCGCCCGAAAATCGTCGCCTTCCAGCGGGGCAGGACGCGTTCGAGAAACTTGCCAAACGGGTACGCAAGGAGCTGCGCCACGTCTGTGCCAACGCCAATACCGGGGAAACGGATACTGAAGAGCTGGTTGATAAAGCTGCCGATCGCGCAGAAAATCAGGCCGATAGTCCACACGCGGAACGTCAGAGACGGCAGTGACGGGTCGTCGGTATTGTCCACGACCGCCCGCACTTCGGGGTACGGCGAGTTGTCGCGGATCAGCAGCGCCTCGAGCTTCATGGCATGGATCGTGGTCGCGTGCTTTTCGGGATTCGCCTCAATGTCGGGGTTGTCGAGAAAGGCCTGGATCTGCTCGAGCATTTCAGAGCTGAAGTTTTGGTCAAACTTGTGCACCACAGCGACACGCGTGAGAATCTAAATGGCACCGTGGTTAGTGAGAGCACATGGGTGGTAGAGTCGGCTCGCTCACCTCGCGCGTCTCGTCGAGGGTAATCGTGTCGATCCGGGCCTCTGCCTCGAGAACATCCTTGCCAGTGTCACCCAGGCTACGGTGTCAGTCGCTGTCGCTGTTTACAATACCTAAATCCACGCTCACGCGACCGGGTCCACATCGGCGCCCTCCTCCGGGGAGAGGACCTGCACTTGCTATCAAGATGAGCGACATTCTGTCACGAGGGAAACAACCAAAACTCACAACGACGTCGTCCTTCTTCTCGTCGTATTTCTCGGACATTGTGATATGAGGGGATGGTCAGAGAGTGTCCCCCGTCTTACCATGGTCTTTATATTGCTGTTCCTCTCTGTTCCCCTCTGGAGCTCTCTGGATCCCACTAGAGCTCGTCGACCTTTCGGCCGTGGGGTTGCATCCCGCGTGACCCACAGCGGCTTGTCCGCCGAAACGGACACAGCTCTCGGGTTGGTGTCGGACAACATGGCCTTGTCGGGGTCAGGCTAGTGGAGAGCCTCACATGAACCATCTTGGGCAGTCGGCCAGCATAACAGTGTCCAACGTGCAAGGATAGTGGAGCCCGGAGAGATCAACGTTGTGTTCCTGGTGCGACGCTAGCTGGCGGCAACACATGGTGAGGGGGGAGCACGTACATCGTCCGGACTGGGGGGGGAGAGCGTACGATATGACCCACTCGCGTGGGGACACCACCCATTGCCAGCCGTCAGTGGGAAGGCACTGTAAGTGGCATTGCGCAATGTCTGCACAAGATGGGGCAAACAATAGTCAGATGAGAGCCGCGCGGGGCGTGCAAACAACCATGCTCCACAGTGTGAGAGCATCAAACAAGCTCCACTGCCGACCATGTGGTGCCACTCACTAGCACTGTGCAAATCCAAAGTACGCTACTGGCCACCATGGCAACCATAGTCGCTATCCAAATCTCACACCATGCCGTATTAGTCTACCCAGTCCCGATAGGTGCTTACTGTAGGTACCCAACACGCTGCAATCAATGGCGAGTCTCAAGTCTCCAACGAGTCTCAAGTCTCCAACGGCTTATCGGCCTACCTGCCAAGTGTTTCCCGTATCGGGAGCCTGCTACTTATTCGGTCTCGGACCCAGCGGCCCGACCGCGCGTGGCGCTTAGCTGAGGCCCTCATTTCCTTGGTCCAAACGTCACGAGTCGTCACGCGTCCCCATGTAACGGTGTTGGAAAACCAGTTGGAAACTATGGCCGACGAGATAGTCATGATCTAGCTGCTATCAATGTCACATGAGGCGCTGGTGGGCGCTTACATTGACGAGGAGGACGTCGCGAGCTGGATGTAGGGCCCGAGATGCATATGTGTTGCCACATTGGCCTGGGCCCCTTCGTCCACGAGGGTGGCAGCTGGAGTCGGATTCGGAGCCCCAATAGCCCAACCTCCCTCCCCCGCAAGGAAATTCCGCCGCATCCGCAGATTATCCGGCCATGCGGAGACACACAGTATCACGGCATGAAGGCGAGCGCGACCACGATGGTCAGTCGCAGTGACGAGCTGTCAAGAGGTTGCGTCAAGACGACCAATGGCGACAGAAAAATATAGCACAACTAGTCTCGGTCCAAACGCACTTAGTTGCGCGAATTGTGCCACTTTCCGTCACCGCCAGCCACATGTGGCACCACCAGAACAAAACCGTACGGACCTTGCAAAGTCGCCGTTTTCACCGTTCGTCCAATGTCTCGCCATGCATTTCAGTCGAGCCAAAGATAGACGTCTAGACGCACCATATTGGGAATGGACACCACACCATGATGCTCCTCGGAGCTTGTCCCCGTGGTGCTCCTCGGCGTCGTTCTTCGCCCCACGGCGCTCCACATGAACAAGGTAGTTTTCCAATAACCTGGTGGCCATCCTTGCACTATCGTGGGCCGTGCGTGAGCATCGCGACGCCGATCTGCCCGCGTCTAACGTCTTGGGTGGCATTAAGTATGAACTCGAGGCTACAACTTGGCGATTGTATTTTGGGTCGCTAGCGTCGGGCCATGGGGACCATGTGGGCACCATGTGGGCGGCGATGTGCCTCAACTTGCGTCAGGAATTAGCACGCTAACACACAACCTTAGGCGCCTCTACGCAACTTTGGGCCGAGTCTTTTCCGACCTATCGCCGTGCGCGCCGCTTTATCCCCCCATATCACGTCGTCCACGGTCGATAATGATAGAGATGATGAATGCTCTGCATGCGTGGGTACATGGAAATTATAGGACTGGACCATCTACTTTATCGCCGCTCTGAATAGGGGTCAGCGACGCATGACGTCAAGACCAACGACGACCTGTTCTGGCTACTCACTGCCAACGACCTTGACAATGGCGTCGCGCAGGACCTTTGCGGCCTTTTCGACCTCCTTGCGCGAAAAGGCGGCCGAGATGCAGACCTTGAGACTTGGCTCTGGGTCAAAGACTTCCTGGCCGCGGAGGCGGCGGGCGCGGGTGATGAGGACGCCCTGGGCGAGCGCCTCGTCGACAATCTCCTGCAGCACAATCTCCTCCTCCTCGAGGGTCGGGGGCGGGTTGACGAGGAAGATGTGGATGAGGCCCGACTCGGGGTGCGAGGGGATCGAGATGAGGGCGTCCTTGTTCTCCTTGTCGAGGGCAGGCGAAGCAAACGGCGAGCCTGCGGGCTCGAGCTTTGCGAGCTGTTGGCGGAACGTGAGAATGTTGGCCTGGAGCGACGTGAGGAGGTTGGGCTGGGCGCGCATAATCTCGACGGAGGCCGACGAGACGGTCGCGTGCATCGCAGGGAGCGCGGCGGAGAAGACGGAGGCGGCAGAGTTGATGCGCTGGTGCGCCGTGACGTGTGACGAGCCGGCGCAGAAACCACCACCGGCACCGAGCGCATTGGCCATAGACCCGACGAGAATCTCGACGTCGGAAGCAGGCACACCGTAGAATTCAGTCACGCCGCGGCCGTGCTTGCCGACCATGCCAAACGACATGCTCTCGTCGAGGATCAGGCGGTACTTGAACTTTTGCTTCAGCTCGAGGATGCGCGGCAGGTCGCACATCATGCCGTCGTTTTCAAAGATGCCCTCGGTGACGATAAAGCGCTTGGTGAGGCGACCGCCCTTGCGCTTGATCTCGCGGTCGACAGACGCGAGCACGCGCTCCAGGTCCTTCATGTCGCCGTGCGCGTACCAGCGGATTGTCGAGCGCGAGAGCTGCAGACCCTTGTGGATGGCAAAGTTGACGCCGCGGTCGGCCACAATAATGTCGCCACGCTTGGCAAAGGCCGGGATGACAGACGAGACCGAGACAAACGACTGGGCGTAGATGATGGCCGACTCGGTGTCGAGGAACTCTGAAATGTCGCGCTCAAACTGGGTGTGCACGTCAATCGTACCGTAAAAGCCCATGGGACCACACGATCCGACACCGTACTCGCGCAGCGTCTTGATGGCAACGTCCTTGATCTGCTCGTTCTCGACAAAGCCGAGCCAGTCGTAGGCAGCCATGTTAAGGACGGGCTTGCCCGAGGGAGTCGTACGTGCGTGTGCGCCGTTCTGGCCGTAGATGACGGGGACCGAGTCGAGCGTGCGCTTCTCGAGGTCGGTGAGTTCGGGGAGGAGTGGCTGGGGCTGCCACTCGTCGATGAGTTCGTCAATCTCCTGTGGTGTGTCAGTGACCGTTCGCTCGTCGTGGTGTCTTCGTGTGCCTCCCGGTATGGCTCGTTGTCTTTGTGTGGCCGCGTGTCTGTGTGTGGCTCTCTGCTGTGCACCTCACTCTGCCCATCCATCTTGATGATGTGCACGCAGTGGTGCAATAGCTGGTGGTCTGCTCGCTTCGTCCCATTCGGCTACCCGAAAGCAAGGAGTTGGCACTGTAAGGCACAGCCCAGTCTCCCTTGTCGGCAGAGACGTGAATCGCATACGCAGGCCACCAACTCCTGGACGCTGTTACCCAGAGACTGTCACCCATGCCATGGGTGACAACGAACAGTGGTCGTGTGCTTAGCTGCTCCGGCAGCAGCCCTTGTGGCGAGCACCTATGCTCCACCACTATGTTCGCTAGGCGCTCTGCCAATACCTGGGACACTGATGGCTTCCTCGACAGCCGAAGTTGTGCGCACCGTGTCGCTGAAGATGGCCTCGATGCACAGTGAGGCAGCCACGCCTGCCCACACGTGCTCGACAAGGTGTACCGACGTTCGCCGCGACAGCACGCAGCGTTGGGTGAAGCGACGCAGCAGGCCTACCTGGTACAGGTAGCTACCACGCAGCAATCGCGCAGCAAGCTCTCGGCGCAGGACCACGCAGCGCACGACACGAGGCGACCAACACGCCAGACACAGCATGAACCCCACGCCTCAACCACACCACAACCACACCACGACCCACACCACGCACACCACACGACACACCCACACACGACGTACCTTTTCCGACAACTTGAGCGCGCCGCCCTCGCCCTCACCGCGCGTGCGCCCCATGAACAGCGTCCGGAGGGCAAACGCGACGAGGATGAGCTCGAGGAGCGAGCGCCACGGATCATCCTGGTAGCTCGACTTGATGTAGCGGAGGAGGATGGGCGAGCCGGGGATGCGGTTGAAGCCCGCGACGACGAATGTGAGCGCAGACGACAGGAGGGAGACGACGGGGAGGAGGGCGGGGGGAATGTCGCTCGGCGACGCCGGGGCCGCGGTCGTCATCGTGCCGGAGGTGTTCTGGGTGTTGGGTGTGGGTGGAAGAGGTAGATCAGGTATTGGGAGGTCGAGAAATTCGCCAGTGTCGAGAGATCGAATGGGGGAGAGATCCAAAGACCCGATGGAGAGGATGGGAAACGATAGAGGGGATGATGTGGAACGACAATTGTTGGCGTGGTGGGAGCGGCGTGTGCCGAGTGGCTCTATTGTGGCGTTGTTCGAGGATCGACCTGCCTGCGAGAAATCAACGTATGGTATCGACGTCTCCGAGTGGCCGAGTACGAGTACGAGGCTGCGCAGGCACGCCGAGTCTGCAGTCCAGTCCACCCCCGGCGAGAACCGCGTCTGCCCCGTTGGTTGTTCGACGCCACGCCACGCTAAAAAGGGACGCGACGCCGCCGGCCCCCGCTTAAACACCCACAGAGGGGATGCCACAAATACAAATGCCGGCATTACGGAATCAAATATCCATCCGCTCACCCACGCTCCCACTGCGTAGCTGGCGTCGAGCAGAGTGCGGTGGAGGTGGTTCACTCGTCTGGCTCACTCGCGCGTTTGTTGTTACCACCCCATCCTCCTCACTCTCTCGCAACGCCAACGTGCGGACCCAGACACCATGTCAATGACAGACCCATACCAGGTCATGGCCATGACCGGCACACTCATCACTTGGTATGCACCTCCTTGTCGCCGGCGAGCTGACAAGAAGCGACTCGGCGGCCAAGCAGATTCTCCTGCATCTCAACGACCTGCGCGATGGGCCGAACAAGTTCGTCGTTGTCGATGGTGAGTATACCTCTCTGTTCATGTGCAATAGTGTTGTGGTTAGTGTGGCCTACCTGGCGTTTGGGTTTTTCTTTGGTATTGTGTGAGCTCGGCATGGCAGCGTTGGCTTGACAACGCTCTGTTGTCCCTGTCCTGAGCACAAGCGCCACTTACTCTAACTCGCCTTGGCCAACTTTACACATTCAGCTGACATCAGTCGACGACACACACGTCCTCATCAAAACGGCATTCCTCGACGAAGTACGCGAAAAGCTCCAGGACGAGCTCGAGAAGAACACCTATGTCCAAGATCCAAATTTATGACCGGGGTCGGGTCGTCATTGCGTGCTGCGACCAGCTTGGCGTGGGACGCGCTCAAGTTGGGTGCCATTGGGGTCTGCTTAGACTGCGCCTCCCCTGGGAAGCTATTGTTTTATTGTGTGCTGAGGCCGAGAGATGATTGTGCCCGCGGGGGGGGGGGGGGGGGGGGGGGGTTGGGGGTGTGGGAGGGGGAGGAGCGAGGAGGGGAGGTTGTTGGGGTGGGCGTTTGGGAGAGTTGGGGTTGGGCGTGGCGTCGGC